>JAPFBL010001934.1:3535000-4135000 GCA_026182355.1 Hermatobates lingyangjiaoensis | reverse complement strand
TCAGACCATCACTATTCTAGATTCCATAAAATATTTAATAATGGCAGTCACATGTCAATTTCTGGCTTGTTTTCATTACTTTTCAATTTCAAAATCCCGAATCATCACCTGTAATTATAAAACCGTTATAAACTCAATTTGGAGAAGTCACCTAGAAATTGTTCCCAAACCACAGCTTGAGCATTTTTAACCAAGCAATCTACCAATACTGTTGCGTGAAATATTCGAATACGAAGACGCTGTCTAATCCAGTATCCTGACAGCAATGATGTGTGTATCTAAGTAACCAATTGAAACCATCATCTATCATCTTTAAATCAAAAACTTTACTAGATTATTATTTCTGTTTTCAATACTTTAAACATACGATATAATAGCTCTTGAATACTTGAATAATTATAGTTTAGAATTACTAAGTTAGAGTATTTCTTCTCTTGATGCCGAATGTAGAAGAGTGCCAGCCAATTTTTCCTGCATTTTGCTTGTTATTTAGTTACTCTCTCTTTCATTTTTATTTCTTCTGCAAGTTAAGTTCTGAAGGACGATTTGAAAGTCCGAATTGCTTCTGGAGAATGAAACTCGGTCACTTCCGGCTTGATGAGAAGCAGTGATGAATGCGACAGAAACGATTCACTTTTTTGGCTACCTTCCAAAAGTTGGGAATACTGTATAATAAAGACTAATAAGTAATGGATTTTTTTGTTTTGTGTTACTGAGTTTTAAATCTAAATTATATATACACATATGACCGAATTTCACAATAAACACTTTAAATAAATATATAAACTACAGAAGTTTATAAATCAACATATGACACAGTAAGGAATCCTGGAATGAAACTAAGATCTCTCCACCATGTAACGGACCCCGACTGAGTCACAGGTTTCAATTTAACTTGTAGAATTCAATTCAGTCAAGTTGTGACTAAGACAAGGTCTGTTGGTTGGTAATCCCGTTCCAATATATAAATATACAATTTCAATATATATGTATATATAAAAGTCTTGGCATGAGGGCCCGAGCGGGTCACTTCTACCTTCATATAATTTTACCCTCTATATTTCTCCCCAGAACTGAGATATATAATCCAGTATGTCAGTTGTTTCTATGTGATCTTCCATGTAACTTGACTAATTGTCCTCGTGGACTGATTATGTTGCATCCTATATATATATATATGGTATATATGAGTCGTTGTCTGCCTGCGGAGCGACTCGTTTCTATCTTCCTGATGACGAGGACATCGGAATATGGTAGTGAGTTTCTGTTTCATTTCTGAGTGTTCTTTGTGTCAATATAGTTTATACATATATATATAGGTGTGTTCTCTAATCGGGATTCGGTCAATTTTCTAGGATAAAAAATCAAACTCTCGTTGCCAACGTTTCGGTTTTATTTAAAACCTTTTTCAAAGGTAGAAGTAAGAATTTTTTAACTAAGAAAATGAAATTTACATTATTTAAAGGAACAACAATGTTAACCGGACAAAACCTTCGACTAGACAGTCTAGTTGAATGTCTAGTTTTTGAAACTAGACGTTTGTTGTCCTTTTTGAATCGTTTTTCTGTTCATAATATATATATACAGAGAAAAAAACACACAGAAGAACAAAAAAATCTATACCCGCCTAAAATTTGATCTCCTCGTTATCAGGAGGTCAAGTAAGCTGCCTGAAAGTTGCGCTGGTATTATGCTGCAGTAAGAAATATCTCAGTACGTTTTTGATGTTGCTTATGCGCGTTGCCTCTGTAAGTATATTTAGTTCGTTTACACAGATCCCGATAGTCCTATGTGTGAGTGTGTTTTTTGTTAATTTCATCGTGCTCTATGCATTTCTGGAATATTTAGTACTAATAGGATATCACATATAAATGATAGGACAGATACAGATATATGACAGAATCCTAACTGAATTATTGTTATTGAAAATACATAAATTATTTTTAGCATATTTATTTATTAGTGATCAAACCACAATAAGAAATGGGAAAACAAGACTAAGATCTTTCAACCGACCGAGCGATCTTTCTCTGACGAAGACCGCTTGTTACGGTTGAAAGATCTTAGTCTTGTTTTCCCATTTCTTATTGTGGTTTGATCATTGATTGTTGTTTCACGTGTTTATGTGAAATCTTTTTATTTATTAGTAAATAAGAAGTTCAATCTATTAAATAAACTTAAATTATACGAATACTATATTATGTTATTTTAAATATATATTATTATAATTCAATATTCGATAATTAATACATAGTAAAATAAAAGAAGTTAAATGGTCCCAGGTCAATACTACTGATAAATTTCGATATATATAGTACACATTAGGGAGTGACTAGCTGATGTAGCCGTATTGGTGACTAAGGTTCTGAGTTGAGCATATCCAGATGAAAACACTAGGATGTGATGTAGCGGCTGGTTGATTCCTGAAGGAAAGGAACAACAGGGGTCAACGGAGATTTTGAACCTGTGTAGGCAAGTCTTATATCTCTGCTGTCTCCGTTCAATATCTGGGTTTACTTGTACTCGTATGTCAATTTTAGGTCTTTGAATTTTTGCCGGTTCATCATATCTGGGAAGGATCACTTTCATTCTAGGCCAAACGTGTGTTTTTGTGTATGTTCGGGTAAAAGTGTAAAGAGAAACTATCTCTTTATAGAGTGTGTGTGAGAGTGTGTGTGTGTGTGTGTGTGTGTGTGTGTGTGTGTGTGTGAGAGAGAGAGAGAGAGAGAGAGAGAGACGTATGCACGTCTATGACGTGCATCTGACCACCAATGATGGTCAGAGCTTCACAACACAACTTCGATATTATACAGCCAAAATCCTTAGTTTCTTTTTACATTTAATGAGAATCAAGTGACTTATACAAAATGGGTAGCAAGGGAAGGAATTTCCTTGGTATAGTAATAAATTGCGCGACTAGGGAAGCAGTTAGTATGTGATGGACAGCAGCACGGAGGCTTGAGCGAGAGTTTAGTCAGTTAGAGGCTGGAGTGACATATGGTAGGGAGGGGGAGCCCGGCCAGGCCTCGGCGGAAGCGCTCCAGGAAGTCCTCTGCACAATTTGCCTACCTCTCCTACCACCTATGGAAACAAACACGAAAAAAACACCTCCTTTGCAAAACGACCAAACACAAATTTAAAATAAACAACCTTGGAAACACAAGTCCATCAACATTTCTGTCACATGTAATGGTAAGGTCAACAGATCCTTCTGAAACTCACTCATTGCCTTGAATTAATAAAATACAAAAAAGATTACATAAGTATGACCTAGGTTAACCTCGACAAAAAAATAGCTAATGCTTCAGTCCAAGTACTTCATTATTTAAAAAAAAAAATATGATAAAATCTAGAGTTTCCAAAAATAAGAACAAAATTCTATTTTCAATGCTTTAATTTTCATACAAACTAAAAACCAGTTAAGTTAAAATAAATAAAATAAGCACAAGAGCTAAGTGCCGCGGAAAACTTTCAGGTAAAAAATTGTAAAAACTCAATTATTTTGTAAAAGTAACTGTGAAAACAAATATTAATTTATTTCAAAGGAAAATTTCACGAAACTGAAACAAATATTTTTTTGTGAGGATATCTTTACAATCTTAATCTTTAAAGCGCTTTGTCCAATCACATTTGAAAAATAAAATCAATCATGCTATTAACTGGGTTAATAAAAAGAATTAGTTTTTGAGGAAAAAGGAAATATTTTTGAATGTGAACTCAAAAAGATCTGTTATAAAAGTGTAATCAAGAATCAAATTAGTCAAAATTACAATTGTGGACATTGCTAAATAGATCGAAAATAGGCGAATTATATTAGGGATAAACAAGGTCAGGGTTGCCAATTTTTCATAGATATCCAAAAAATTTTAACTTAACAAGTGCTTATTTCTTATGATTTCTAGGGACTTTCTCTCCTAAGACGTGCCTTATCCAAAGGCTTCAGAGCATTATCCTTGCATTTTTCTATGTAGTGAGTTACTTCAACATTTATATCAAGTCGTTTTTTTTTATTATTTTGCATATAAAATCCAAATTAATAAAAACATAATTTGCAAGTCATTAAACGGTAGTTATTAAACCGGCTTATATTCAATAAAATTATGAATATGAATTAAGAAGGTAAAAAAATAAGGCTGTGAAAATATTTATTGGCTGAAGGATGAAGCAGTAGTGTGGATGGGCTTACTCATTGCCATAACTAATGGGGAATAATGTTATGCTGGGACGGGTCCGGCCAAGCCATGCACCACCTCGTTCACGGGATCACTTGTAGTACACATCACTTGTACTCCTCTCTTAATGCATCATTTAGATTGCATCACTTTTAAGTACTTGTAAATGCACTTAATGTAAATATAAGTACCTATTCATTTGTCAAAAATTTTATAGACAAAAACATTGGTGTGAGTTGATGTTTCATTGTCATTACTTGAATTTAGAATGACAATAATGAGTGCTTGTTATAAATTGTATACATAGAATATATTAATACACGTTTTTAACGGTTGCGCTGGTAAAATGTCTCCTTCAAGAGTTTTTCCATGTGCAATTGAAGCTCATTTGCTATTACAAGTTCAGAAACATCGGTCTAAAACAAGTTTACCAACAGAAGACGTAAGAAGGATTTAAGTAGCTCTAGATTAACTCATAGCTATGCAATCCTTTATTGTGTGGTATTTACACATGAGAATGAGAAACAGAAACAATAGTCTCCTTACAAATAATTTATTATTTATTAATAAACGTCGACACTACGTGCTCGATACGCGTAGAGGATGTATCTAATCCTTTGCATAGAGACTTTCTTTCCCTCCTTCCAATCGTGGTTTTGATTTACTTTCTAACTTTTAATACTCAGCAGTAGTAAACGTAAGACACACATCCCACTTGCATGACCAACTTGACTAAAATGATAAAATAAATATAACTTTCTATATTTAAACGTACGATACAAAGAATACATCCTGTTGAAGAAGAATACGATGGCTTAAGAGAGGACGATCATTACAGTAGTAATAAACCTTAGTTCCAAATGTACAAAGAATAGAATTATATGGAGCCTCGGATCAAATATGCATGAAAATATTTACGCTATTTTGATAGCGTAAATATTGACATACTGTGAAAAGAATATTTTATTGAACTGCGGCTGAGTACAGTACATGGGTTGAATGCATACTGATCTTTAAATAATAACTGCGGCGAGGGTTAGATTTAGCGTACATATGAAATATTTTGAGAAGATATAGGGGAGACGAGAAAGCTTAGAGTGAGGGATTTGAGGGTCGAAGGGCATGGGGAATCGAACTCATGATAGGGTCGTCTTTGAGACGAGCCAGCTTATCATGGATGAATAGGGCTGAGGGAGGTGGAATATTGGGTGAGACTTTGTGGCCAACAGCTGGTAAGATGCAATCGAGCCTATTCTATAAATCTTGCAATTCTTCCAATGGGGGATTACATTTAGCCTTCACACTGCATGCTTATAAGGACATATTCAATGCTCTAGATTCAAGAATACGTCGATAGATCCATTTTTTTTATTTATTTAGTATCCAAAGAACATACAAAATCGAATGGATCAAAATAATTCATTCCTAAGTGGAAAGACGATTTATGTTATTAAAGAAACATTCAGTCTTTCTCTCTCTCACTCTCTCTCTCTCTCTCTATCAAATCTAGAATTGTCTTCACCTACTACTCTCATCTTGAATTCTATCTCTCTATCTGCTAGTCCTTATTCTTTATTTGGTTCATCGTATTAAAGTTTAGTAGTAACTCATATGTTTTCCCAGCTTAACTTCTCATCTGGAATGTTATTCCTTAATCTGCTGAGTCGCGGTTAATTCTTTGAATGTTGGTTCATCGTAGAGTTAAATGTTCTACTGTAGTGTCTCCTCATATAAGTGTGTGCGGCCACTTAACTGTTGCATCAGTCTCGGAACCTGATATCTTATCCATATACTATACACTTCATCCGCTATATATATATATATATATCATACATATCTATTATTTAAACGTTCAAATATACAAACAGTAGATCATTGCATCAATGACAGTGGTAATTCAAAACTGAAACTGAGATCACTGGACGGTTTCGGCCGTCGGTGAAGTTACGGCAAAACCAGCAATGTCATACATCCATTTTTTTACATCACTGCTTCTTTTCCAGACGAATGCAAATATGAAAACAGAAACTTTTTTCCTTTGTTATTTCGTTACTATCCTATTTTCATTTAAAAGAACATATATTTATTTATTAAAGGATATATTAAAATATCGTCTAATTGAGAGAATATAAACAGAAGTAAAAGAATTGGGGAATTAGTTTCATTTTTTACTTCGATCAAGCACTCATATTAGTTTTCTTTAAAAAATCATAAGACAAAAATTTTCTAGTTAAAAGACTATCAAAATTCTGTAAATTTATTTTTTTTGCTATCTCTTTTATTTTTAAAAATGAATAAAAAAAAACTAACCTGAACTGTTTAAACATGACAGTGTAATCACTAAGTTTAAAAATGTTCAACATTGCAGAGTTTGCTTTTCCAGTATGGCAAAAAGGAGAGGCTATTGAATATTAAACTGAATTTCACATTTCTTTTGAAATAACGGTATACAGATTGATGAACGGCATCATCTGTTTGCGTAAAAGCGTGCGAAACAGGTCTTTCAGGCCTTTTTTTTTCCCGTAAAAAATCAGTTCTCTCATAATCATTTTCAATTTGAATTTCCTCTAAATAAACTATAGGAAACATAAATTAAAATTAGGGTAATGTACGAACTTTTTAAATTATCAATATTTCTACCCATACCACAGCAAAAAGAGTTTTCTTTGAGTAGTATCGTAAACAATCTCGTATATTTTTTTTCTTTATTTTTTAAGATAATATTAACAAATATCAAAGTATATTAATAAAATTTCTTTAGAAATGCTATATTTATAAATAATTATCATTTAGCTACAGTTCAAGTATCGTAATTCCTATAATAGCATAACTCCCGGATGAGATTCCTGAAAATTCCACTGTTGTACTGCTATTTATATTCAAGAGTGGAGTTATGCATAAGGTACAAGTGAAGACTTCAGTTGCTAGTATTTGTGTATTGCTTATACACTAGTTGTGGTAGGTATGAAGATAATGGAACATCTACTAATTTATTAGACCAAAAATCTCCATTATGTTTCATATTGGTGACTCAAAAGAAAACATCGCGTTTTGACCATGTAGTGTACTCCTTCAGGTTACATCTGCAATAAAGATTATGACAGTAAAGCTACTTATTGGTTTAAAAATAATATTCAAATATCCATTATGGTAATAGATATATATTGTTGATTTGTTAAGAAAGCAAAAGTATTAACTTGTTTTAAAATAATAACCATTCAATTAAAAGAGAAAAGTTGATGTATCCTTTACTATAAACAAAGCTCGAAGTTGACGAAGTGTTTAGTTAAACTTGGAAGAAAACTAACTTATGGACATCGAATCGAGACTTGTAGCTATACAGGGATGTGTGCCATATAGGACTCGATAAATGCCGTGGTAAGTGAAAGCCCAGCAACAGGTCTTTAAAGAAAGCATTCAGTCATTGAACGTAATGCACAAATTATAGTTTGTCACACAATCATTCGACCTCGACAAGCAAGTAATAGTTCTTGGTGAAAAACGTTAATTTTTTCCACGGTTTCACGTTTGATCAGCTGAACCGTTATTTATCAATTATACAGCTGATATCAAGCAAGCAGAACCAAATAGATTCACTTTACTCACTACTTTTTGCATTAGAATGTTTTTATAACAAACTTAACTATTGGTATTACAGCTTCCGGGTTGCTCCAGTGGAGGAAAGTTTATTTGTTAGTTGATAGCCATGTTAGTCATGGGGATTCCTCAAATCAGTGTTAGCTTTACTTTCCTGAGTTCTTCCCCAAAGTGTACTAGAGCATGTGGATCACACGTAGCTGGCATTGTATAGGCTTCAACATGACCAGCTTCATGTGGTGTCCGAGGGGCGACTACGACTACGGACTACGACTGTCCATCACCCACTCAGAGCCAAGACCACGCGTAACCCTCACATCTTCAGCGCCAACCACAAGCAAACTACTCATAGATATAACAGACCTTAACAAAACTCACTTATAGAAAAAGAAAAATATTGACACAAAAAACATTGGTAACATAATATTAACAAACATATTGAGAAGTGAAATAAATGCGACAGTGATGGTCGCCCAATATTTGATGACAAAACAACTGCTAGTCCAAGGGCATTGAACTCGTCTAACAAAACTATTTTTTTCCAAAAATCTACGGCACTTAGCTGATTTTAATTGTCATTGGACTTAAGGATAGGACAATAATATGGAAAATATAATGTTGGTAAAGAAACAGGGTTGCAGGGAGAGACTGACAGGCTATATGAATTTTCACAACAAACTCTTCTTTATAAGTGTCAGGAAACCTAAGACAAAGTGTATTCGCAAAATTGTCTAGAAGTGAGAAAGCGAAGTTTGGAATTTGTTTACTAAAAGGAGTGAAGTAATGGAGAAACATGATTTCATATTCAAGGATTTATTACATAAATATAACATCATTTATCTGTCGTTCAAGTTACTGGATCTCTCCTTGCTAAGAAAGACTGGAAAATAAAAGGGAGAAAGAGGGAAGACAATTATTTTTACTATGAAATACACCGCTATTGCATTCTCTGGATGTTTATTTTCCCACACCAGCGGATGTCTCGTACCTGGCAGAAAGACTACTAGGAAATGTACCAATTCTCCAAATTTGTGTGAATAATTAAACAATCTGGAGAGTTATACTGTCTTTGAAAAACATCACGAGAGTAAGTAAATGCTTCAAGACATGTATCATCACAGTTGCCACTAAACACTTCTAACTAATACAATCTGGAAGAATAAAGGAATTGTCATGCTATCTATTCCACTTCGCTATTCACACAGGCTCCAAATCTTCGGTGTCACCTGCTATTGACCACTTAAATCGACTTTTCAAAGAAGTGATTAATTTTTTAAAATAAGTTATTATTGATAAAATCATATTAATCCTTATGAATGTGTTCATCTTTTTAACACAGGTGATTCTCAATAGCATTCATTTCCAAAGGACTACCTGCATTCAAAGTCAAAGGTATTCATCTATTTTATATAAAAGTATTTTCACCACTGAAAATATACCACAGGTAGTAAATATGCCAGTTACCATAGAACAACTTCTTATGTCAGCTACATTCCAAGTAAATACTTCACTACGGACATCTATCACAAATGAGATCTCCTCAAATCATAACCCTAAGCGAGCTTCTGCCTACCGACGTACTCCAAACATGGAACCTACTTCTTTTATATCAGTACCAAATGAGGTCAGTTCGCATATTACTGTTGCCAGATCAAAGAATCAGAATAAAGAGAAAGAGAACTAAACAACATTGTCTATTACTCATGACTACTCCGGTGAAGAGAATATAGACAGGAAAAAAATTGGGGGAAAAAAAAGAAAGAAGAAAGAAACAGCCCGAAAAAATAGAGTATTGCTTAAAGCCTGTGGTGTTCTCGCGTGAGACCGAGGGAGATAAGTGTGTATGCGACGACTGTGGTGAGGATAATGAACTTTGTATCGATTGACGGGATGTGGGGTCTGAGAAGTCGCAGACTGCGCCGGCTAGGATTGTACCGATGGTTATTTATGTGATTTGTCTTAAAGAAAAAGGAAAAATCAATATAACTTAGATTTAAAATTAATACCTTAGAAGATTTATCCTAGCATTATTTATTAATAAAGTTAAAACTACGAGTATTATTGATATAGCTTCTCGATCATAGATTTTTAAAGTTCAAAGATAAGTTTCTTGAAGATTTTTGGTCTAAAGAAATAACACTCCTGTTTATACACCGACGTTTCCTCAAAAATTATTTATTATATTTTGGTATTTTATGGTTTGGTTTTTTTGTGTTTTTTGTTTTCTGTTGGTTGATATTCCGTGGGATGTATTTGTTTTCACTCCTTATGTCGTTAATAAATTGTTTTTACTTTTGAAAATGTCAAACAATTTTTGTCGAAACTTCAGCCTATAAACAGGCGTGTAATTTCTTTAGACCGAAAGTCCCCATGAAATGAATCTTTGAACGTTAATACTATTAGCATTATTAATATTCATTATATTATTATTATTAATAGCTAATGCTATTAGTAATTCAAGCTCTGGAATCACACTAATATTTCATAAATAAATTTATGGGTAATAAACTCAAGGCTGCTGTCCATACAGATGCTACACAGTAACCAAAGAATGCGGTATGTATAGATGTATGCAGAATGTCGGTCAGGGCATTAATTTTAATATTCTATTTCACCTTACTTATCACTAATTTAGCTATAAGTAAGGTGCTGTATTACTTATGCAAAGTATTGACACTTTATTATCAATATATATTTTGTTCTACTTCGCAACTGAAATATATTTTTTCAATAATGCGTTTATTGAATGAGTTATAAACATTTTTTTATTTATTTACCATTCACTCATTCTCCTAAAACTTTTCTAATAATATTTACCATGAACCTCTGTGTTAGTAAAAGAATATAATTTGATTTCATAGAGATTGTAATAATAAAATGTTCGATATTTATTCAAAAGTCGTACACTAACCTTCACAAGTGCAGTAACCTTTGAGAGTGCACAAGTGAACTTTATTATGGGGAAAAAAACTATGCTATTAGCGGCACTGTGGTAATAGCTGAAACGTACTTATCTTCCTTAGCCATCCCTGCTAATCTTGCTACCCCAGGAGCCTATGGGTGCAGTTATAATAACAGTCTTACTTACCCAGTGGGGCTCCTCAGGGATGCAATTACCGCATACGAAGTCAAACGGTACGACTCGCGTGACAAACATCAGAAAACTAAACACAAACAATCAAGGCTGTCGCTTACAATCACCTAAACTTGGACTTTAATATCATACAGTATCCATCCCAAATAAATATACTGACCAAAGCATAACCATATTCTTCAAAGTTTCAGAAGTTTAATCAATGCATTAAATATAGGTATTAGAATCCATCGTATATGAAATCTCAAGACACAATGTCTTTAGTGGTTGATATAGATGGTGATATAGCAGAGGTGTGTACAAACTTTACTCAACCGCTTCAACTCTAAATGAGTTTCATGGATGACAAGATTGGAAAGCTGGCATTACTTAACCAAAAAAATCATCTAACATGAAAGAGTTTGTATGGAGAAAATGCTAACTGCGTCTCAAGAAAGTAATAATTACACTTTAATATCTAAAACTACAAGAAACTATCTGATTTTAAATACTTTGAATCAATAAGAGGGAAATCAACAAGCCGTTTATAATTCTCAGAAAGCAACTAATTTTGAAACTTTAGTATCAGGAAAGAGTAAACTGAAGTCTGAAGAAACAATAAATTCATTAACCCTTATATTGTGAATTCTTTTAACTAAACAGCGCTATTATGTTGTATTAGGGCACACTAACATATTCAAAAGGTGTTTCCCTTTGAATGTTTAAGAATCACTGATACAGTCTTCATTTCAAAAACTCTCCACCTTTGATTTTTTTCGATTACATTTTAGAGTTGTAGGTATCAAGGATATATCAATCTACCAAACTGCACAATCACTTATAACAAATAAAACTATCCCTACTCTTTTCATATAGGGCATTACTTGTTACATATTTATACTTCATACATATTAATTCACATATATTAAGGAGAGGGGGGGGGGGTGTGAAAGAGAAAACGAGAGAATGAAAATCATATAATAATCTTACACACCATACCAGTATATGAATGTATAATGTGCGAAATTCAGTATTTTTCTTTTTAATATATTTTTATAATATATATCTTTACGCAAGTATATGTAAATTTTTTAAATGAGGTTCGTGGACTCTAGTTTAGAATCATTGGTCTTGAAGTTATTGGGATGAAGTGCGAAGAGCATCATGGGTGCTACCAATGTGCGTCTCCTTTCCTCTCATCTTATAAGGATAATGTCACCTCATCATTCAATAATAGAGACAAAGTTAAAACGTTTTTTAAAACTCGAGCACTTGTAGAACTTTACGTAACTCTCTGCTAACTCAGTGTGTGATATACTGTTTCAACTTTGCCATGAACTAAGTTCTTCAGGAGAGAATCGGTTTTTTGTCGTAACAAAGAGATGTCAGAGGCTGTTTGGGCGGACGGTTAATAAGGCAGCCGACCACAGAGGATCAAGAGCAGGTGGGCAAGCAGGCAGCCAGGTGTGACCAAGGCTGGTGGCTGGGCGGTGGCCGACGGGAACTGGCGCGTGCAATGGCGACACCACCACAGCTCTGGGGTCTCAGGGGCCTCGCCACTCTGACAGCAGCCAAGCCCCCATTGACCACACAGCCAACCAGATTAGCCCTATACACATAGCAATGCCACGCTTCAGTATCACCAAGTCTGAGAGCTGTGACAGCAAAGTATCACTATTATGAACAAAACCTAAAACCGCTAACCATTATACTACTTTTGCCTTGTTTTTGAAATAATCAGTTAACAAAATAATTTATTAAGGTCAAAATCTCATAGCATCATTTAGACAGGCGGATATTCTTAACATTATTCAATTTTGAACTCGTATTGTGCCCAGTTTATATCATCTTCCCGTTTATTAAGTGAATATAAACAACAAGTTTTCTCATAAACAAGTGAAATAACAATAAAAGATCAAAATTTGTGGTTGATCCAATTTCATATTGTTGTTTGATCATATATATATATATATATATATATATATATATATATATTTCTTGAATTTCTTTCTTGAATTTCTTGGACTTTCAACTCTTTTATTCTAACCGCTTGTTTCTTGTTCATTATTGACCTTTGACCTTCTCTTTATATCAACCTATACTAATCCTTTTAATCTATTTATAGCAATGACTAAGCATGAGTCATCGATTTTAATTTAACATGTCACTTGGCCAACTCCTTTTCCAGTTGAACCCTGTTAGCAGGAGGTTAGTTCGTAGGATCGAATCTCTCAGTCTTAAGATCGTGAATGCTGAGACTGCGGTTAATTTTAATGATACTTGTTTAAAAGAGGATCTGCTGCCTATTTATACCAATATATATATATAATATATTGTAAACAGGAAAACGATCCAAAAGAATAAAAGGACAACAAACGTTTCATGATGAATCACAAACACAGAACTAAGGAACAAACACACTTACTGAGACAGTGCGAACAGCACTTCAAGATAACAAACAGTTTCTTCAGTCGTCTAGGTTCAAATTGAATTCTCAATGCTACTGAGGTTTCAATTTTATTTGAAAATTTCTTCAATGCAATTTTTTCTTTCAACAGAGAAAAAAAAGTATATTCCCAAAGATAAAAAAATAATTATATATAAAAAATATATTTATATTAGTCCAAAAATATATGTATAAGTAAATTGGAAACAACTGAATGACTTAAGAAGAAGAATATTTTGGAAATAAAAAAACAATGGACTCTACACTACAAGAATAGTAATTATAGATTATAATTGTTGCATATATAATTATTAAAATTTATACAATATATTATAATTATATTATAAAATTGTAGTATATTATTATATTATAATATTAAAATAAATAATATTATAATAATAAATATTATTATAATATATATACACAATAATTTTAATAATAATGTTTATATGACAAGATTTCACAATAAACATTAAAAATAAAAATCAACCTCCAATCCACGGTAAGGAATTAAGCAATGAGTTTAAGAGCCATCCACAAAGTAAACAGTCTTCGTTAAAGTTACACGATGAAAGACAGTTCCTCAAGGCCTCCATACTACATGCTCAGGGAGGTTTTTGTTAGTAGAATAGGAAATATACTTCCGAGTGTGTAAGTTGTCAACTTTAACAGTGATGACAATCAGTACAAGGATGGGTTCTAGTTGTAGGAATAGATTAGATCCTTAATGAAATCTCCCAAGGAGGTGCCACCCCTGTGTCCACTACTTGAGCATCTCCTACTACAGACTCCCCTGTCTGTGTGCTTCCCCCATTTGGTGTCTCGTGTTTCGTGTCTCACGAATTATCAGATCACCTTCCAGTTGACAAACATGATCACAGCAAAATGAATCCAACCAACTAATTATGACCATATCAAAAATAACAACACAGAATTAAGACACTTAAAGATTATTGCGACAAATTTCTTAATGAATAATGCATGAGGAATAAATTATATTAGTTTATTTCGAAGAACAACAGGTTAATTTGATGCTGAGAAGTTTTAACGATTTAGAATGAAAGCTGTTTTAAATATTCGTAATTCAATTTGAAGAATTTTATTATCCCGGAATCACAAGTCTGCTGCAAAAAACAAGAGAAACAACACTGGACTCATTTAAATTTATATAGCTTACAACTAAATTTTGAAGCACACGAAAACAGAAAACCCTGACTGAAACCTTTCAAAGTAAAAAAAACTAAGTACTCGAACTTTATTTTTTCATAAATTCGATATTATGATTCAATATTTTAATTGAATAAAATTATAGCTAATACACCAATAGATGATTTCTGATAGCCCACTAGAAGAGAGGACTTAATCAAGGAAATAAAGTCTGTCAATTACTTTCGATAATGGAGTTTTAAAACACCGACAACGCTTTAACATTGAAAAATTAGAAATACTTTCAATCTTTGATAGATTGAGGTGGTTTTCCAGTAACTTCATTTTTTTTAAGAAAATGACTGAAAATGATTTCTTTCCATTCATTTTGCATAATGCATGACGTTACTGGTTCATAGATCACATTGTGGCCAAGGCGGTGAGATAGATCTATTATTTCTGAAAAAAAGGCCTGAGCTTCAATCACAGTGTTGAGCTTTAATCAACTGTTACCCTGATTCCCTATGATCATCGTTGTCTTATTGTACATAACATAACTATGTGCCATGTTAAACAACATAACATGTACACTTGATATAATCAATGATACGATCTAGAGAAATTTCTCGTATTTCTAGTGATTTCAGATGGATCTTAAGTTTTTGAGTCACTCATAACCAGGTCATTCGTTCAAGGTTAAACAGAACTGTTCAGAACTCTCCATTGAAAAAGTCCGTATCTTCAACAATCTATTTTACTCGTATGTTGATCCTACCACAAAGCACCATGCCTCTTTACAAATGCTATAAATAATTTTAAACATGTTTTTTTTTTAAGATTTAATAATTTATTCAAAAATTTAGAATTAACCTTTTTGATTGTTTGAAACATCGATGAACACGCAAAGTTCATCCTTTCTATCCATTGTTGAATGGTTGTCATAAAGGAGAAATAGCTTAAATGAACACAGTTAACAAAAGGAACACAATGAGCATCCAAGTCAAGTCAAGTTTTGAAAAGAGAGGTATTTATTTTAAGTAGAGATTGCCAAATCTTACACTAAAGGTCAGAAGGCTAATGGTAGTTCGGAAGTCTGGAGTTCCTATCGGGCTATAACTCTAAATTTGTTCATATAGTAGATGGAAAAATCTAGTAATTGGCATACGTAGGCAAGAAAGTAAAACCGTTGGTACCAAGACGTAGAATTTCACTTTTTCGTAAAAAAAAACTATTATCCTAAATAAGTTCCGTTTAGGTAATGTAATGCTGGAACGCAATTAATATAAAATCAACTTCGTTGTTTTCGGTACTATCATATAGGGTTCATCCAACTCCTGTTTGTATGTACTACAACTTATTCAACATAATACCATAAATCTACGCACTAAAGACTTCAATGAAATCTTACACTGGAAAACTAAAACAAGTGTCATGATTTCTGGATTGCAACATTTAAACAATGAAATAACTGAACTGTTGCTACAATATTGCAAAATGCAGAGTCAAAACTGTCTTACGAATTTTATTGAAGGTAAAACATAAAAAAGATGCAATTATAGTTAAGGTTGGATTATTTTCTAATATTCAAAATCTAATATTTTTGTTATATTAGATCAAATATTTTCCAATTATAAATGTTGACAGCATTAAGCGAAGGGTTAAGGGAATCGAACTCATGACTCTCTAGTCTAAGTAAAGTCTACCTAAATAAGTCTAAGTGACTTTACTATATACCTAATCTTGTTTACTTTACTAAATTATATTTTACCTGTTTTTTTTTCATACGACTGATCATAGGTTTGGCAAAACTTTAACTACGGTGAAAAATGATTTTACTAAAACTGGAACCATAATACAGAAGATATACGCAATTAGTGAATTATTTTTTTTTTATGAATATCGAAATCTTGGTTCTTTTGATCTCAACATCAGATTAAATTTTTGAATAGCCTAAAGTTAACACTAATAGAAATATATATATGAAATCAATATTGCAATGCAATGGTTCTTAGCAGAGAGTGATATGACCAAGGGGGATTCACAAGACTTCTAAATGAAAATATACGTTCTGGAGGGGAAGTGACACAGAAATGGAATATACATAAATCTAGGGATACGAGGAAACTTAATATCAGACGACATTAAAGAGACGCAAGCCTGAGAAGAGTGTTACCGCTGAATGCCAGGTCTTAACTAAGTCTTACTGTATACTAAGCACACTATATAATGAGATCTTTGGGAGAAATCGAATTTTACCTAATCCACTAATCCGTAAGGTCCTTTAACTTCCTGAAAAAAAATATTGAAACATTTGATAAATATCCGAATAAATAAAAACATATTAACAAATTTTGAAAAAAAAAACTTTTAAATTAGAGCGTAAATTTATTTGTCATAATAAAAACAAATTTCCCTTTCTTTTTTACCTTAGTTCAAAGTCTATAAAACTAAAATTAGAAATTTTATATCCATATTAAAAATATCCATATTTTTACTTTACTATAAGTAAAGTATAGTGATCGTGAAAAAATTCGATCTCGAGATTTTGACGGAATTACATGTTTTGAGGTCCCAGAAGTCGTTTTATGAAGTTTTTTCGATGATGTCTGTGTGTGTGTGTGTTGGTGGGTGCGTGGGTGGGTGGGTGAGTGTGTTAGCATTGCTTGTTACCACGCTACGGTCCAGAATCTTTGATAGATCAAGTTGATATTTTACACAAAAATGGGTCTCATAGGGAAGAAGATCCCTATTGTTTGGGAAGAATTATGCATGATGGGAAAGTCACTTTTTTTTTTATAGTTTTTGTTTTCAAAAAATAGAAATTAAAAATGCACTCAACATATTTATAATTAAAATCATGAGTGGGCAAAACTCAAATCAGAAATTGAAGTACAGTATCCCTATTTATAGTTTTTGTTTTCAAAAAATAAAAAATATACTGAACATGAATTTATAATTACAAGAATGAGTGATGAGCCCACCGGGACTCAATATTAGAATGTTCAGTAGTTGATTAATTATTTGGTATAACATTCTCACGTCATTTTCCCTGTTATCTTGATCATTTTTGAATATATAATCACTCATTTTGAAACTCTAGCTTTTATGTAATTATAAAGATCTTTTGAAAAAAATGCAATATGATAAAATTTATTACATCATTTTCAGAACACCTTCAAAGTTTTGGTGCCCCACTGAGATATCCGTGAACTACCCTCCAGAGTGTGATCCGAATTTCAAGGTAGAAAATTATTTTGTACTATTTGATAAGCATACCAAATATGATTTATATTTCGAAAATTACGTAGTATATATTTAAATTTAATTGTACTGTTATTTAAGAAATATAAGGTTTATTTTTTTTTTTTACTTTTCACTGGCAAATCAGCTGACAACGGACAACAAGCAACCAGAAATAAAAAAAAAAAAAGTTTTGGAAAGGTGTTCGAAAGAATAAGGAGAGGAAGTTTTCTATTGATTGAATGACTGATAAGAGGTGCCTAGGTAAAGAGAGGTGAAAGAAAGAAAGAGACAAAAATGATGGAAGCTATGTTAAGAATAGAATTGAATGCATAGTACAGAGAATGACAGGAGCATTAGTAAGCACTAAGGATTATGAAAAACTGAAGGCCAGATAGAGGAAAGAATTGTGATAACTTGCCTGACAGGTTACTATTGCGGGAACATTCTTGTCCACTTTCTCCACTGGGCCTCCCACCACAGGCACACACACACACACTCACACACACCTACTCAGCTAGTCTGCTGGACAAACCAACCGGATTTCCCCAATATCTCGGAAAATGCTCTTTATCAGTCCGCTTGCGTCACACAATACAAACATTACTTATGCAAAAGCCACTTTCAAGTAGCAACTTCCGCTAGTTAACTTCTATTCACATTAATTTATAAATTTCAATAAGATAACAAACATCACCAGGAATAAATATATATATATCCCAAAAAAAACACCGATAAGAACTTGCTTGGCTATACGTCTTGATATTCATCATCAGGGAAGGAAGAGATCTGATTGATTCTTCTGTTTTCCTTTTGATGACAAAATATAATGAATGAGATTATCTGGGTGTAGCATTCCATCTCTTCCATCATCGTAGTAACATGATAAATAAATATGATAAATATGATATAATATGATAAAATATGGAAACATGATAAATAAATCGTTTCCATTTATAAATATGAAGAAAAATAAAATTACTTAAAATAAAGAAACTCAATATTTTACCACCGTCGTCGTCAAGAGAAGAAGAGATTGGCTAGAGACAGTATATATAAACATTCATCTTACATATTCTTATTATTTTATTTTTTTTTTTACTTTTTTTACTTTTTTTTACTTTATTTTTTACTTTATTTTTTACTTTATTTTTTAACATATACGGCAATGAACGCCGTATTAAGTAATGGACAAATGATATGGTAAAATGAAAATATTTAGTGACGGTCATTAAGTATTTTAAAAATTTGGTATATAATTTAGGTGAATACAGTAAATGAATCTATCACATGTTCGTATATCATATACTCAATAAACCAGTTCAATAATGAAAAACAGAGTTATTTAAACTCACAATGATACAGTGACTTGAAATAACCAATCAAAGAACATTTATTATTTTAATAAACCTTACTATTGATAATAATGATCCCAGTCACAATGTTTAGAGAAAGTGAACTTCAATTCTGTATCAAGTTACTAAATTTTAAAGGGATACTTGCATCATGAAGTTCGAATATTACAATGAAAGTAATTCAGTATATATTAAATATTTAGTCAATTTCATATATGTTAATTTTTTTTTAAAAATATATTAACTTTTAGATTTCAGCATTTCGCTTATTAACAAAAAAGCTTAAATTTTATTGGGAAGTTTTTATAGGCCTTGGAAGTAAGGTTGCTTAAAAATGTTTTAAATATTATTAACCAATTTTTAGACAGGAGTTTTGAACTAGTACTTAAGGGATTCTGGGTTTCGTAAGTCTCACAGCTTAAATGTAACAAATGAAATAGTTACTATTGATAAAAAAAAATTAGAATATAAATATCATTGATAAGAAGCCTTATCAAAATTATGCAATTTTGACCATTGCATAACTCTTACTATTAATAAGGCAATCTTTTCTCACATCAACGTCCTGACACCGTATTCAAAATATTATAGTCTTGCTTTAACAGATGCAAAATACGTATCAATGAAAGAAGTGTTCATGTAACATCGAACTGCCGGCAGATACATGTCACCCGCATTTCCCAATCCTTCCAGTTACAACCACCAGATACATACGACTGCACATTCAGAGAGTCTTACTTAGTCTCTGCATACTAAATTAAAAGAAAGATACTAAACAGATACTACAACCTTGACCTTCACTTAGTAGATCAACTGTCAGAATTACCGACCAAAAACAGGCTACAACTTTATTTATAATATTGTGAATATGCCTATTTGGACTTTTTTCTTCATTCAGATTTATGAAGCAAAAAAGTCTTCAAGTTAAAATATTTTGAAAAAAATCACCGATCCCTCTTTCTACCCTACATAGCAAAAGAAAGAATTTTTGTAGACCTCAAGATCCAACACTCCATCAATAATATCTTTTAACTCAGCCTTCTCCTCTTACATAACTCTAATCCTTTGAATGTAAGTGCCACATCTAATACTTCAGGACGTATCAAGAGGATGCAACTAAGTGACTTTTTAAAGTCACCTATTGTTTTTATTTCCTTAAAATCATATATTCAATATTTTCTATTACTTTACTTGATATCTAATTAGTTTTTATTTTTTCATTATTAATTTGTTTAAAGTTTTTTCCATGAGCGATATCAAAAGTAAGATTCCATTTTTAAGAAATGAAAACCCTGGAGTTTTATTTTCTCATGTGTTTTTCGCATGTTGCATGTTTTATTTCGCTAAACATTTGAATATTTTTTTAATAATATATATTTAGTCGTCTACATATTGTTACCTCAGTTAAATACACAATTAACAAAAAAAGTAACATAGATGTACATTTAAAAATAGTAATCTATATATTCTGAGGTAAAATGGATAAACAAACAACAACGCGTTTCGAACACTGTGTTCATCATCAGGAAGACACCAAGGATATATAAGTGAAAACAACACTCCAGAGTTGTTTTCACTGAACCAACCCTTCAGTAGCATTTCCTTGGTGTCTTCCTGATGAAGAACACAGTGTTCAAAACGCGTTGTTGTTGTTGAATAAAACTTCATTTGTGTGGAGACTTTTGTTTGTTTATCCATTTTACCTCAGAATGGGTAAATACCACACAATTACGGATTAAACAACTAATGATGTAATCTATATAGTAAACTATAGTTAACCAAACAGTTTTTGATAGAGAATGATAACGGATATAAAATTTAATAATGCCCAACACTCTTAAGATTATACGACAAACACGAAAAATTTGAAAGTTTCTATAATGCTTGCAAATAAGCATATAAACTAAACCGTGTTTATAATACAATCTTAAGAAAGTGAAACCTGTTTGTGATATATGTACTCTTTAGAAAGTAAAACTTTTGGGAAACTGAAATAGATAATGGAAGCAATATTTCAATCATCTTCGAAAACTGAAACAGGTTTGTCATAAAAACTAAGAATGCAGAATGTGTCAAAGAGTAATGTTAGAAGCTGTAAGGTGCTTGCCGTGACAATCTAAAGGCTGATGTATGTTTACTATACTACTTGATTTGAAAAGTGCTTGAACATGATCTTAAGAGACGAAATGCGACTGGCTTGTAATCCTTAGAAGCAATTGCACAGATGCACACTTAAATTATAGTTGGAAGTCATGAATCTTATACAGAGGTTATTTGTGTTCTAACGTAATGTAACTGTAGTAATATTTGGATTATGTGAGTTGCACTTACGTTGATGTTGAGCGTATGTTACGCTGCAGACAAGTAACAGTGTTGGCAACCTATTTCCAATAATTTCCTGTTAGTTGCATCAGAATGAGTGATTGGAATGCCTGTCCGCGCGCCGCTCACATTAGGGACTGTGCGACCACCGAGACTTCCACCCCTTTACAGCTCATCGCACATACCATTATCACTGCTGCTTGGAATTTAAATTTAGACAGCGTCTAGCCAAGTCGGTCTATTAGTAACAGCAGGTCAAAGAAATTACTATCACACGTCTGATATTCTATAATCTGTACCATTACGACGAATGAGAAAATAAAGTCAAATCTGTATGCAAAAATTGATATGCATCTTTCTTCTAATAAACATGCAAAATATTGTACTAAGTGAGTACAAGCGTGACTTTTCTACTCTAGTTATTATCTACTAAGAAAATGTTTAATTCTGAGACTATCCATGTGAAATTAATAAATGCAACGATTTTAACTGGGAACTCAGAAAATTGACCATGTAATAACTATGCGTAGAATAATTTTAAATCGAAATTGTATTCAGAATTTATTATGAGGTAAAATAAAAAATAAGTTCTCTTCACCTTTATAAATTTCTCACTCCATTGTTGATGAAAAAAATTATTTTTTTTTCAAAATATATAGTTAAAAAAATATTGTGAAATATTCGATTTTTTAGCGTTCTGTAGTTTAAGAAATATAATTTAGCCTGTTGGTTAACTAAGACTACATTTTATAATCTAAATAATTGTTATTAAGCAAAACTGTCTTTTGTATTGACGATTCATTGAAGAAGCAAGTTTGAGATTTATGAGACACTGCTGCCGGGACATTCAAGCTAGTCAGGTCTGTTGTTAACTTTGATCACTTGTAGGACTGCATGTAGCAAGAATTGTAACATACGCCCTTCACTGCTTGATACTGATAGTCTCGATGCTATCTAGACAAAACAATATATATATATCAGTGGCGATTTCTCAGGGAATGCAACACATGCATTGCATGCATAGAATTCATCTTTAAAGAAACCAAAATGTTCGAGACTCGAAATATTTAAAGGAGCCCCCTTTTTTTTATTCCACTACACGCTAAGGAACCATTTTCTATGATTGCGCTAAGCTTCCCAATGCAGGGGTTTACTCTTATCATTTCTGGTTAATGAAAATGGTCTTAATTGCCAAGAGAAACAAGAACGAAGTTTGCATACACTGCAACTCAGGCTTGCTGAGCTCCTCAAATACATACTGGAAAGTGATTTGCACACAGGTCTTCCGGAAATTTATAAACTCATGAATTTGGTTATGACTATTCCCATAACAACAGCAAGTGTTGAGAGATCGATTTCTGCCCTCAAAAGAATTAAAAGTTATTTACGAAGCTCCCAAAGTGAAGAGCGATTGTCTAATTTATCCCTCATTTCAATTGAAAGACATTTACTTAAAGATCTCATGGCAGATAGAGAGAAGTTTTATGGTTTTGTTATCGAAGAATTTTGCAAGAAGTTTTTATTCAAATGATGTATTGTGTATCTCTTTCTTTAATAAAAACATTTTTTGCCTATTTTTATTGTATTGGTTAATAAAAGTTAATGTTAAAAGTATTTCCAAATAAAACCTGATTCAAATCCCCATAAAATGTTTTTAATACATCATTATCCTTTTGTGCAACATGAAAAGACTGAACATGAGAATTAGACGGATATTTCTCTGTATTTCTTTTATTCTTTGAAAATTGCATGCTTAAAGAAAAAGGTCAGGAGTCGCCACTGAATATACTGCACACTCCGCTCGAGACAACTGACATAGTCCAAAGCATTTAGTAAAGTGTAATGTGATCAGGAAGCCCCAGGGCTGACTGCACGCACCAGCCCTGCCCTCCAACAAAGTCCACTGCAATGTTTATTTCTTTTGTTTGAATCTCAAACTAATAAATTTTTCATTTAAAACTCTTACCTTTTTAGAATATGCCTCTGTGAATAACTTTTTTCTCTAAATGAAATCCCATAAGGCAATATCCTTCTTAGTGCTTCAATGAAAGCAATAAGTGGTGAATCTATTCTGCAAACATGAGGAAGTTTATTGTCTAGTCTAATTGTCAAATGTAGTCTACAAACGTCAAAACATTTTAGAACAAGTATGCAAATAGGAAGTCTAAGAACGTCTACTATCAAGTGTAATAAGTGAATTGAAATATAATTGATTAACCATGAAAAATAATTGTAAGTACCGTTAATAATGCAAGCAGATAGGGGGGGGAGCACTGTGCGCCTCTTAACTCCCGTCAGAGAGAAATGAGTTCGACACCCCTGCCAGATAATAACTGCCAAGGGTCATTGCCTTTGTCTTTATTTCTTTATTCAAGAGTATGAGCCACTACAGTTCTTCCTTACTGTATGTATGCCAAATGCACTGAGATTTCTATAAAAGTTTAATAGCTTATGAGAGAGGTGGACAGATGTAGTCTAACAGGTTTGAATGATGGCCCTCACTCTCGATCATTTAAATAGGAGATGCGAATCTTACCTTAGAGAGGGCGTAAAGCCAGTCCCGAGCCTGTGCGATGTCAGTAATCATTAAACATCCTTACTTGTATTAAACTAAGCGGGAAAAATTACCAACTCGGTTATTTACCTCAGGCTTAACCAAATTTCATGGCTCACAACAAATGAAAAAACAGTAATGGTAAAACAATACCAGTGCGAGAGTTGGAAACAAACTAGTTCATTATAGACAGGGTCTTCAAAGGAGTAGGGTCCTCACATCATATATGATGGATACCGGGATCATCGCGTCATATACGATGGGCACCGGGATGATCATGTCATATACGATGGACACCGAGCCACTTTACTCCTCTCTGAGGTGCAGAATTGCGCAATTGTCTGTATCTCCCAAATGAATCTGAAGTCTTTGCAAGATATATCTGTGGACATTCGCTCTCGAGAGTGTCATCAGCTACACCAAATGTCACCCTTCATTGAGCTCTCTAACAATATGACTAGGCCCCAGTTTGTATTCACTATTTGCACTCAACTTGAGTTATAAACACTTAACATAGATATTATTAACGTAAAAAACAAAACTTTAGGTTGTTGCTCATTCACGATCAACTAAAAGCTGAATCATTAGTTACTGAATTTAGTTAATCTTGCAATTAACAGTAGAAATACTATAAAAAAAAAAATATCAAAAACTTACAGTCTTTCGGAAAACTGATCATGAATATTTTGACTGATTTTCTTTTCTATATATACCATATTTATTAACAAAAGAATAACTCAATAGTGCAACCCTAAACAATATAAATAAATGAACGAAGAAATAATGGGAAAATTAAAGAACAGAAAGGCATCACAGAAAATAAGTCAATCCTAACGTGATAGTCATCTATCTGCCTCTCACGTTCCTATTAGCACATATAACTGAACAAGTGTTCCAAACACGTTTTATAATTTTTTTTATGAAGACTAGTTCTTTAAGTTTCATTAAATTGTATTTAATGAGTAAATACCATTCAGTAACTGATGGCAAACTACCCAGTCAAAAAAAAAAAAAAAACGTAATTTAGTAAAAAAAAATAATTTTTCTCTCATTATATTTATTGTAATTACATGTTTACATTTATTTTACATGTTTACTATACATTGAAAAAGAGGAAAGATCCGAAAATAATTGATCCCTCTGAGGTGTCTCATTTAACAGTAAGATAAATGGAAGGGGTCGTTTTCATTAATCTATTTAACTAAGAACAACTCTATTTATTTCGTAAAACCTTTTGTAGAGAATGTTGAGTAAATTATCTTAAAATGAAGTTGGACGTATTCTTATCAGAAGTAACACTACAAATGGAGTAAGTAACAAGATCCGATAGAGATACCATAATAATTGGAGAACTCTCTTCGACATTTTAATTAAGCTACGATCTCATTCCTCCAATGAAATTTTTCTTCAATGAAATAAATACAATATAATTAGCAGAAATACTTAATATTTCCAAATATCAATATGGGTGAAGTAATCTTACAAAACAGCTAATATTTCATGTTGATTTTACTTAATGTTATACTGACCAACACATATCAATTTTAGAACAGTTTGTATGACAACAAATAAACAAAAGGTAGTTATTTTTATACCTAATAAATATATATACATTATAATTATAACAGTTATTCTTTTGATTTGAGTTCAAATAAAACATTAACATTAAACTTCCTTTGAATCTATAAATTAAAAACATTTTTTTAACAATTTCAGTATTTATCAAAAAATATGACACACAATTGATAAAATAATAATATTTAAAATTACAAATTATTATTAAAATTTTTTTTAAATATGCAACGAACTATTTAATGAAAGAATAACAAATAGTAAAATTAATTAACAATAACTAACGTTTCAGTTATGATTAATCACATAAGGAATGTGAAACTATAATCAATTATATATATTTTTTTATGAGCCTGAAAAATTAAATTTTTATCATCCAACTACGAAGTAATCGAAAATAATATATAAAAATAAATTAGGCTGAATCAATCAAACGAGTACATTTACCTAAGCGTTTAGTTTCTTAGAGTGTGGCTTCATCATTTCTTCTCCTGATGATGATCAGTTCTTTCTTGTGTGTTTCTTTCTGTTCTATAAGACATGTTGTCCTTGTAAACAAATTCATTTTTGAAATAGATATAAGTTTTGGCTTGCTTTTCGAACAGCTCGGTAACAACTGAGAATAGCAGCTTACTTATTCTGATATGGTTCAATATATGATGACCAGTCATTAACACATTAATGTTTTTTCGAAGCTTTCTCAAAATTAGGGAGAAGGAACCTTTGGAGGAAATTGGGGAAATCTCAGAAGAAACTTATATATATATATATATATATATAGCTGTATATTCGATGGCGTGTCGGTATGAAACCATTGATAATAAACAGGCGAAATGAACACTGTCTCCTGTATAAAGCCGCAGAATATACTACAAAACTTCAACAGAAACTGAAATATTCTCGAAGAAGTCCTAGCTGAGGTAATGATTCTTTGAGGTTAGCACAGAATGAATCTCCTCCGATAGACCTCAGCCTCATGATCTTGATCTCTATAAGGTGGCTGCTACAGTGTCTTTTAGTTACTATTTCTTTAAATCTACAATACCTTTCCTGATTTAATTGAGAAACTTTAATTCATTGTGGAAGTAACAGTTTACATTTTGCAAATAAAAAAAAATGTTATTTTAACAATGGATTGAAATGCGATAATAATCTTGAGATCGGACCTGTTCCTTAATCTCATAAATTGTGCTTGACATTTATGAACTCCCGTTACCAACATATTTGTAGTTTATATAATAAGTATACAATACCAAAGGAAAAGGAATGAAAAAAATAACCTGATATATGTATAACGGCAAAATAGGGGTATTTATCCCTCTTAAGTTTAGCTAATTGTATGTAACTATATTCTCAAATACACATAAGAGCATATATATATATATATATATATATGGCATAGGGATATTTTTTTATATATAAAGGTATATACAAATCAAGGGACGGAAAAATTATGAACTGACTTCATGTTCAATTAGGAACTTGAACTACATATACTCCATTCTTATTCATCCAGATACAGATGAAAGTCAAGTAAATCAAACGAAAAGAGTTAATAATATGAAATATCAGGATATCCTTGGACATGCTTCATAAACTTTAATAGTTTTCAGGTTATAGTGGCAAAGGAACACAAGTCATTAATGTTCTGACTTATCGAAGTTTAAAGTAATATATCGAGGCCGACGAAAAGTAGCTAAGTTTTAGAGTAATACCTAATATGTTAACGTCTAGAGATTCAGTGTCTGTGGTGAAAAGCTGTGTGCAATATTGAATTGTTGAGTTTGACGTGCTTACCTGAGAATCTCGCGAGGAACCTATAGAAGGTGGTCATGAGTCGCTGTATAAGCGTGGACATGGCAGTGGAAGCGGCTTACGTCACCTCGAGGACACGACACAGGTTCACTAGGACGGGTCGCAAAGGGCCGACAACTGACATATTGTCGTCAAGTCCGAAAGAGGATTCGAAAAGCGGGGGCCTGGCACGCACTAAACCCCCTACAGCACGTCTTACGGCCGTCTGTCTGGCCACCGACCCCCCTCCACGTCAGATAGGTTCCGCCCGACCTTTTCCGAATACTACCGAACTCCGACGTCGACACGCACACATGCCACACCACCAATTACCCAGGCCGGCTGCCACTCCAAATAGAATAAGGCACCCAGGTAAAATTCTTAGACGATTAGGTTAACATCCATGCTAACCACTCGCAGCTCTCGCCGCTGTTAAACCATGAACAACTTATGAGTGCTGACAGCCTGCAGGTACACAGTACTTAAACCAATAAGCAGGTGTACTTAAACCCAGTCATTCACTTAACCATTTTCGACAAATTAAATCGCTCCACGAGAAATGGGCAGCTTTATTCCTTATGTATTCAATCATAGAGTAACTTCTTTCATTACCAACCATAGCTAACTCAGCTAATCCGAACAAAATGATTTCAACTGTAAAGTAAAGGTCTACTAAAAACTTTTATTCCCTTGAAAATATAGTCACAAACATATCACCAATTCATTAACAACAGTTAACTTGCGAAAAGGATTCCAGAAGAACTTTAGCTAAACTAAATCTATTTAATAGAACAAAGTAATAATTTTGCACTCTCAATTCTAATCACAACTATAACAAATCATATAAAACAAAGTACATTAAGTATTCCTTACAGGTTATGTCAATAAGATATCAAAGCTCCTCTGCAATTATTTTAATTAATCCATTAAATAAAACGTACGGTAAATGTTTCCACGTACTGTATACATTTACACAACTATCAAGAATTAGAAATGAGAGTAATAAGTACTATAATTAATTAGGTCAACAAAATTACATCTCCATGATCGTATAAACTATATTTGACATTGAATATCAAAATGATAGCTAATTAAATCTTTAGCAGAATAAATATTATTTTCAAGTCTGTCTAAGACCAATAATAGAACTTTTGATGAAGGTACCGAAGAGTTTAGCAGGAGTTCTCACGATTGTTTTCTCTGGCCTACTCGTTCTTCAAAGTCTAAGTAGAGAAGATGGCTGTCGTTTTGCCAATATTTATGGAAGTCCAACTAGTTCCCTCAGGCAAAATATTGACAATAAGCCCACTGTGAACTGGCTTCCTAGAGTTCGGGAATATCTCGGAGGCTGGCATTGCCTCTATCTTCGGCTAGAGCTTGGTGCTCCCAAGATGCGGCGAAAGAGCTTTCACGTTAAAAGGCATGAATCTGTTCTGTTATTACTCGCGATATTGCTGAAGAAGCAGAGTGCGCGCAATAATACGTAAACAGGCTTCCTAGAGTTGTTATTATGATTAGTTAGCATGCTATGGATATTGAAACAACTTAAATACATTATTATAGTTGTACCAGAACATACTACAGATTTAACAAGATAAGTCTCCATCATTTTGCCTTACCATACATCACAACAACTTGATTAGTACATAGACGTGCCTATCTAATGCGTGTGTGTCAGTTTAGCTTATTTTAAGCAGTTCAGTTCATATTTTTTTTAAAACACTATAGAACAAGATGAACAATCGCTCTCATTGTGACTCTAAAGAGGGTCGTTTAAAGTGGAAAGACAGTGAGGTGAGAGCGTTTAATGTTCAACTCTCACTAGAACCATTTAAAAGTTATTGTCCCTTCAATATTTAATACTTCATGCTTCTGAAATAGTACATGACGAATAGCTTTTGTGCATTCAAACCACAAAACTACGTGACAAACATATTAATACAAAACTACTCGTCAATGCTCATCTTCAGATCTACTGTAATTCTGAAACACTCTCATGCTTCGGTAATAGCTACAGTAATGCGAAGGACTCATAATATTGTATATTTCAAAGTTTCATCGGAGATCAAAAATTATTAGATCGTATACTTGAAGGGCAGTCCTTTAACATACGATATGTTGAATAGTATGCCAATAATTCCAGAAGAACTAAAGGCAAAAGTAAGAACACTAAAAAACTAACCGGGCCAATAAAACTTAGAAATTGCATTCTACTAAACAAGACTTATATATTGTACACACATAAATACTGATAAAATATCGACCATGAAGTAGAAACTTAAAAAAAAGTTTATCAGGACTCTGTCAGTTCTTCAGGTCCAAATTAAACTCTCATTGCCAACGTTTCGGTTTTTATTTAAAACCTTCTTCATAGCCTACAAAACAAAGGAAATAAAAGAAATAATACAGTAATTAAAAAATCAAACATTCATTAACAGCGCAAAAAGTTAAAAATAAGAAATTACAATAGGAATTTTGAGACAACCTGAGTATACAATAGAGATTTTTTTTTATAGAAAGAAAACTCTTTGCAGATTTCAGCCACAACTGTCTAGTTTGAATGAACACGTGACACTGAACTGAAAACAATCAAGGTAACCAAATTTCACCAGACAACCAAAAAGTCACTAAAACAATTTTGGAATGATCAACAAAGTTTAACTTAACACACCCAAATAAATACTATTGAAATTTGAAATGTCATTTCTATAATTAAAGGTGACTGGTCCTTTCCAACATATAACATTTCCTGATCTTTTCTTCTCTGTTTATCTATTTTTTTTTGTTATTATTTGTATTTCATTAAAATTATATTATGGCCTTCATTCATATCATGTGCTGATGATTATAGAAAATGTGTGCTGGTAAGTTCTTTCTGAATGCTGGAGACAAAACGACTAGTTTTTCTATAATAAACTTTGTTAGAGTCTTTGCACTTTATAGCATATATAGCATTACTCTGTAATTCCTTTGGAACCTTTTCTTTTATAATTGAAAATAGTGAATTTACTTTTCTTTTACTATAACTTTTACTATATCTTTCTCACTTTTGTCGCCTCTCCATCATCAGGTTACTTTTATTCCTCTAAATATAGAAGTGCGTTTCATTACTTTTTTCGGTGCATTTCTTCAGTAATTCAACCATATATGCATAATAAATTTTCGTTTTAAACATTGACTTTACTTTGCATATGTTTCTAATATTTAAATATATATACTATTCACAATTATCTTAAAATCTATATTAATATCTTAGTGCTTTCTTAGTAATTATTTTAGTGGTTTCCCATCAGGCTAAGCTTCATGAAGGGCAGCATATCTTTTAAGGAAGGCATATTGTCGATCAGGGAGAATTGGCGAAAGAAAGGCATTTGGTCGGGCTGTTTAATGGCGTTATCAGTGGCCTGGTCACCTGGTATCTCTTATCTCTGACCACTCCCTCAGCCCGATTGAGCAGTCCACAGGTCCGATCACACTCAGATTCTCTACAATGTACCATTTCGCTTTCATTTCCAAACAAAATAAATGATATAACAAGATTTCACGTGAAATTACAATCAATGATCAAACCACTATATGAAATGGAGAAAAAGGACAAAGATCTTTCAACCATAACAAGCGGTCTTTGTCTGAGTTGGGTTTTTGACTCTGACGAAGACCGCTTGTTACGGTTGAATGATCTTAGTACTTTTTTTTAGTATTTCATATAGTGGTTTGATCATTAAAATAAATTGTAGTTCCTAAACACCTGATAAGGACAAACAAAGTAAAAACAAATCAAATTCGATTTCGACACGATTTAGGCAATTTCATATTCTTCATGTAGGTTGTTACGGGTTACGAATGCCATAGTTTTTGAATTATCACAAGAAGATATACAAACTGAAAATACCCTAATAGCTTTCCCTTTAGTCACTTAATCAATCTGTTTTTCTTTATTCATTGATAATCTCTAGACATTGAAATATATAATTTATTACAAGTAAATGTCATTTGAAATTTCCTATAATAATCAATAATTAGTAATTAATGAACTCAAAGAACTCATAATTTAATACATTGATTAATTTATAACAAAGTTGATATTTATTAAACATTGCAATGGATGAATAGTATTGTGATCATGAAACCAGCCGCTCTGCTGGAACGGTATTTTCTTTGTATAAGTAGTTTCTATATTAAGCAAAAAACTAATTATAATAAAGAATTAACAGTAAAAAAAGTTTTACTTCAAATCGTTGAATAATAGTATTATTGAGAATGTTGTAAGCCAAATGAAATGAGTCATAGGGGATAACAAAATGACGGCAATCAAACTGGTTTTTTTTTTTAAGATTTATCATCAGTTAGAGCGTTACAACATCCTCGGTAACAGAGCAAACAAAAAAAAAACATTGGAAACAATCGCGAAGGAAAAACAGATAGATTGTGATGAATGGGACTTATGAAAGAAATAAGGAAATGAGCGAAGGAGAACCGTGCTGGAGCTACTTTCGCTGTGGAAAGTGAGATGCCACTGCGATAAACTGCATTGTTTCTGCTCCTCCAAGGGTTACCCAAGCTGCTCCTCTCTGTCAGTCTTTTCCATCCAGCAATTGTTCATTTATTCTTTAAAATCACCGTAACATTTCATGGTACTATCCAAAATTCAGTCAAACTCCAAGGAAAGTTGAACTAGCGAGTATTTTTTGAGTATAACGGTAAAAATTGTTACAAAAAAAACAAATTATGTTTCAATGTAAATGTCTACTCACATATACTGGGTATCACCTGAATAAGTTAAATGTATTTGTTACATTGGGGAAGTAGTTTCTTAGTTTTGGTCTTGTACTTGGAGTTAGGCTCAGAGAGGTTATGGTTTCCGGAGACAGGATGGGTTAACTCTACTGAAGTATTTTTTATATTAGAAATAGGTAAAACCGTCATACCTCGTAAGATGATCCTGGAGTTGGAGCGCTTTCGGACGTTGTCCATCTTCGATCGCAACAAACCTAGATCGTTTGTAAACCGTGTAGGTTTGTTGCGATCGAAGATAGACAACGTGCGAAAGCACTCCAACTCCAGGATCATCTTACGGGGTATGACGGTTTTAGCTATTTCTAATATAAATCATACTAACCCCATTAGTATTAACAATATGCATGTATCTATTGAAGTAACTGTAGTCCAAGAGTGTTTGATGTTTGAGAAGCAGTTATTGTACAAACTAAGAGGAGGTAGCAAGAGACCTCGATCTCTATCAGGAGGTAAGGAAATGCCTTGTGGATGTATTCGTTGATAACTGGGACTCACCTTGCATGAGCCTTGGCACTGAGTAAACGGGCACTTAAATGCGATGAAGGGCACATGTATAGCGACAGGGCTGGCTGGCTATACACTAAGGATCGTTGTGCGTCAGCTGCCACACCATTACAGTCTATTTTACAGCAGACATGCAATAAGTAAGGCTTAGTCCTCCTTTATGAGGCCCCTTTGTAGAAGGTGCTCCACGCGACTGCCTGAGATGACGGTCCTTGAGCCGGACCTCCATAGAGGTTACCTCTGAATCCAATGAAGAAAACAACAATGACTACTTACAGTACTAAAAATAGACAGAGAAAGAAACTCAGCTCTTCAATAAATTGAAAAAATAATGAAAAGTGTTATCGCTAACAGGACAAAAAAACAGCACTTTCTTGAAAAAAAATCGATAATACCTCTACCATCTGAAATATGGCACACTGAACACACATAAGATATCAAAAATGAACTTTAGAAAAGGTCCTATGAATTGCTTGGACCTGGTTAGCTATTAAGGATGCCACTTTATGAGGAATCATTTTAAATCATTATTGAATAATGTAAACAATAAAAATAATTTAAATTAATTAATTATTAATTTAATTTTCAAAATCTAAAGTCGCTTACACTCGACTTTACTATAAGTAAAAATAATTTCAAACTCGTTGATAATCAATTGAGTTTTGCTTTTATTTTAATACGACAATCGTGTTCACGAAATATCAAACACTCTGGTAAAGTATTTTCAATGAATAAGTAATCAGTTTTTGTGAATTCATATGTATTTACAAAATAACTGATTAGATGAGTAACAACAGTTTGAAATCATTGATTCAGAATGATCTTACGTATTATTATTATTATTATACTAAGCAACTCAGACTCACTGCAATCGTGTGCAAAGTGGCCATGTATGTCCCATTGTGCTTCTATTGTCATTTTTAAAAAAAAAAAACTTCAAATTTTAAATTCTTTAAACAACCTCATAATTATTCGTTAAGAAATATTGCTCTTGGTTTTTGGAAATATTGGAAATATAGTCAATAATTATTGGAAATAATATTGCTATTGGTTTTAGCTATGACTTGCTAAAAATATTTAACCTCCTTATTGCGATGGGCTTGCATTCACATAGAATGTGATAAAGGTTTTTCATCTCTTTCAGATAAATCACCATTGTTCCCAGTTAGCTAACTGCACTTTGCTAATTGCTCATAACTACACATAAAAAGACAATGTTCGGTTACATATTGCACATATATTTATAAATCCTTTATTTGAAGATTTATTATTTTCTTTACAAACTTATGCTCAGATAGAATAAAATTTCTATACTAAATTAGACAAGGCTGTTCGACTTAAGGAGTTCTTTAAAACATCAAGAACTATATTCTGACAATAAGATTCTTATAAAGAGTACAAGATACAGATTGATTGCATCACTTTTGTTAGATCACCAACCATCATACACTGGAAAACATTACAAAAAAAAACTAACGAGTTCCGCTTGCAATTATAATTTAATGAATTAAAACTTTCTAGATATCATATTAACTCATTAAAATATCTTCAAATATCTTTTATTAAAGTTGAAATAGTTTAATAAAATATTTTTTTTTTACTCGACTCTGATAAAAAAACTAATAAGTCAATGTAAGTAAATCCAACAAGTATAGCTGGTTCCATTATTATCCAAGATGAGTTTTCAATTCATTAATTTTTATTGCCTTTTTATTGTAATTGAAACTTATTAGAAATTTTTATAGCTTACTAATTTTAAGTTGATTTTTTATTAAAAATTCAATGTTACTTTTTATATGTTTATCAATCAACGTCTAAACCTCAGTAAGAAATTCAGAAATGGTCCAATACTAATATCCTGGATCCAAATGACCCTCAATGTCTTCGTAACACAAGTCACAAATTGATTCTTATTTCGCGTGTTACGGAGAAATCTTATATTTATCTAAATTTGTTCTCAATATAAAGAAGTTTTTAACTATAATATGTATTCCATATATATATATATATGTATGGAATACATATACATATACATATATAAAAAGATTTCACATAAACACGTGAAACAACAATCAATGATCAAACCACAATAAGAAATGGGAAAACAAGACTAAGATCTTTCAACCGTAACAAGCGGTCTTCGTCAGAGTCAAAAACCCAACTGAGTTGGGTTTTTGACTCTGACGAAGACCGCTTGTTACGGTTGAAAGATCTTAGTCTTGTTTTCCCATTTCTTATTGTGGTTTGATCATTGATATACATATATATATATATATGGAATACATATATATACATATATATATATATGTATATGTATGGAATACATATTATGGTTGTTATATGGAATACATATTATACTTGCCGTTGCGTCTACAACGTGCTTGGTCTCCCATTCTCTTTTCTCTTTGCTCTTTGTTAATCTCGAACTCGTATTCTGTCCAGTTTGGATCGTATTTCGTTTTATCAGTGAATATATATATATATATATATATGTATATGTATGGAATACATATTATGGTTGTTATATGGAATACATATTATGGGGTTACTTGCCGTTGCGTCTACAACGTGCTTGGTCTCCCATTCTCTTTTCTCTTTGCTCTTTGTTAATCTCGAACTCGTATTCTGTCCAGTTTGGATCGTATTTCGTTTTATCAGTGAATATATATATATATATATATGTATATGTATGGAATACATATTATGGTTGTTATATGGAATACATATTATACTTGCCGTTGCGTCTACAACGTGCTTGGTCTCCCATTCTCTTTTCTCTTTGCTCTTTGTTAATCTCGAACTCGTATTCTGTCCAGTTTGGATCGTATTTCGTTTTATCAGTGAATATATATATATATATATATGTATATGTATGGAATACATATTATGGTTGTTATATGGAATACATATTATGGGGTTACTTGCCGTTGCGTCTACAACGTGCTTGGTCTCCCATTCTCTTTTCACTTTGCTCTTTGTTAATCTCGAACTCGTATTCTGTCTAGTTTGGATCGTATTTCGTTTTATCAGTGAATATATATATATATATATATATATACATATTATATGGTATCAATATGTATACCATATTATTCAGTATGATAAATTTAGTTTAGATTTTTCGAAACTCCTATGATTTAGTTTGTCATAAATAATTTCGTATTACGACGTTTTGAGCTTCAATGCCTTAAGAGTTGTGATGTGATTCTTTAAATATCAAGGAAGTTGAAAAATATTCTTAAAAACAAATAAACCTATAAAATAATTTATAAGCTGCAAAGATATAGTGAAACCGACCAACCAATAACAGCTGTCTTTGGTTTTTAAATTCACATTAGCTCAAAAATCCGAGACATTATTAGTTTCAATATATTTGTTCCACTCATAACTTCTGAATTGATGGGTACTTATGTATTAGTGTATGTCACAATAAGAAACAGTTGATTATACAACCATGGAAGGTATCAAAGAATTAAAGGAAATATCACAGTAATGGGAGCCGTTTAAAACAGTATACGTCTATTTTTTTTACGTGTATACTTATAAATTCTATTTGAAATGGACTATTTAACTATATATATACGTTGTTTGAGGGAATGTATCGTCTACATGGATTATCCATCCAGAAGAAGCAAGTTGCCAAATGAGGTTTTACTGTAGGTTGTTGAAATGAGATTGGGCTAATTAAGGTGTGTTTAGCATGTGTGGGAGATGCTCGAGTGGGTGGACAGAGAGGTGGGAGAGGGGTGTGGGTGTGCCTTTGACCACATGTCCACAGTGAGCCTTGCTGCCCACTCGCACCCTCTCCGCAGTGGCCTTCTCTCCCCGGCCACCTTTATCAAAATAACACCCATTGGTCAAACAATATCAGCGAAACCAACTTGATTTAATCACAACGAAAGCCATATCATGTAAATCAAACCTGAGTTACAGGTAAAACAACAATGTTACTATTAACACAATGTTAGGAATATTAATTCAATCATTCAATATTAATTATTCAAAATGCCAGCAAATATTATCGGACAAATATAATACAATAATAGAAAGAAATAAATTATATAAGGATCAGTGTATTCTTCAGGTTAAATGGACATTTCAAACCAGACTTTTCGGTTTTATTTAAAACATTCTTCTTAGGATAAAAAAACCTTTCGTAAAAAACCTATCAACTGTAGCATAAGGATGTAATAGGTATGACATTGAATGCAAATGTGAAACAATTTATTCAGGATATATATATATATAGAGTGAGTTAATTCACTTCTATCAATATCTCTCTGTCAATTCACTTCTTCTTCTGAGGACGACCACCATAACGATCGAAATATTGAAAAGTGAGTCTTTTATATATATATATATATATATATATATATATATATATATATATATATATATATATATATAGTTCAATGAAAAAAAGAACAGAGAAATTAAAAGCACACACCTAAAGTCTCTAATTTTGGGTTTGAACCATCTTCAGGAGAGATAAGAAAGGGAAACCAAGCACACTGGGTCAAAGACACTTATCTCTACTGAAGACGGTTCAAACTAAAAATTAGAGATTGTATGTGTGTGCTTTTAATTGCTCTATGTTTATTTTTTTACATTGAACTACATTTGTCCGTTTCGGATTGTAGTTCCAACGAAAAAGTATATGTATATATATGATAAACGAAATACGATTCTAAAGGATTAATATCACTTAAAATAAACTGTGACACATTGATAAAAACGTAAAAAAGGACTTAATTTTCAATATTTTGACTATAATGGCGGTCCTCCTCAGGAGAAGAAGTGAATTGACGGACGGACGACAGTCAACTATAATATATTTCTGCTTGTAATTCTTCCAATCCCCACCTACTTCCAGCTACTCACAAACTGATTACCACAGTCAAAGAACTCTTCCTCCTTTTCTTCCCCTTTCCTCTACATCTCCAACACTTCCATAAAACCCTTTGTTTATATTATGGACATCCTGATAACCCCAGCAGTCATATTCAATTATATTTCTGTATGATATCTGAAATTACATTAATGTTCAAAAAAAGGATTCATATCAGACAATAAAGACAAAATTACCACTAGAAAAAACGTAAAAAATTACGTAAATTAGTGAACGAACATTTAACTTCTTGATGTAACAACCTATTGAAAGAGGAATGGTAAACATGAAAACCCCCGAGTAATGCGTAAGCCAAGAGCTTCTAAAAGCTCATTCATTGTTTGAGGATCGCAGATCTTCTCAAAAGCCTTCTAGAGATTGATTTCTCAGATGTGAATCAATCTGCCTTTCAGACCAGCTGCCGATAATGCTAAACTCTTAGAAATCAGTCAGTTTCCTTCTGTGCTAATTTATGAAAACGAATTGACCCTTCCAGTTTTGTCTTGTTGTATCTGACTCTATCGTTAAAAGAAAAAAATAAAAATAAAAATAAAAATTGATGATAAATTATCTTTTCTTTTTGTAAGCAGAGGTAAAATTATCTCTAATGTAATTCTTAGTTTTTCTGTTTCACCATTTTATACTTCTGCCTATAAAAATGTTTTAAATAAAAATCGAAATGTTGGCAATAAGAGTTTAATTTGAACATGAAAAACTTTATAAACTTTTATTTTGTATATACGAGTTCGAGATTAACAAAGAGCAACACACAAAGTAAGGAAACACACTTACAGACTCAAATTTTCGGGTAATCCGTCTTCAGGAGAAAAGAGAAAGGGAGACCAAGCACGTTGTAGACGCAACGGCAAGTAACCGTTACTTGCCGTTGCGTCTACAACGTGCTTGGTCTCCCTTTCTCTTTTCTCCTGGAGACGGATTACCCGAAAATTTGAGTCTGTAAGTGTGTTCCTTACTCTGTGTGTTACTCTTCTTGAATTTTGAACTCCTATTGTGTCCAGTTTGGATCGCGTTTCGTTTTATTAAGTGAAAGATATATATATTTCATTGAATAACTGACCGTACTTTACTGATGTCATTTTCTTCACCAGTTTTTCAAGGTTTCTGAATAACTTCTTCTTTTCTTCATCCAAACGTTGGAGAATGTTAATTAAGTGGAAACCGACATGTTTCGACTGGCTTCCAGTCATCTTCAGGGTAATAAAAAAAAAAAGTTAGAGTTTTTGTTAGAGTCTTTAGAGTCTTCACTGTGCTTCAATATGCTTGAAAATGAAGGACTGCTCCCAAATTTTACATATATATATATACCATGATAAACGGAAACGGTCCGGCAGGACAGATTACACTTAAAATAAACTGTGACACATAGACAGAAACATAACAAAGACTCACTTTTCAAAATTTCGACCCTAATGGCGGTCGGAATATTGAAAAGTGAGTCTTTGTTATGTTTGTATCTATGTGTCACAATTTATTTGAAGTATATATATATATATATATATATATATATATATATAAGTGTATATACTAATATAATATACCAATTTATGTTAGTGATATAATATCACATGGTGTTCAATATATATTTGATTATATATATATATATATATATATATATATATATATATATATATATCATATATATGGCGTAAGTCATGCCAATGTCTGCGTGTGTGTGCGCTTGGGCTGCTTGTGTTTGTCAAATGAGGTCTGGAGGTGAGGGCCAGTTCGACCATTTGGCAGTTGCCCAAAGAGATTGAAAGAAGAGACACATAATTTACTGTGGCAAAGTTTGGATGTTTTGCGTATTTTGTTCTTTACGCGACTTAGAATTCAAATTAGAGCTTCACTAATCATGCTCAATGTTTAACATCACTTAATGTCACTGCCGAATTATGATTAAGACTAATTTGCTGTGTTCATTTAAATTTTAACAATAAAAACGTGGACATATGAAAAAAAAATCACCAACAATTAAACTTAAAATAACACTAAATAAAATATTCACAAATCATTGATATTTTATTTAGCATTAAGTAAGTTTAATTCTATTGCAGATGTTTTGTAGGCAACGACGAAATTTGGCCAAAACTTGTTCATTTTTAATTAACTTGCCCAAATTTAAAAAAATAAAAGAATGCCTCATGTTACATAATCTGTTTAATGAATTGTGTTTTCTGTTTTACCGCAATAATGTTTAGTTTTTTTTTACTTACTTCCTAATTTACTTACAACTGGGGGAATTTGTACATACTTTAACAGACTATATAAGTTTTAGTTGAGTATAAGATATCCGTACTTCGTTTATATATTCTTTATCTGAAGAGTATAGTGAACAAAGGAAGTATACAGTTGAACAGCAGTAGGGTTTGTCGGTTTTTTAGTAGAAAATATCGGTTTTCAATGCATGAATAACACTTAAAAAAAATTTTGAAAATGACAAATATAGCCAAATATACCAGATTGACGAAAACACTGTTGCAAGCGGTTTGGTTCTTGGAATCATATCGGTCCGATTTAATAATATGGTTATTGTAAATATAATATGGTTATAAAATAATATGGTTATTATAAAAATATTAAAATATATTGTTTTTATTTATTCAAACCCTTTGCTGAATAATTCGTTTCACTATTATAAAAATATTGACATCCTTTTATGTGAAAATTATGCATAAAAATGAATAATTGTTTTTAAAGTTATTTAAACCTGGTCAACTATTATTTCTTTCTTCTACTAAATTGTATAAAAAAAAATTTCTCTAAATAAAATTGAACAGTAAATAATTTCAGTCAAAAACTGCTTTTAATCACTAAATTTTTTTTGAAAAAATTCGAAACCGGTTAAAACCGGTTTTCTGGAATAATTACTATTCGAAAACCGGTTTTCTAAAATGTCGGTTTATATAAAATTTAGTACATCTATAATTTGGTAACTACTCCGAATTCGACTTACACTTGACCCTCGAGTTCCCATACTTCAAGAAATCGTACTTTTAAGTTTCTATACTTTTTTTTTTCTTTCGAATAGCAATAATTATCATGCGGGTATTGGTAATTCACAATGAGCGCAATGAGTGAGACCGACTAGCCCAGGCTACTCCAATTTCGCTAGCTTAAACAGACTATACTTTTATTATGGATAAACAATATTATTATTATTACATATTTTAAAGTATAATTAACATAAGCTAAGTGTATCCTGTTTTAATTTGTAATCATGTCTATTAACCTTTCGGCCATTCCATAAGCAAACCACAACAGATCGATGCTTTTTAACGTAAGACCCTTTAGCCGCATCATGAACCCCACAACAACCCTGCTATAGAAGAAGGGTTGTGTCGAGTCGCAGATGCGCCCAAGGTGGACCAGGCGGAGGCGGGTCCTATGACACCATATCACGCATACAAGCTAACTGTATCCACCTGTATTTGATGATAGTGATTTAAAGCAAGAAGAGGGAGATTAGCTATCCTCCCTTCTCATATGCCTACCCTGCCTACCATTTGGCTACCACTTACCACTATTACTAATTTCCGGACTTTTCACTTTCTGCACCTGTATCGGTGTGTATTTAGTACGGCAATTCGAGGGTCAATTTTCATGTATATCTATTAAATCCTTATTGACACTACAAACTATCTTCATGTCAAAAAGTGCCATACGAAGTATAATACCCCACAAGTAGATAACCTCTATACATAAGAAACATATATTTTTTTTGTTCAATATCAATCATAAAATTATTTCCGATCATTTGTAGGAAGAAGTTTTAAATTAAATGCATTAAAACCAGACTAGCGTTCCACTAATACATAGTAGATTAATGTTGTTAAAAGTGTACGATAGTGATAAAGTACCAGTCTATTAACTCCAATGTCTTTTTAACACTTCCAACGATTAATATTGTTATAAAATTGGTTTAATTTTTTTACTTAAAAAACCATATTTTTGATTTTCATTTCGATTATTTATTTTGGTTCAATCCATTGCTGGATGCAGGTACAAGCGTAGGGAATACAAGGAATTAGAGTGGAATGATTAGCACCGAACCAAAAACTGGAATTAACAGAGAAATTTCTATTCAGAATGTGAGATTTGTTGATTTATTCTCTGAATAGACTTAACATTATATTAATACAGTTATGATACTTAATCCATTGGCTCAAAGAAGTATGGGCGATTTCAGATGGTGGAAAAACTCATAAAAGCTGACTCCAAAAGTTATATCATTTCCTTTCGTCCCTTGAAACTTGAACCCTATACTCTAAACCTTCACTTCAAGTTACTTCTTCCTTTTAAGCTGTCTTATTATTTTTTACTTTATGATATTGAAGGGACTGCTCTGCGGAAATGCTTCAGTTTATCTTCCCATTTATGTGTGATTCATGGATTTATGGTATTAATATAAAAGATCCCAATCTTTCCTTCATAGACAAATAATACATTTATCACCATGATTTAATCTGGTTCAATAATAAAGAAGTGTATTGATGCGAAGGTCCACTTTTGAAAACACATAAAAGAAATAATTGAAAGCAAATCGCTGTGAATTGACAAAGTGGCTGGTATTTAGCAAAGGACAAGTGATGGAAGATATCTCGAAGGTGGCAATGACTTAGAACCGAGTCAACGACAAAGCCCCAAAAGGGCATGGAAGGGCATTTTTGTGAGAGTTTTCTCATGGAAGGACAGGCCCTTTGCGTGAGGACGCATAATTTCCTGGTCCCCCGGGTCCTCTTTGTAACGCCGCTACATTCCGAGACCCTTCTCGCCCACTGCTGAACTCACCTCAGAGCCGAGAAACAAGACTTGAATTCCAACCGGGAACAAAGCAACAAATGTTGCATTTGAACAAGCACTCACAATACACAGCAATGCCCAACTCAAGCTTGTTCCCTCTTCCGCTACCTAAAGGTATTTTATCGACGTGATCTGATTACAAATTCTAAATTACAAGAAATGCTGCAAACTCATATCCATAACTCTAAATTACTAATCAATTTCCTTTCATAATATATTTTCTTAACTATGTTTATTTATTTAAGTAAAAAAAAAACAAACAGCTGCTTCAATAAGGAATGCAAAAATAATCTTACACCAGATTATAAACACCATTCTACCAGAAAACCTGACGCAGTCTGTCACGTAATTCTTAAATATCTCAAATGAAATTTACTAAGTGAATAATTCGGGTAATATTGCTCATCCTTAATTAAAATAGGTTCTAGTTAGCAAGTGGTTAATTTTAGTAGTTAATTTTACTTATTAACTAGTGGGCTACACTTTCTACTTCAAGAACAGCACCAAAGACGAAAATGTGTAAGTGAGACAGCGGGAATCAACAGATAAAAATTGATCACCGACAGGTTTTCATGGAAAGCATACTTTTTCTTACTGAAGCAGGCTTTGAATATCATTGGAAGGCAAATATGATCGATACTCAGTCTACATGAGATAAGATGATCTGACGCCATCGAATCCAAAATGCATCTTCTGATAGATGGGTGAAGTAATTCTAAAGATAGCACGGAGGAAATATACTATATCATAACAGTCATGAGAAAAACACAATTTTAGAATAAATATTTGTAATTTAAATTATTGAGATTGTCAGAGCTTGGTTGAGAAGGTCATTTTACCTCACCACCAACATTTAGGTTCAATTCCCTCAACTCTTAACTGTTCTTGTTGTTCACAAGTTATATTACTTATATATATATTATATATATATATATATGTGTGTGTGTGTGTGTGTGTGTGTGTGTGTGTTTTATTATCCATACGGGCCTTTCATTTTACTCGATGTTTTATATATATATTGTTTTATCTCACTTTATTTTTCTAGATTCTTATTCTCAACTAGTCTCCTATATTTACCTTTTATTTAGTCTCTACCTTTTATTTACTAATACAACTAAAAAAAATTTTGTATCTATTTAATTATTATTATTATTATTTATATTTTTTTCTATCATTATTTTTGATTAATATAGTTTATTTTTATTTTCTATTGCATATAATGTTTTAACTAATTTATATATTTACCCAACTAGTACTGCTTATCTGAAATTCTGTTTATTTCTTCTCTTAATTCTATACTTTAAGGATGGGTACGGGGAGAAGCACTGACGGTTGCCGGGTTGGTTACTTGCCGTTGCGTCTACAAAGTGCTTGGTCTCCCTTTCTCTTTTCTCCTGAAGACGGATTACCCGAAAATTTGAGTCTGTAAGTGTGTTCCTTACTCTGTGTGTTACTCTTCTTGAATTTTGAACTCATATATATATTTGTGTACAATGGCAGCAGGTCTTCCCTTAACCAATGTGGTTCAACTCAAGTTTATTGTGCGTGTTAATGTCTTTCGCTAACCTTCTTTGGTAGCTACTAGAGTCTCACCGCAAAGTGATAAGAAAAATAGAGAGTGTCAACAAGAAATTGGTCAATGCAGAAGCTGCTGCTTATTTTAATAGCATATATATATATATAGCAAATATTCATTAAATCTAACTTTCATGTTACGATAACAGATTTAGAAGTGGCACGTATTTGTCTCCTTGGTGCTAGATGATCTAGACTCAATCTTTATCCTTGGGTTATTTTTAAATTATTGTTTCATACATTATTATGATTTATTTATTAGTTTTATTTTTTTATGTGTTCTGCATTAATATTTAATTTTTGTTTTCAGTTAATTATTCATCCCTTCCTCCTTTCTAAGAACGTTTGCAGTACCGGTTTCACTACTGGGACGAAGGGATTCTTCAGTGCGGTGTCCCTCCTCAACTGCATCACATCTACTTCCCTGAAAAAGACGTTCGTTGAAATATCGAGTGAGTTGTGTAAATTCTTTCTATATATTCTTTTTGCATTATTTGGTTTATGTATATATTCAAAGTATACGATTGAACGAAATAATATATTGTGGTTCAAATGTTTTTATAGTGACAGTTCAAACAATCAAACCTGAAAATAAAAAAGTATTAAGTTAATAGGGTAATGAATGAATTTGTTGATATTACTCTACAATGAATTGTGTTCAAAACTGAGGTTGGTAATCAGCTGCCAATAATTCAATCTATTTTTAAAGGGATTCCTAATTAATATCGGAAAACGGGTAAAAAACTTCAGGGGTATTTTAAAGCATAAAATACATATATTTAACAATGTTTTCCCTGCTGATTTTAACTTTTTTATAACCAACTACCCAAACTTCAATGAACCTAAAACAGTAATAAATTAGAAATGAAAATGATAGGTCTTATATAACTTGTTTTAGGGTAAAAAGTTAATGAAATGGTCTCCACATATAAAAATTTATTGGTATAAACAACGCGTTTCGAACACGTAGTGTTCTTCTTCAGGCATTAACTAAAAAATACAATGACACCAGAGAGTTATCTATAGTATACAGTAAATGTCATTCTATTTTTTAGTTAATGCCTGAAGAAGAACACTACGTGTTTGAAACGCGTTGTTTATACCAATACATTTTTATGTGTGGAGACCATTTCATTAACTTTTTACCCTACAATGAGTAAATACCATATAATAAGTGATTGCACTACATTAGACTTAGATAACTTGTTTGGAGCACACAGTCCGCGGTTCGGATCCGTGAACCTTGATTCTTTATCCTATTCAAATTTTACTTCACTGACTAGACATGATACAGTAATCATAGTTGTTAATATACATTCAAAATACTGATCTGATTTACAACTAGAATATGTATATGTAAGAATCTACTTCATGACAAAAAATAAAATATGAGAGTTAGTAATACAATAGTTATGTTTTTGCGAAGTTATTTTCTCTTTGGATGGATATGTTCTTCAGCATAAACTGTCATGAAAGAAATGTAGACTATCTTATTAGGAGGTAGCTGTCGACTGACATGAACTAATAATGTAATCAAAGGGAACAATGCTTGATGTAAGGTGGGGCGAAAGCTGACTGAATAAATAAAGTGAAATCAAAGAAAAGTGGAAGGTTTTCTAATAGAAGAAATAAGTGGAATCCATTTGGGTTAAACGAACAGGAAGGGGAGTATCTAAAAGTGACAAGGCTATAAATCCGGTGGAAATTGGATTTGGAACTTGAGGCTCGTGCAAGAGGGGTGACTTGCACCACGTGGTACTACCCCCACCCTCCCCTCCTCCTACAACTACAACCCTACCCTCGATACGATAAATAACTCCAATATATCTCAAATACCTTTTAATATCTATTTTTGAAATGTAGGGAAACCTTATTTGCCCTTGTGAAGGATAAATGTATGAAACTTTAATGTAAGAACTGTAAAATTATTTTCAATCAAGTTACCTTTAGAGATGCAAGAAATTATACATTGAGTTTAAAGCACACTAGACGTGTTAACAACAGTACACTTTGTGTTAAGGTTGTCCTTAACTAAGAAGTGTTTATCGGGCATCATTCGAATCCAACTTACTCATAAGACAATTTGATGACTGTAGGAAACAGTGGCCAAAATCTGATCCAACCAAACAACTCTGATTTATGAGCACTGAATTATATTATGCACACACTTAATGATAGAAAGGAAGTCAATGATTATAATAAAATTTATTGAATTATTGAAAAGCAGTAACTCAAGGTGTTAATATTAAAAATAACATTAAGGTATTTACCAACAATAAGAATACGAAGTAAATTACATCACTGAATATGGCATTTGGAAACACAGTGTGTATCTCGTTACTACATTATATCTACTCTTGTACACTGCCAGGTCAGGACTATGGCATATTCCTAAAAATAAGATGCGAATTTTAAATCTGAGTTGAAAAAAACATATATGAGTGATGCAAAAAAGTTTGTGTATGCCGTCTCTCGGAGAGGATGGTAAATACATCGGTCCTGTCCCTGTACGCTGCTAGGTACTCTGATTTCCCAGCCTATAGTTCATTAGTCTTGCAATATACACTTTTTTTTACTATCTTTCTTTTCAATACACAAGAGACACTCTATTTTCTTTATTTCACTTCAACTATCACTTTAGTGGAGACCATTTTATTTACTTTAGTGATAAATCTTCACAATTATTCTTAAAAGAAATTTTTAATTTCCAAAGAAATGGAAAAACTACTTCATAATAAAAAGGTTTATGAACCCTTGACTAAGAGACCTTCAAAAACTATAAAACATTGCAAAAAATAAAAAAAATTAAATTAATTTTAAGACATATCAAAATGTAGTTCCAGGTTTTCTATCAAAGTTTCTTTCTTCATTCTATTTGTACAAGACTGTCAGAATTTCAAAAAATTAGTTCATGTTAGACCTGTTGTTAGTTTCTTACGGTCAATTAGTTTCAAACTTTTCAAATGGTTGGTTTGCTTATTAAAAAAAACTTTACTAAGTTTGGAACTCGCAAAAGAGTCTTACTTTTATAAACTTTAGTAAGTCCAAATTTATGTCTATTGGTCCAAAAATCGACAGCAATTAAGAAATGAATTACACTCTCTGTCTTTAGATCAACATTGCGAAAACTAAATGTAAGGTCCTTGGAAACAAGCTTATAATTCACTGCATACTCACTATCACATAGTGGTCATCAGCAATGAAGACCTTAAGCTCACCCCTTCTCGCAACTGAACAGGAATGTGTGTATAGCCAGACAGCTCACACCTGAACCCAGAGTTCAGCTTTAAAAATTGAGGGTCCTATCAAATTATATTTTCAGTATTTTTTCCGCTTTCTGGAGGTTCCCTTAACCTTACCTTAAGGGACCCTTAGTCCCTTTCCTTACCTTAAATAAAATTGGTGAATATATACGGTCGAGAGACAGATATCTTAAGATATAAATCAAAGAGGCCAAACATGCTCATGCATGATGACAGTGACTAGACATCGAGAAAATAGCAACAAAAATTGTACGAATCTTTTATATATATATATATATATATATATATATATATATATATGTATATATATATATACATATAGTTTGAAATTCGAATATTTAGGAAACAGCCCTTCCTTAATACATGTCAGATTGAATTTACGGTCTATTGTCTTTTTAATTAATTTTTTTTTATAACTTTTCCAAAGCCCTTAACAGTTTTTTAAATTTTTAATTGTGAATTTAAAAAACTATTAAGGGCTATTGAAAAGTTATCAAAAAAAAATTAATTAAAAAAACAATAGGCCGTAAATTCAATCTGACATATTATATATATTGAAAATGATCGCAGTTTCTGCATTCACGACCTTTTTGTTAACAGATTCTAACATCGTGGCTATTTTCCTTATTGTAGTAGGTAAACTATAAATCAGGTTCGCCAATGGCATTTCCAAGTAAATAGGTCCAATGACCGAAAGAAATTTAATAACATGATCTAAATGTATATTCACCTTACACTAATAAACAAGCTTTCAACATTCATATGTCATCATCAGGTTTAATACATAAATAAACATCAATTAAATAAATAAACTAAACAAAGAAAATTACAAGTACTATTAGGTCTAAGTTCCATTGACAACTGAAGGCATGATTGGATGGATGGGAGGGGGAGGGGGGAGAGGTGGAGTGAGTGGGAAAGGAGTAGCCGTTAGCGAATGTATAGTCAGAGTCATAAAATGCTTGAGAGGAGATCTGCTGCCAATATATACCAATATATATATATATATATATATATATATATATAAAGGAAAGAACCACCAGAAGTGACTTTTACGAGTATATTTTGACTACCGTTGTAATCATCAGGAGTAATAAGTGGTCTGCTCAGAGGCCAGGCAGCCATTTCTCAAAGAGCTAATTCTACTCCTGATAACGATGAGAGAGTATTCATAGTTTCCAGTTGAGTGGCTGTTGTGTTTAGTTTGTGACAATTCAGTTGTTTGGGTTCAGTTGTACCGTCTCTTCGGGTAACCCCTCTTCTTATTTTGCTGTCACTTGGGTGGATTAGTCAATACGAGAAGTTTGAGAAACATTCTTTACCGCTTCTCCTTTGAATATTTATTTAGGGCGTCTTTTCATTTATGATGATTGGTTCGACTAGCAATCGATTCAAGGTCATATCGATTACGTTCTATACAAATGAACTTCCATTGTCAATTTTGGGAGAAGGTTCAAATATGCTAATAATACATGATCAGAACACCTCAGTCACAATTATCTTTATGTACTTGGTGGCACATAAGTATAAAACAGCACTTAAGGACTACTTTTGCAAGGCCTCCAGCCCTACGTGACATTTACTATTTAACACAGTTCCACTTACTACAAACTAAGGCCTGTATAAGGCACTGTTTATGCTGATCTCTATCTACAGGGTACAGCCTACGATAACTCGGAGTAAAATTATGGAAAGAATAGGTTAGGTTGCAGTGGCAGTTCCACAAGGGAACACACTTAGGCCGAGCATTGGACCTTTGTGATACCACACAATGAAGATTGATTCTACGCTGGGAGTCCTAAATTTTGCCTAACTCAAGTGTATTTAGAGTAGGGATCTTTAACGAGTACCTGACATCGTACAGGCTCGGGACCGACAGTTTAACGTCCTTCTCGACCTCCCGCGTGAATAAATCGAGGGCCAGGTGGGGATTGAACCTAGGTCCTATCAGTTCAGAGGCGAGCACGTAACCACTGAGCTAGCCTGACTCCCTCTTGGAAAGAATATATGTAAGGTCAAAACTTGAACATATCCAAATTTTTCCAAAGACAAGGGAAAAAGGAAAACCGTAATAATTCAAATCTATCCAACAATTTGATTGTCGGAATCCAGGAGCTCTTGTTTCAACATTTTCATAAAGAAAAAGATGCACTGAAAGGAAGCTCTGTTTCTCAGTGATAGAGGAAGATGGAAGATGGCCGTAGTAGAGAGGTTCGTTTCCTCCTAAAGCCGACCTACCAGGTGTGGAGCTTTGAAGGGACTTTTCCTATAAGCGCCAGATATCTACTTACGTCAATCTAACATATCTAAATCGATCACTTTATTTTGTTTATCACAAAGTAAACGAAAATCGTAAGGAAAAGTAAATTGTCGGCCCATATAAAATTTGACTAACACATTCCATTATGTCTACATCTTAAGTTACTTATAACATTTAATAACGAAATTATTCTTATAATATAAGAATAATCATCGTGCTAGTTAGTTGAAGATGGGTTGTACTTTTATAAAGAAAAAAAAATATAAGAAAACAGTTATGAAGATTGAGGAGAGGGGGAGAAGGTTAAGGGGTGCGTTTTTTATTCAACTTAATTGAAGGGATGATGGTATGGTTATGTCCTGGTTTTAATAGTAAGATAGAGTGAAAGGGTATGTGTTACTATATTACACTTATATCTAGAGAACCTAAATTATGGAATTAAGAAATAACTGCAAGTCAATTTGAAATGTCTAAAATTGACATACATAGTGATACCTAATAACACCTAATTTAAGACCAGTTATTTAAGACCCTATTAAAAAATTCGACTATTGAAACCTGTTTAGCTAACATCTGGAGAGTGAACACAACCGAAAATCTGCCATCTTTAAAAATCTTTTGAACTATAATGTTGAAAAAATCACACTCCTACTCCATCAAGTTAATTATGGGAACATTTTAGCATAACAAATGCTGAAATAAAATATACAGATATAATATATATACTGTATAATATATCATTAAAGTTAACCGCAGTCTCGGCATTCACGATCTTCAGACTGAGAGATTCGATTCTACGAACTAACTTCCTGCTAACAGGATTCAACAGAAAATTAGCTGGCCAAGTGACATGTTATACAAAATCAATGAGATAGTCAATAGTAAAAATAGATTAATAGATTAAATACGGTAATGAAGATTAAAATAAATAAAAGATAAAAGTTTCAGTATATATACATATTATATACATATATATATATATATATATATATATATATCTGTATTATATATCTTGGTTTCCACCACCAAGAGCTCTTCTTTAGGTACCATATGTCTTAAAGGCAAATTTCTTTTTCTCATCCTTTCAATGCATCTTTTATTCATATTCAGTTAAAAGGCTAAATGTGAAAATTCATATTTCATTAATTTTCAGTTAAATGGCTAATTATTACGTCATACAATAATATTGTTTACAATAACAAATAGTAATAAAACCCTGTTTCGTCAATAATGCATTTAGTTGTATAAAGTAATATATAGTTCAGGCCACTTTTTTGGTTTAAATAGAATTTTGAAATATAGCGTTTGGATCTCTTTTTAAAACTTTAATATAAGGTATAAACATGAGAATACTAACAATGAAAACGGTAAATTATTACACTCTACAATGTGTAAGAATACAGACGTCGGATTGCAAAGTAAAATTTGAGGCAAGTCGATGAAATTTAGATTCATTTTCTATTTTTTTATAATAATAACTATAAACCCATTTAATGTAACCGAATTCACTTGTTTTTTAGAAAAATAATTTTTACGAGTGGCTTGTCGTTAATTATCCCCACCTTGTGTAGGTGGCAAAACTGTCAAACTCTATTATCTCTGAAACAAGAAAAATATTCGTAAAATTGGGAAATATCCTTCATGCTGTAAGGAGGTTTAGTTCAACTGTATGTGCACGATTTAGAAATATCTATTAATATAGGTCCCTATTGAACCAACCTTCTTTTAAAATGCCATTCTCTAACAATACTTAAAAACTCATTATCTCCAGTAATTAATTTTATGAATGGTAAAAACGTTAATCAGTAAAATATATTCTATTTGATTTCAAATATCTGAGTCATTAAGGTATAAGGTGTTTGAAAATTCGATTCGTTTTAGGAGATTTAACAAGAGCACTGGAATCGGAGTTGAGGCACAAGTCACCAGTAAATTTATTGACAGAGAAACCGAAGACATAATGAACAAGTTAATTAAGATAACAACTGCAGTCGGAGTTTAGTAGAGAGTAAATTTATTCGTATAGGAGTCAGAATAAAAATGTTATTCAAAATAATAATAATACACATGGTATTAGAGTCTGAGTTGGCAGTAAATTATTCCTAGAGGAAACGGAGTCGGAGTTACTCATTATAAGAATGAGAGCTGTATAGTCGGGGCCAGAGTCAGCAGTAAGTGTTTTCAAAAATAAAGAGTTCAAGTCGAAGTGCTACTCAAAAACAAAATCTTTGAAGTTGAAGTGAGAGCCACAAGTACAAAAAAGTTAGATAAGTTCGATCAAAAGATGGTAACGCTATCAGTTTCATAACCTTTCAATCCTGTTACATAACATATTGAAACCCATTGCTTAAAGCCATTCACGACAGCAGTACTTGAGAACGAAATCAAAACACATATTGCACATTTATGAATATCGCAGACGGATTAAGGTATACAGTATCTTGACATTGTACAAACTCCTTCCAAACTTCTGTCTTTAGAATCTGTTTTCTTTATATTTGGCATTAAAAAATATTTTATTGTATATTGGCAAATGTTTCATAACATTAAACATTAGGTTAAACTTGACTTGTAGAATTGAACAAGTTAATTACAGACAAGGGAAAGTTTTATTATTTAAAGCCAAAAGAAACTGAGAGTTGGGGGGTTGAAATATAATTTAAAGAGTTGGAGTTTATGTTTAAAATTTAAAATCGGGCGTTTATTCCACTGATTCCAGAGCTCTGCTTCTAACTACTAGTTGCTATGTTACTGCTCTAGAGCCTTCTTATACCAACGAGTCAAAGATCAACTATCTGAATATTCTGTGATTCGATTTATTACACTTATATATTACATTTATATAATGAGCAGTCTTAATAGTGACTAAAATACAGACTATGGCACAACCGCACATCGATTTCCATCCACGAATTCATTATTTGTTCTTTTTATCAACGACTATAAAATATATTTGGCAATATGTAGATACATTTATATCTTTATATCCTAAAGATTTCTAAGAATTAAACATTAGTTCAACTAGAAATTAATTTTTTTATGTGCAGTATATAATAAATAAAATCGTAAGTTATAACCCAGGGGATAGAAACAAAATCTTCAGGTTCTGATGAACATGTAGACAAACAAAGTCAGTTCGTAATGTGTTGTTCTAGTAATAAAACTTTATTTATGTGCAGACTTTGTTTTTGATTTTCATGTGTGGGTACACACTCATAGTAATTTGCAGCACAAAAGAGTAATAAATATAATTTTATAAGCAAACCTGTTCAAAACTAAAACTGTTTTATTCTCAGACAATAAAAAAAAAAGAAAGTTAATAACATGTAAACTCAAAGTTAGTTATTGTTGAGGCGTAATACATGACAGCACTTAATAAAGGTACAAAGTCTGTAATGGCAATGCCGTTTGAGTGCTCCTCGCTACGACAAGTGGCGGATACACCCTCTCTAGGTGAAGGCCGCCAGGCAGGCATGCCCTCCTTACACAGAAATTCCCACCTCTTCCCCTCATTCCTTCATAATTGCTCCATCACTCCAGCTCACAGAGGTCACAGCACAACTTTTCTCCATTGTCCCACAACTACGTTTTCCCCATTGCAATTCCAAAAAGGGTCACTTGCCGATATCCTACTCAATTGACTCTAGTTCTGAGACCTGATGCAGCTCTATCAAGGCATTTATCAATGCTCTCGTCGAGATTATGATGAGAATGAGCAAGTAAGTAAATAAGTAAAGTAAATAAGTAAGTAGCCATTAAACGTGACCCGAATGGTTGGTGTAACAGGGAACTAGAATTTTCTTTGCACAGTCTGCTCAATGATATCCCCTCAGTAGCCACATTATGTATAATGAACAGAAATACACAGTCAGTTACTACTATATTAATATTTAGGTAACCTAAAATTAGATATCGGCCAGAAAAAAAAAATTAACTGACTCTTTCATTTTAGCCACCTGAGAAAAATTCATCTTCTTCTTCTTCTCCTACTCCTGATGACGGCAAGGACAAAATATTGAAGTGAGTTGTGTGTTTCTACGTGTTCTTTTATTCTAATTATTTGATATTTATATATATCAATGACCAAACCACAATATGAAATGGGGGAAAAAAACTAAGATCTTTCAACTGTAACAAGTGGTCTTCGTCATAGTCAAAAACCCAACTGATTTGAAAGATCTTAGGCTTTTTTTCCCATTTCATATTGTGGTTGATGTGAAATCTTGTTATATATATATATATATATATATATATATATATATATATATATTGATAACTTCCGTTGTTATGTTTACGTGCAGTTGACTTTGCGAATAGTTTGAGTTTTTTCAGTTTAAAATTATATTAGTTTTTTAAGTAAATTGTGAAACTACGATTCTAAATAACATCTTGATAATGGTTGATGAAGACCGAAATATGTCAATATACAGAAATAAAAATTTTGGAGAACTGATTTATCTTGTCCCAAACTTATGGAAGCCAGAGGTAAGGAAATTGTAAAAATTAATTCGAAAATGTGTCAAAATAGAAATAGTTTTTAATAGAACATATATATATCTATAACAGATTCAATAATATATCGACCGTTTGATAGAATAGGTGTGTTCTCTAATGGGAGTCGGTCAATTTGACCGACCCCGATTAGAGAACACACCTATATATATATATATATACCCTCGTAAGATGGTAGAAAACTGAAAAGTGTGTTTCTTGTTTTTACTTTACTATAAGTAAAGTATAGTGATCGTGAAAAAATTCGATCTCGAGATTTTGACGGAATTACATGTTTTGAGGTCCCAGAAGTCGTTTTATGAGGTTTTTACGATGATGTCTGTGTGTGTGTGGGTGGGTGGGTGAGTGTGTTAGCATTGCTTGTTACCACGCTACGGTCCAGAATCTTTCATGGATCAAGTTGATATTTTACACAAAAATGGGCCTCATAGGGAAGAAGATCCCTATTGTTTGCGAAGAATTATGCATGATGGGAAAGTCACTTTTTTTGCCAAAAACCGTTTTTTTTAAAACATTTATTTCTCCTAAACTGATAACCCTAGAGTTTTGAAATTTTGACATTATCTTTAAGGTTACAAATGGAACAAACGAAAAATATATTCAGAATTTTAGAACAACGGGAAATATTTTTTTTTCACTAAAATGTAAAAATTTTGACTTATAATTCAATCTCAAACCTTGTGAAAGCGATACAAGCCATACTATTTGACGTATCAAAATGAAACTATGCCTAAAAATAGAACATTATGTGGAGAATGCATTGAGATATTTTTTTTCAAAATTACATTCGCTAAAGTACCATACGTTAAAGTAACATACGTTACAGTACCATTTCTGTTTTTAGAAAATGTTTTTTTGACGCTAAACGGCTGATTAAAAAATAATGAAAATTTGACCAAAAATGGAACAAAAAATTAGCAGTTCATCAAAAAAAAAAATCATGAAGTTTCAATTACGGGAAAGAGCAATAACGATATAAAAACTGTTTGTTTATCCTAGAGTAAGAGATCACCTGCTATACTTGTCAAATTTTTTATATTTTTTTACATTGTTTACATTGACTTAGAAATTTTTTGAGCGAATCCACTGAGATAAAATTGATATTTATAAAGGAATAATTCAAATTGTTTATTGACTTATATGAGATGTAAGAGGAATAATATTGTGCAGGAAAATAATAACACTCACTGTGAAAAAATTCGTATATATGTTATTTGACAAAGGGGAAGGAAAATGAACTTATTAAATACTAAGAAGCCATAAAATTCCCAGTATTCTAATTCTGTTAAAAATCAAAAATGTAAAAGATAATTCAAAATTGAAATCTTTCGTTTAGAGATTAATAAATGTAATTATCGTACAACTTTAATTAACAAATCACCTTAAAACAACATTTTCTTCGTTGTTTAAGATGTTTTTCAGAGAAAAAAAGGGTCTTTTCCTGTTTTAAATTTTAAAATTTTACTTTAATATTCAATGTAGAAGGATGTCAAGTAAACGATGTAAGAAATACACTGGCTGTTTGAACAAACGCCATGTTCTCTTGTAGGAGAATATTTCGTTTCAAGAAATATTCACTTTGGTTTTTCAAAAATGTTATAACTGCTGTAGTTATACTAATGAAATTATTTGCAAATAATAAATTATTTGTGATGTACAAAATAAGCCTATAAATTTATATGTCCTTCAGTCACTATCTGTAGTACCCCACGAATGAAAGACTAATAATTATATCCCATTTAGATATTTATGTTATGCTTAAATGAGACATTATGTTTTATATACTCAAGAAATTTGACATTAAGTTACTTACAGTAAAGTAGAGTGTAGGCCACTCCAGATTTTTTGTTTCTGCGATACGTTCTGTCTGTAGAGTTTATTATATGTATTGCGGATCCTTTTGAATTAAGCTGCCATTTCATACCATGCTATAAGGCATACCAGCGAAGTTATCTTTCAAACTTTCTCCAGCCACTCTCCTATTCTTTCTCCAGTCATGTCTGAATATCTTAAAAATAAAACCAGATGCAGTCGCACATCATGTTTTTTTCATTCCAACTACTATACTAACTTTGTTATCAACCCACGCCTTAGAAGACCCTAATATTTAACAGTGGTTCTGCTACCACATCGCAACATTTCCTAATAATATTCTACAATGCGTTAAAGGAATCATTCTTTAATTTATTGATAATTATCATTACTACTTCCTTGGATTTACTAGATCAATTTGCAATGAAATGTAGTCAAAATTTAAAACAAAACTTAAATGTACGTATTGTCTTAAGCATCATAATCCTAAAGAAATATCTGAAAGCTTCCATTATGCAGAGACCCACGTATAAACAATACTTCTGTAAGTAAACCTTGGAGTAATCGCCTCTCCTGAATTTACTACCCCTCTGCTTAAAACCCCTCAAGTCTCTAGTAACATTCTTCATTATTTCTTTTATTTTATCTAACTCCATAGTCATAGAAATTTTATTAGTAATTATGCTTAATTGTTAATAATAAACTTTAGAGAAATGTTGCTAAATATACTGTAAGATTGAAAATCAGAAATCCTTCTGTGTAATAAATTCCTTTTTTGTCGCTACACAAATCCAAAACAATAATTGTAAAATAACTGGAGTGCTGAGATCTTCATTATCAACTTTTAATCTTTTCATCTAGAATTTATCACCTTGATTGTTATACATGTCGGTTATTCATTGATTCAGAAACGAATTGACGCACACAGCTAGATGTGCTCAAGCCCTATGTTAGCAAATAACGATTTACATCGCATTCTATTTTGCATCATTTCACTTTAGTAAGGTTAAAAAGAGATGAGCTATTAGTATTTGCAAGACGTTGAATTTCACTACCACTTATGTTTGCAACACCCTCTCTTTTATGCATTGGTCTTTTTATAGGCATAAAGTGTGGCTCATTTACTGATTAGGTACTTGTGATAGTTATGTGACAGTATAGCGATTCGAAGTCTATTGGAGTAGATATCTTTAACGAATCTGTGACAACATACACGCTTGGGACCCACTGTTTCACGCACTCTACAAAGAACGGCGCTAAATATTTCAGGATTTATTTCCCTAGAAGGAACTTTTAATCATTATTTGAAACTGGACTCATCAGTTCAGCAAACACTAGAATAACCTCAACCCCATCTGGACTAATATAAAAATTGCATGTTTTATTATTTTCTGTATTAACAAAACAAATAGTAACAGCAACTTTCACTAAAAAAAAAATCTGGAGTGGCCTACACTCTACTTTACTATAAGTAACTTAATGTCAAATTTCTTGAGTATATAAAACATAACGTTTCATTTAAGCATAACGTAAACATCTAAATGGGATATAATTATTAGCCTTTCATTCCTGATGTAGTACAGATAGTGATTGAAGGACATATCAATTTATAAGCTTATTTTTGTACATCACAAATAATTTATTATTTGCAAATAATTTCATTAGTATAACTACAGCAGTAATAACATTTTTGAAAAACCAAAGTGAATATTTCTTAAAACGATTTATTCTCCTACAAGAGAATGGCTTTCGTTCAAACAGCCAGTGGATTTCTTACATCGTTTACTTAACATCCTTCTACATTGAATATTAAAGTAATGTATTTAAAATGTATTTAAAAGATATATTGCAGTAACACATGTCAATCCCTAGGAGTTCTGAGAATTGCATAATGGGTATATAATGACTAAAGAAGTGGAAAACCTAATTGAGAATGATCCAAACTTAAAAAGAAATAGCGTCATTGCTAGGCTGCATATTGGGAACTGAACAGGTATTTGATAACGAATTTAATTAAATTTCCTCCCACTGAAGAAATTAGGCTCAAGGTCTCAGTGGTATTGGTACAGACCAGCGGTTCTCAAACTTTTTTTTTGCAATTTAACACTTTTGGGATATTTGTAACATAATAGAACCTTTTTTTTAAAATTAATCTTATTGTAACAAAAGAAATATTTTATTTGAAACCCACCGTAAACACAAATATCAAATAATTACTATGAGATAAAATATTTTATTTAAAAGACACCGTAAGTATGAACATAAATATCAATGAGAGGAATGCGAGTGTTCTCTGGCAGAAGTATCCCCTGGAAATTTGACAACAAATTGATATAGGGATTCTAATATATGGGGCAGCATCCAGTCTGCTTCGACACTTGGTTTTCGTGCCAGCATATCTTGGAAATCCTGATTCACACCAATATGTTGTCGTAAAGAGCTAAAGTATTGTTATGGCCTCTCTCTCTCTCTCTCTCTCTTCTCTCTCTCCTGTTGGGCTATTTCAGAGTATTCTTCAAGTAGATTCCCTCAGAATTCATCTAACGAAACTTCTTTGAATTTAGCCTTTAACTAAGGACTAATGACCAACTTCTATTGATCTCTCATCATCCAAAAACAGAAATTCTGTTTGTTTTATGTTTCTGTAAATGGATTTAACAGTATAATATTATTTAACCTCCAAGTTAGGAAAACACAGGATAACAGATGTTGATGATATTTAATTTCATCAAATGTCTCTGCAACTAATTTCATTTGAAATCCAGTACTGTTATTTACGAGATAAAGATATAATATTATCTTGATTTCGAAAAATGTTTGTTTCTTTTTTTAGTAGAGATAAACATTTTTCATTCAAATTTCAAGTATATCTACTATATATGTAAATTTGCACAGCGTACGTTCTTTCTTAATCTATCAGATAATTTAAATTTATGTTCAAGAAAGTAAAACTGCGATTCTTTTATCAACTCAACCATTCTCACTAGTAAATTTCCTCTTGAAAGTCAGTTAGCCTTTGTATGTAAAAGAAGAGGCGTTTGATTGCTACCCATATCTCTAAATAAAGCTTTAAATGCTCTTGATTGTAATGGCCGAGTTTAAATAAAATTGATCATTTACATGGCTTCGTCAAAACTACCTGTAATGAAACAAGCAATTTTTTTCCTCACTAATGCGTATCTGGGAAAAGTGCAGTGATTACTGCTGCAGATTTTTGAACAATTTTTATTCTAGTTACTGCGTCAGATAATTTTCCATCATTGCTCCTTCGCTCTATCAGTGCAGACAGAAATGCACTTATAATAACCAATACCAAGATTTCTCATATAACTATATTCAACACAATCAAATATATCTTTTCCTTGGGTTTGAAGCTTCAGACTTTTACAGAAAAAGCAAATCATCCTAAATTTTATTATTGAAGTCATATCTAACAAACACAAGTAGAATTGCCAGTCCATCCACATCTGTAGACTGATCCATTTTCAAAACGTAAGCATGACTTGCACGCAATTGTGAAATAAGTTCGGTTCCAATGTCGTCAGCAGTATGAGTAATACGCCTCGACACTTCTCATTGGACAGAGAGAGATGTAGATTTCACCTTTTAAGCAGACTTTTCAACTAATATATTGAAAGTAAATCTTTCGATATATGTTATATCAAAGATTCACCAATAATCCGTGCTTCATCATGAAGTGAATTATAGTAAGAATCTATATCACGCTTCAGTTGCACTTTGAATTTCTTCACCAGGATATTTCTAGTTTTATTAAAACTTTCTAGTTTTCTTTCAAAAAATATTGTCCTTATTTTTATACAAACTATGCCTGGTCTCCATGTGTCTTTGCAAATTTGCTGGTGCCAACGAAGTGGTAGTTAATCTTGTGCGATAAAGTATACAAATGGCGTCTGGGGCTTATCATTGTCAATACTAGTAAAGCCATGTGACAAACACTAAGTGTCATAATTACCCTTCTTTTTCAATTTTGTTCTTGTTCAGAACAAGATTGATGGACATATTCCGATTATATATATAGAATATAAAATTTCGGATTTGGTTCCGATTATTCAGAAAATATTCCGTGTTTTTTCATAGAACACATTTCACTTTTGCGAAATGAAAATGGTTCCTTTGCAAGTTCACATTTCCAAAGGTGAAGGTATATCTGCATTTTTTTATGATGATATTGCTTTACTAATGCTTTTTAATTATCGATCCATTATAAGACTTTAAAAATAGTCAAAATAATTTGTTGAGTAGTGAACAGGCTTCCTGTGCGAGAGTTGGTGCGTATTAGCTGACATCAACTATCGCCAGGATTGCTAACTCTGAATGATCTGGTATGCTAACACCAGCTGTCCAAATTCACCGAAGCCATAAGTTACGTTCTTATGTTAACATGAAATAGTGTTTTTTATTATAGCATTAATGAACTACTGGTATTGCTTCATTGAACCCATGGGTTCCGTTTTCAGAAACCATTGACATAGACTACGAACTCAGGAGGGTCCACCAAGCTTATGTAGATGAACCCCGTAGCAGGGATATGTCAGTCACTGACTACATTGAGAAATTAAATTGAGAAAAAAATTTGAATCAAAACAGTAGAAGTAGTTTAGATAAACAAAATGAAAAAAATATGGTTAGTAATATTAAGAAGTGAAGTTGAAACAAATTAGAATTTTTTTTTATATTTTTAATTGCCTTATCCTTATATAAAGTTTTAAACAATAAATTTCTTTTTAATATTTTACAAATACAGGAAGGACTCATTAAACTGAAGGTGAATTTCTTTTTCTAAAAACTCCAGTAACACCCTATTTATGGGAACTACTCGACGGTGCAATAAGGGGTGTATATGCTTTGCTCCATTCATAACGACATAACCCAGGCACCTAACAATTATTATTAGTTATTCCCTAGCACCACCTCTCTCGCGCTACCTTCTTACTGCAGGGCACTGAAGTCAACATGTTCTTGACTCACTCTATTTTCATTGTGGCTGCCTCACACGTCACTGAGGTGTCGGGTTGATCATGTACACCGACTTTTGGTAACCATGCGATATTTGACTGTAGGGAAAGCGGAAAAATTAACAGTTATTATCGGAATGTGATGAAGAAAATATATACATATTTTTTAAAGAATACCAATTTGACTGTAATTATAGAAATTTACAGTTACATTTTGTGTTAGTTAAGTGAAAATTAATAGAAATGGTGTACAAAGAATTTCAGATAAATTTTATTAACATTTATATAATTTTTTTTTTTTTTTAAAAAAACATGACTGGTTCACTTCATTACTCCAAGGGCTTGTTTGACTAAACATGTAATTACTTGTAGCAGGGGTTTGTTTAGGTGGAGCGAACAATAAGGACTCAGAAGGAGGGCTGAGTTGGAGCAATGATGGAAATGTATTTGTTAAATGTGAGACATTAGCCCCAGGTGTCAGTGAGGTATATTTACAAGGGATTAGAAAGAGAGAGGCTAGGGAGAGAGAGCGAGCTAACGGTGCAGGTAAACACAAGGTGAGGAAAACACAATGAGACCAAGTGCCGTCACGGGTCACGCTCCGATCTCGGGTGTCGTCTGGGTGTCACGTAGCGTCTCCTCACTCAGACATTCCCAACAACTTCTTGAATTGTTGTCAAGATGACTACTTAAGAAATAACCCAAGGAATAATCGACAATGACACCTAATCTATCACTCTACCCTCAAATCGGCTGATTGTTTAAGCAGTTTCACAAGATGTAAGCCCTCATAAGGAATAAAATCTTCACGTCCACTTAATTCTGGTCATTGCTTTTTAACAAGTTTGGCTAACTTTTTTCATCTATGAATCAGTGATCATAGATAGAACTATTTTCTATCGAGTCCTGCTATTTATCTAAAAAGTTTCTCTCTACATTTGAGATGCAGTTTGTACAACGATATTTACATTTCTTACATTCGGTGACGGTGTGCCGTTCTTATATCTAGTTGTTTAGAAAGAACAGTAGTACTTGTTCAGGTCATGATTTCATTGACTCCACAGTTAACAACTAATTGTTATAAAGCTAGCAGTATAGTAGCTATAAGTATATAAATCTACTTTGTATGTCATATTTATGAGTTTCACGCCTATTTATATAAGCTTGACTAGACCATACTTCAAAGACATTATTACCTTAAAAATTTGTGGGTGACATTAATCAATAAACTTTTGTTAATTACAAAACTGTATTAACTAATTGAATTCATAGTATTGTGACAAATGGAACGAATGAGTAATGGCTTACTTGAGGAAGCTACTACAGGGAATAAAGAAACTTAAAAAACAGATATTTCAAGCAAGTTAACTGCATCAATGAGAAAGTGAGAAATATCAGGCTAATGTACGCAGATCTTTTTCAATAATCTTCAAGCATAATTTTTTTAATTAAATTACTGACTAATTTGTACCTACACATATTTTTGACGACCTCCAAACCTAAGCAATACCCAAACCGCAGCCTAACTGCCGTCAATGTATCCTACTTGAACAAAAACAATAAACTGTGTAAGCACAGTGTTACTAAACATAGTATATATATATATATTTGTATTCCGTCAATAGTAGTGGTCGGTGAGAGCGATTTGTTTAAATAATAGCTGGAAGCTAGAAAAAAAAATCAACAACCATTCTATTAAACTTTTAAATTACATTGTCCTTCCGTGATTTACTTTCAAAACATAGAAAAAGTAAAAAGCGTGACCTTCTACCATTGGGAAAGACTTTAGAAAAAAAAAAGTTGAATTGGTCGGAGAAGGTGGAATAATGTGGGTAATTGGTGGAGTGTTTGGTATTCAACTTCTGTAGGAGCGGGAACACTTGAAGGTAGGGAACCACTTAGGAGCAATTACTGTCCAGCTGTGCTCGAGGTATTATGTACAGTGCCTACTTACTGCCCATCTACCCTCTTCCACCCTTGTCCCGAACCCTCGCCCACTAAGTATTAAATTAGGAAATAATTTAATATAATTTACCTATAACACCCATATGTTTATCTGTAAAAACTGTTTTCCAACCCTTATTGTGTGCCTACTTTCAAAGGAATCAGTTGGGGTATCAAAGAAAAGATATGACCTTGGAAATAACTCTGTCAAGTAGGTGAAAGCCCTTCTCATATCCACCCGAATTAAAAACAAAAGATTTACACTAATATATATATATAAATATTGATAAAAGTATCGACCGTGGAATAGAAACAAAAATAAGTTTATCAGGACTCGGTCAGTTCTTCAGGTTCAAATTAAACTCTCATTGCCAACGTTTCGGTTTTTATTTAAAACTTTTTTCATAGGCAGAAGTATACATTTTGAAACAGAAAAACTAAGTATTACATTACAAATTATTTTACAAAGAAAAGAATGTTCTTAATGATCTTTAAAAAACTGTTTCTATTCCAATTTGTGAAAGACTGCTTAACCTGTCTTGACCCGGCGAATGTCATGTATAATTGTACGTGTATAATTATACTATTTTATATAATTGTGCTACACTATAAATTGTTCTTTTATAGTATCGTTCAAAAATTGATATACTTAAATTAACTTTTTCCTCAATATCGTGAAATCTGTAGAAACTGAGTCGCTATGCCCCGTAAAACATGGTATATTTTGATTTTAGTATTAAACCATTTCTCTCTGTTCCCTGAAATATATTTCCTCTATATATTTTAATTCTGAAAGTTGTTTTGATATTATTTGTTGGGTGATTTACCGATGAAACAATATCGAAAACAGTTAAATTTGATGCCTCTGTAACGACATGCAATCGCTTTTCTGGTGGTAGCAGACTTCCCCTTTGCTATGTGAGTGTTTTATAAAAATCACCATTTCACAATTCACCGATTCAATCTCACCAATAAAACCAATTTAGGTGTAATTAATATTATTAGATTTTCCTTATCGGCGCAGACTGCGAAAAAACAATGTTGTTTTGGCTTTTTATTTATAGCAATATCTTGAATAATTCCATCTAGAGGGATGAAATATCCCTGTTGCTTCCCCTGCCCAGATTTGTTCGTGCCTTCAGTCCACTGGTTGACTGACCTGCACATTCGGTAACTAGAACCTGGAAGCCTAAATTCCGCATAATTTACACTGATTTTAATGATTTTTACAGAATAATGGAAGAATAATTTTAATGCATTTCAAAAGTATAATCAGATGAAAATCCAATTGGCGATTCACTTTGACCGATCAAAAGAAATCATAATTTAGTAAAATAACCGAGAACATTCTCAAAAATAAAATATGTCTTGAAATACAAAAAAAAATTATTGAGACAAATATAAAAATTCTTTAACAAACGTAAATGTTATTAAAGTAAGATTTAAAGTAAATTCTTTGTTGTTGATTTTTATAAGTAATATTTATATAATTAATTTTGAATAAGACCATGAAGAGATCAGTTGTCAAACACTCAAGGTTCCAGTCAGTGTAAAGAAGAAATATCAAACTTGAGGTCTATATGAAACACCTTGTTTTAAAAGTAAGCCATAGAACCAACTTTTAATTTCAACAAACGGACCATATTTAATCATAAACTACATTGAATTGCATGTAAATTGATTGTAATGAAAAAACACATGTTGAATCATTTACACTCAAATTTACTGTAAGTAGAACTATTATTAAGTTGCACTGCATGATTTCTACTTGATTCCTGCTTGATCAAGGTCCATTACGATACAGGACACTACAATCTGGAAAACAATGACCACGGCGACAAACTTGCAAAAGTGGGATTGTCCTCCAATATACCCTTTAGCTATATATCATAATACAAAACTTTTTAATTGACTATAAGTAAAGTATAGTAATCCTGAAAAAATGCTATGTTGAGATTTTGATTTTGTAATTACATGTTTTGGTAATGTAAAACATATCGTTTTATGACATTTTTTCGATTTTGTCTGTGTGCGTGTGTGGGTGAGTGTATATCCAAAGTTTATAGCATGCTACGGTTCAGAACCTTTCATGGATCAAAAAGATAATTTATACAAAAATGTGCTTCATAGTGTAGATCAGCTGAATAATTTTGGAGCAATTATGCATGATGGGAAAGTCACTTTTTTTTCCAAAAATGTGTTTTTAGACAACATTTTTTTTTCTTAAACTACTAATTCTAAAGTCTTGAAATTTTGACATTATCTTTCCAGCTAGAAAAAAATAAACGAAAAAATCCTCAAATTTTTAAAGAAATTTTTTTTTTATAAAATGTAGCAATTTTTACAAATAATTCAATATGAAAGCTTGTGAGGGCGATACAAGCCATACTGTTTGACGGATCAATTTAGGTATAATGAAATTATACCTAAAAATAGAAATTTATATGGAGGATGACTTGATATAATCTTTTTCAAAATTACATTAACTAAAGGGCCTTAGAGTACATTTTCTGTTTTCAGAAATTATTTTTTGACACTAAACGAACTATGAATTATATTTTGCCAAAAAATTGAACAGAAAATTAACAATTTATAAAACAAAATTCAAGAATTTCAATTACGGTAATGAGCAATAAAGCTATAAAAACAGAATATTGATCCTGGAATAATGGTTTCCTTGCTTTAATTATCGTATTTGTCTACATTTATTTACATTTACTTTGAAATTTTTGGAGTGAATCCATTGAAATAAAATTGATGTTAGAAATTTAATGAAAATTTGTTAAATAATTTAAAAACTTAATATGAGATGTGAAAGAATAAATTTTCACATCTACAAAGTCAACTCCAATCAAACATCTAATTCGTGATGCTTTCCATGGTATGACGGATTTGTCTCACAAAATGCTCTAATAAATCTGTATGTTTCATTTTTAAACAAAACCCAAATATCAGATATAAATTTTTTGTGTTTATGAATCATAGTTTCTTTGGGTAATATTTAAGTGTGAGGAATGGGCTGTTTCCTAAATAAGGAGCTATTATGTTGTGGACAAATATACAGTCCTGCATATTAAATATACAGTACTATATATTCCAAATATACAGTCCTAATATGAACTATTAGACTATTCTAGTCTAATATATGATCTATTCTAGTCTAATAGTTCATATAATTTATTTTTAAAAATGTCTAGCTTAGACATAGCTTAAAACAATAAATGTTTTAAATTATACGGAAAAGTCGGTTTTAAATTAGATTTGACTCAAATTTTTACTCACTGTAAAACTGGCTAAATTACAATTATCTTTTTCCTCAATATACATTTACAACAAACTTATAGCAGAGTACAGCCCGCAGGAAAAACATAACACTCGTTCAGAGTAAATTGGATTTTTGACAAAGCGAAAGAGAAGTGATTTTTTTAAAAAAAAACACTAGCAAGTTATAAAATTACCAATATAATAATTTTTATAAAAGACCAAAAATGTAAAACATAATTCAAAATTGAAAACATTCAATGAAAAATAATAAATGAAATTATCCTACATCTTAATTTCAAAATTATCTTAAAACAATATTTTTCTTACATATTTCTGACATTTTTCAGACAAAATAGTAATATTTTCAAGGTTTAAATGAGAAACTTTGCCTTAAATTTTCAATAGATGGAGTTTAGATATAGTATTTAAGGGATCCACTAGCTATTAGAACAAAAACTATGTTCTCTTGTAAGAGATTATCTCATAACACGTAATCTGTACTTTCACTTTTCAAAAATGTTATCACTGCCGTGGTTATACTAATGATATTATATGCATCCGTGGTGTGATATATAAAAATATATCAGTGTATATGGTGTGATATACGATATATATGTGTCAGCATATATATTGACAAGTGTATCAATGACTATCTGTACTACCTCCAGGAATGAAGGCCTAATGAACATCTTCCATTTAGACATTTATATTATACCTAAATGGGACATTATATATCATACATATACTCAAGAAGTTTGATATGATGTTTACTTATAGTAAAGATGAGTGCAGGTCACTCGAGATTTTTATCACTAATTGTTGAAAAAAATAATAACATTTATTTTAAAGCATTTTATTTTCTTCTTTAGACATTATTATTCATATTATTCATAGACGTTAAATTGAAATTTAGAGGATACTGTTCATGTCCTCAAAATTCAAATTCGATTATACATATATGTTTAAAACTAATTCCATTTCGAACTTTAGGTTAGCACTAGTATATTAAATTTATTTTAAATTATAATTATGTTATTATTGAAATGTGTGTATTTTTGCAGGTACAGACGAAAGGATACCTGTACACAGGTTAGTGAGTTTACCATTATAATATGATTGGGAAGTTGTAAAACAATTCAAATTTGTATAAATATTGTTTATGTTTTTTAATAATCTTGTCTACACCCCACTTGGTTTAAGTTGAAAACACCGTTAACAAGGGATTATAGCACTCATAGAAACACTTATAAGATAACTTTATGTCTCTTAACTTATATATAAAATATATGAATGTATATATGTATGTATGTATCTCAATTGCAGTACTCTACGCAGCTGGTATTTTTAAGTACAGTCGAAGGGGTACCTGTACACAGGTTAGTGAGTTTACTGTTATAATAATATGATGCAAAACAATTCAAATTTGTATAAATATTGTTCATGTTTTTTTAATAATATTATCCACTTTTTAAAGTTGAGAGCACAGTCCACTAGGGATTTTAGCACACGTACATTCACATATAATATAACCTTATGCCTCTTAATGTATATTAATAAATGTATATATATCTCTTTGCTTATCTTTATATGTAAATATATATGTATGCATCTCAATTGTAGTATACTACCGCTACTGGGATTTGAAGATACAGATGAAAGGATACTTGTACAGGTTAGTGATTTTTCTATTATAATAATGTAGTTTGTCATTTTTAGCACAAAGCCCTATTTGTATAATGTTGATATGTTTCTAATATTTTATCTAAATTATTAGAATAAAAATGTCATATTACAAAAATATACATACTTTTTTCTGCTTTACTATCTCATGTATTATACACTACAGATGTGTAAACATGTTTAAATAATGGCATATTATCCTTATTTCAGAATATACTGTGTCATGAAACACAAACTGTCGAGGTATGCCAAAGGTGATGCCAAATGAACTACGTCTACGTCTAAAATCAGCCACAGTCTAGGCAAAGATGCAACGGCCATTTTCAGGGCCACAACAACAATACTGACAACGACCTCATCAGGCGGAGGAATACTCAAGCATTCAAGATATTAATTTGAAATGCAGGAGGAGTGAAGAGCGGCAAGTTCAGTAAGCCGAAGCATGTTTCAACTAACTAGAACATTAATGTATTCATTATATTGGATGCTGGGGCCTCCACAGAATCGACCCAATTCTGCTAGAATGACAACTCCTCGGTGTACAATAGTGGCCTCTGGAATGATTATGGGAATTAAGAAAGATATACTTCGTCAATTTAAAATATTACATGATATGGACTAAACGACGAGATGGAAGCAGTACAAGCAGACTGCTGGGTTAGTAATAATCATTTCCGTAAATTAGAGTTTATAACCCTCGAAATAAGTAATATAAATACCATTTATATACAGCGCCTTAGCTTAGCTCTCAGAGTTCTATTTGAGTATTTCTAATGAAGAGCTCATAGAGATCTATTTCTAGGGGCCAGGTTAGTTCAGTAGTTAAGGTACTCACATCTGAACTGGTGGGCCCATTCGGGCTCTCGATTTATTCGCCTGTGAGGTGAATAAATTGAGCACTTCATACCTCGGAGACGACGTTAAATCGTCGGGCTCGAACCTGTACGATGTCAAATACAGTAGAACCTCGTAGCACGAGTGCCTCCTTATACGAGCAATTCGCTTTCCGAGCAGGCAGGCACTTGTAAGATTTTTGTTATAATACAAGTACGAATTTTCCTCATGCCTAGATGGTCTCCATTTTAAGTTTAGTAGATTAATAAAACATGATTATTTGTTGCATGAATTAATTGTTCAAGTAATATTATTCATACTACATGAACAGTATTGTTTATTTTTCGAATTGCACATTTTCTGTTTAAAAAATAAACTTTAAAACCGGCATTTTGGGGATGGAACGAATTATATATTTTGATATTAATTTTAATGAAAAACATTACTTCGTAGTACGAGTATGCTAAATCGCAAAATGAGCTCGGTCTGAGAACGAATTAAACGTGTTCTGAGAGTTTCTACTTTACTCGTTAAAGATCCCCTACTCTAAATACAAGTGAGTTAAGCAAAATTTAGTACTCCCAATGTACGAGTAGAATAAACATGTAGTGTTGTTCACCCATTACTAAAATAGGAGCTAAATAATTAATGGGTCACACTTTCCTTCCCTGGAAGTTTTTATTTAATTCCACTCCAATTTCTTTGGAAGGGTTGCTTTGAACACTAGTTTTGAAAAATACATTCACTGTTAGATTTTTGAAAAGAGTTCATGCATCAAATATCTTTTTTATTTATTTTGTTTTTATTTTCAATCATAAGTAGGACTTTGAATTATTGTTGGGTTAAATGTTCTGACTACTATTTTCAAAACCTGTACTCCATTTCACGATGACTAATGTGATATTATACTCTGCAAAATATACTTTCGGCGATTCGGTAAAATGATAATATCCTCCTTTCCCAGTGACTCGAGAAACTAGTCGTATTTAACGTTTGCTAAGGCCTTCAGAGTGTTCTAAAACTTTTGAACAGTTTCCACATTTTGTGGAAATATACACTAATTTTAGTTCTTTAAGGTTAATAAGATCAATGCTTCAACTACGTTTGCTAAGTGAAAACGTTAGGAAACCTCTTTAACTGTAAACTTGGTTTATTGTCTACATTTTTCACAATTAAGATTGTATTTAATTATGTAAAAATACAATCAAGTCAGTTTAACGTATACGGGACTTTCCATTTATTCAAAAAAAGGGAAAAACAGAAAAAATAACGATCATAAAATTTAGGTTGCGTCAATGGGCTAAAAGTAGAGGAGGAGTAGCGGGCCAGATTGAAAAGACTAACTATGGACTGCGGACCGTAGTTTGCCCACCTCTGGTTTAGGAAGAGGCCATTTGGTACAGGCCTTGCTGATGAAATCATAGGACTGTAGTAGTTCTGACGATTCTCCATAAGAATTTGCGAATACACAATTACGTTCCTTTCATATCTTCAGCGATTTGAATGTTTCACAATAAAACATATTCTAACATTTCTTCAAAAAGCAAGTCTGTTTTTCATAGTAGGTTCTAATGGTATTATAAATTGTCGTTATACATTAACAATATGGGGTTCAGTGGAAACGATTCTATTCTAGGAGAAGTTTTTTTTCAGCACCCATGAGTATGCAACCCCATTCAAACAAACTTTTTCAGCAAGTAGCATTTTTTTTTATTCAATAAAGTTATTAATGACGTTGTATAAAAAAAAATTGTGTTGCATCTATGATGTTTTGTTAGAACATTAATTATAAGAAAGACTCACAAGATTTTCGTTCTGGGAATGTTTGATGTTGATATAACCACGTTCTACAAGACCCATTGGAGCTGATTAGAAATAATAGCGTTCATAGAAGAAAACTGTTGTTAACCAAGCGAATCCTTGCTTAACGATTAATACCCAAGAAATAACATTGCTATAACTAAAACTCTCTATATCTCATGAAATGCTTTGAAAAGTTAAAACTATTTTATTTAAAACATGAAAACAATCAATATATAGGGCTAAAATAATGCCTATCATTAGGTGGCCCTAGTAATTAAGAACTATTAATAGAAGCTCTGTTATTATTCGAGCAGTCAGTCAAGTTAAATTCAACCTTGAAGAATTAATTATTACATTCTATTAAGTAATAACATGCAACAATATTGAAATAACAAAATACTTGCAGCTAGGGAAGGGCTTTCTTCTACAATCATTAAAGACAAATCTTTAAGGAACTATCAAAAAGTAATGTAAAAGTCTCCTCATAAAATAAAGCTGAGACTTTTTTCAAAATCTGAAAGAATTTCAACAATGACATTTTTCTCAAGGGGTTCTTGATTTTATTACTATTTGATAAATGAGTATTATCATCCTTAAAACATTCCGTTATTTCATACTTTCTTACTCGGTTGGTAATAATATAAATCAGGCATTATATAAATCCTAATATATATATACATCGTCTGTTTTTTTATTGAGGGCTAGGTCATATAAAAGAAAATAAACTCCTTCCTAGGCCAACGTTTCGATGTATTGTGCATCATCTTCAGGGCTAAAATTAGAGTAAGAAACTATAATAAATTTACTCTTTCTTTTTTCTTAGTCTAATTTTAGCCCTGAAGATGATGTACAAATACATCGAAACCTTGGCCTAGGAAGGAGTTTATTTCCTTTTATATGACCTAGCCCTCAATAACAAAACATACAATAGAATAGAAGAGGTCAAGAACAATTTTTTGAGAATATATATATATATGTGTATATATATATATATATATTTGTTTAAGAGGGTAGCAATTCTTCACGTAAGCATATTTCATTGAAATGCACAACAGCCTCTGGGTTAACAACTTTAAAGCTGGTCTGCTCCAATTTCCTCACAACTTTGAGAGACATCTTAATTTAGCATGAGCAGGTTTAAAAAAAAATCACAATTTTCAGAAGAAAAACGAAACTTTATAATGGGAAACAAAATTTTTTTCTCTTGAATTTTGCCATATCTTGGGCAATTAATATGGTATTTAACACCAGCCCACCGCAAAGTTGTGAGGAAGAGTTGGAGCAGACCAGCTTCAACATGGTTATCGCAGATGCTACTGTGCTATTCAATGATATATATATATATATATATAAATTAAAATAAGCAGTGACACATAAACAAAAACACAACAAAGACTCACTTTTCAATATTTCGACCGTCGGTCTTTGTTGTGTTTCTGTTTATGTGTCACTGCTTATTTTAATTGTTATTTGTCCTGCCGGACCGTTTTTCGTTTATCATGGTATATATATATATATATATATATATATATATAAATGTGTGTGTGTGTGTGTGTAGAGAGAGAGAGAGAGAGAGAGAGAGAGAGAGAGAGAGAAAATGTTGGAATGGGTGAGGCTAAACGAGCGATGACTACATCTTCTCCTCCTGATAGAATCTTATCTAAAGGTCACTTAAAAATATGATACATAGAATATATAAATATTCGATTGACTATAAATACTTGTAGCAAAGGACTAATTGGCTTATGGAGAGTAGGTGGTTAGTGTTGGCTCGATTCCCAGAAGTACATATTTAGCACCAGGATGTTTCTCCCTAACTTCTTTGGGTCACTATGTCATGCGACTTTGTACACCAAGACATTATAATTAACAGAGAATATTTGTTATTTTAGATAATCAAAATCTCTTGTCACCTACTTTCCAACAGTTTCAAATTCAATTCCTGAATAGTTCTTTATACCAAATAGATTTTTAATTAACATGTGTATAACTTTCATGCTACAATTACTGCAAACCCAATTAAAGTATTCGTCCGTGGAAAATTATTTTTTATAAAGACATAATAAATAAACATTCCTTCAAATATTGATTAATATCATACTTAAAAAATTAAACCTGTCTTCCTGTCTATCTGCTTAAACTGAAAACAACCCTTAAAGGGAAGTCATTTCAGTCGAAAAAGGAATTTATTAATAAATGGAAGGAAGATTTACTATATACCAAATAAATATATATTTAACTTGATAAAGGTATTGACCTTTAAATAAAAGAGAGTCAAAATTTATCAAAGATCGGTCCGTTTTTCAGGTATAAATTAAAATTTCAAGCCATCGTTCCGGTTTTATTTAATTTTTTTTTCACAGGGCACAATATAACAAAAAAGTATAAGAAATCAAATAACAATGGACAAATATACACCATAAAAAGATGAAAAGTTATATTTTTTTGATAAAGGTATAATACTTTTGAAAAAAGGCTGTCTGAGACGAGAAATATAAAAAATAAAATGTGGAATAATGGAAATTTTAAATATAACTTCCAATGTAGTATACTCATTGTTAATTATATTCAAAATTTCATACTTCTGACAGTTATGTCGTTATTTAGTCTTGAATATTCAACGGGAACTTGTTTCAACGGTGTTGCAACTTTGTATATTGTTGCAACTTTGTATGTGTATAATAGAAAGAGTGTTTATTATTATTGATAATACCAACTGATCTTCCTAATACTAATCAAAGTAAAGCATTATTTGACCTTATTACCAATGATGAGGAAAAGGTCTAGGTATCCTCTCACAACAGAGACCATAGATAACACCATACACACTGTAACTATAAATTGCTAAGATGTTCAGTGGATAGGTTGCAAAACATATCCGTATCTAGACTAAACTGGCAAAGGCATTCAGGCAAGAACAACCCTGCTGATGCTGTTCTGCCATTGCTGATAACTCTTCTGCCATTCTCTGATTGTTGTGTGGACAAGTTCTTCCGAAGCTGCTCAACACACTTCTCTTTCAGGGTTGTTTTCAGTTTAGACAACAAGGTAGAAGTGTAAAGTATAGTGTGAAGAATAAATGGACTGCTGTTTCTGGCTATGTCTATTAATCAGTTTTTGCTAGTATTATCAGGTTTAATATTGGAGCCGCGCATTGGCATTGTGAAGTTTCGCGCCACACACATACCAGGCGTTGTTAATACACACAGAAAAGTCTAGAGTCTTACTTTTTTTTGCCATAAAAACTTTTATGAACATTATGATTTTGTCAGATTCTCTCTTTGAAGGTAATATTGTTATATTAAAATGTCAATTCTTATTACTCTTTGAATATTTATACGGAGAAACATGTTTGTGCAGCCTTGATGATGCTTTAAAAATACATTTAAATGTTCACCTATGTGAAGTGAGTGCGTGCGACTATGCGTGATGAAGCAGTCATCACTGCAGAGCTTGAACCACGCTGGTTACATCTTAATTACGTCCCACCATCCTGTCTCCCTCCCATTTGCTTGAGGTTTCCAAACAAGCGCAGCTGGTTACTGAAATTTATTTTTGTTCGTTTACATTTGGAGCTTTTTCAAGGATGTATAATGCTTCCAGTATTCTGAGTTTTTTTTCGTATTTTTCTGTCGCTATTATTTTCGTATTGTTATTTAGAGTTTCCCTGAAAATTTTTGTTTTATGCATCTTTTGTATGTGTTCTTTTGGGGCTCCTAACACCAGATGCATACTCAACCTCCTAAAAAATATTTTTAAATTTGTTTATGTGGAAAACAGGCAGCAAAAATATGGTGAGTTATTCAATGTAGTCCCCAAAAAATGCAAAATACCGAATGAGAGTTGAAAAAGTTATATTAAAAATTGATTAGGGTCATCGACAGTATGATGATAGTCAGATACGTCATTTTGTTTGAGACTCCAGTATAGGACATTTTGGACTCCACTAAGAAACATGATTTTATTATGGTTTTAGGTTATAGTAAACAGCAATATCATTTAGAAAAAAAAAACGAGATAAATAATTTTTGAAGAAAAACATTTCAAAATAAATGGAAGAGTTGGGAATTGTTTAGAGTGAAGTGATGTTCAGAAAAGAGAACCATGGGAGACGATGCAGAATAACATGCAACGAAAAGCTGGTCCATACACTGTCGGGCAACAATGTGTTGAGCATATCTGCCTAGTGATTCACGCATTGTCTTCCTGCGAACATACTACTTCTCACAACCTTGTTAAAAAGGAACACTACCACACAACCAGGCACAATTAAAATACCTTTAAGATCGTAACAACCTACTTTCGTAGAATTCCAACAAAGTAATGATTAATCAATCTTTTCTGGAACTAACTTTAAGAAGTATTAGCTAACAGAGATCAGAAAAGTCTGTTATTCACAGAGAAGGGAACTGAAGAGGTAAACAACTATAGTAATTAGCAAATTAGTAATTGTTATGCCAAGAGTAAGCTAAAAGGAAACAGACTTTCACGGAAGCAATACTTAGAAGAGTTTGTTCATGCAAATGTATACATAAGCACATGCATATGAAAACGACTTGAGAAGGAATGGCAATTGAGAAGTAGCAAGCCATTTACATGCTATGTCTGGATTACTCGCACTTATAACTGATCAGATCCTGCCTTGCCGGCACTCTATGCATCAACCTAACTTATAACAATAACCTACTCACCAATCGCAATATCTCATTTGTTATATGAAATACATATTTATTTCTTTTATGAAAACACCTGTTAATCCTAGAATGTCTTTCTTAATCAATCCACCATTTTTATATTTAAAAACTCTCTTCGTAAAACTACGATTAAAAGAATTATTTTTTACTTCTCTTTCATAAATTTTATTTTTAAAAAAATTGAATTTAAAACTAAACTTTCTTAAGTGGATCACTTCTCCTGATTACGGCAAATGTATAAATGTAGAAGTGAATTTATCAGTTGCACAATGTATTCTCCCTTTTCATTGGATGTTTTACTTACCAATGTTTTCAGTTCAGTAGACTTACGTGTGTTTACTGTAATACTTCTGCACATATATTAGTCCAAATACGAAGAAATGTAACAAACATAGCAAATAAACGCACTTAATATCTCTAATTTTCGGTAAATCCGTCTTCAGGAGAAGAAAATAGAGGTAGCCGTTGCCGTTTCGGCAAGCACGCCGAAAAGGCGATGAAAGCTGACCAACTTCTCCGGGTGTTTGGTTTGTCTTTGTTTTTTCTCTGAAGACGAATCTACCGATAATATAATTAGAGATGATAAGTATATAGGCACATACTCGTAGAAGTTCTCATTATATGTTTTAATTAATTGAATTGAATTTTAGCATAAAATAAAAACTATAGATAATTTATTTTTAATTCAAAACAGTGCGTTTAAATAGCTCAGGATGAGTTTTGATTTTTTTAAATGTGTTAAATTCAATAAAGCTGTTTCTACTGTAGGTCGAGACAGATCATAAGAGGAGTATAATCAATTAGTCATTGATTAAGTAATTAATAAGTAGTAATTAAGATTTATATAATGAAGGGGATATTGAGATAAAAAGAAAGAAGAAGAAGTTGAGACTTGTTTAGATTTATGCATCAGGCATTTGGGAAACAAATCAGCGTCCAATGCCACCCAGAGAGAGGAAGGTGGTCGCGAGAGACGCTGATTTCCGCCGGAAGAGGACCTCGCCGACTGTCTTCTCGCGACGAAATCCTTAACCTGACGAAATGGAATCTTCAGTACTTGCTCAGCACACAAGCCAAATACAGGGTGTAATACATTCTCTTTCTTCCAATTGTTCATTTATTCGTGTTTTTTTTTCTTATATTTCAAGTAAAATTAAATAGTTCATTATCAAAGGTTTTATGTTTTTATTCGCCAATTGCTAAATTCCTGATAGAAACTTAAGCGCACGTTCACCCTGGTCAGTTCGATATACCTGCTTGTCCAACAGATCGGCCCTAACCCTCCCTTTACAAGATCATCCCTTTTCGGTTAATACCTCCAATCTAAACTTACCGCCCCCTCTGCGGCATCTTTCTTTTCCACAGGCAACTGTCAAGTCCGCCCCCTCAATCACTCTTCTATTGGGTCATGTGTTCCTTTTCCCACGTTTTTCCTCACACGTAATGCTTACCTAGCTCTTTCCTTAAAATGTTTTAAAAAAATAGCAACATATATCTCATCCCGTTTCAAATACCATCATAAAAAAAATTGGAGTGGCCTACACTCAACTTAACTATAAGTAAACATAAAATCATACGTCTTGGGTATATAATATATAATTTTTCATTTAGGTATAATATAAATGTCTTAATGGGAGATGTTTATTAGTCGTTCATTCTTGGAGTTAGTACACATAGTGATTGATGAAATTATCAATAAATATGGTTATGTTTGTATATCACATCATGGATGCATATATCATTAGTAAAACTGCAGCAGTAATAACATTTTTGAAAAGCGAAAGTGTAGATTTCGTGTTAACGAAATAATTTCTTACAGCAGAACATGGATACCTCAAATTCATCTTTAATAGTTGACTCACTGATTGGTTTACGGTATTTTCTGTTGTACTTTTTACCTTGTGTATGAGCACCTGTGCTCAAAAATATAATTGTTTCAAAAGTTACTATAAGAACTTTTTTTAAAACTAGCGGGAGACAATAACAATAGCCCACTGAGACAGTAGGATGACATCTGTTACCCGTATACAATATTTACACAGAAAGCAGTTGCCAAGTAACCATTTGTTTTCTAAGAAGAAAAAAGTGTTTTTTTTTCTGGTTAATTTTTGGTTATTGATGTGGAAGGTGTCAGGTTAGTAGGAGGTGTTATTGGAGGAGCGAGGAGTGAATGCGGAAAGAGGGCCATCTGTGGCAGATGTGTCGTCTCCTGCTCCCATCACCTGCCTGGCACACAGCCGCCCACCTGAAGGTGTCACTGTTACCTAGACGAAACGTCACCCATAGGCCACCATCCAGTTAACAATGCAAAGCTTCCTTTCTGCTTTGCACTCCTGATAGAAGGGGTGACTCTGGAATCAGATCTAAAAGATCGACACGTATTCAAATGTTTAACATTTTATAAGCAAAAACCTTTTATATCCAAGGCCCAAACTTTACGATCCAGCACCAATAACCCTTTAAACCTGAACTAACATGAATGGCGAAGCAACAGAACATGTGTCGCCCAGCTAACTACTAGCTATGCCCAATATTACTAAACTCTCATTATCTAATAGTAACTACGTTATACTTATCAACCTAATTGATGGATTTGTTCAGCAGTTTAGAGTATAAAACATAGTCTTGTAAATAAGTCAATAACATCATAATATATTAACCGAATTATTAATGATCTAAATACTGATAATTTAGCCTGTATAAGCCCAAATTATAAAGTCATAATTATATACGAGGCATAATTATTTACATGAGACTGGATGTAAGTTGAGGCATGGGTAGCAAAGTTTAGATAAAATTATATATATATATATATATATATATATTTTACACATTAAATTCACTTGACTCTATAGATAATCTGAAATGACACAGTCTGTTATACACTTTTTTCTCCACATCTTTATTTGTAACATTTCTTGGCAAGCCCTCGAAATCTTGAAACATTGTGAAATAACTAACATTTGTCATTTTTTAATTATGTTATTAAGATAAATAAGATTAAAACCTTTTATTATAAAAGATCATGAAAATAGATATGGAAAACAGTAAGTAGAAAATAATTAATAACCAAGAACTTTGTCAATGCTATTACAGTTTGACCTGGATGTCAAAGCAAAGGAAAAGTGTCTAAGAATGTTAAGATGCAAAGGTGGAGCGTTAAGCCTCCTAACTTAGAGGGTAGGTACTTTCGGGAGACTAAAGTCTTTCTTAGATCAAAGCGCTTTTAAAAGTCTCCTATGATACCTAAACCACTTTCATTTACCTAACTTTAAACTAGTCACCATCCTGGGATTTACAGTTGAGAACAAATACCGATAATATGATAATAAATAATTTGTCAATATATTTTGTCAAAATACTCTTATTGCTCTTTTGTCATTTCTCTATTGTAGAATAATCTGCCCTGAATTTCAAGTGACTCCATTTTTTTAGAATTAACTCATCAAAAAAGAAAAAAAAATAGAATTCATACTAATAGATGAAATATTATCTGTTAACTATGTTCATACGCCTGAAATCATACAACGATAATTTTTAACAATTACTATCATTTAACAACAGTTCTTAATACGAGTATCACCAATGAATGAAAGTTAAAACGAATAAAAAATTATGAGGTCATAATAAGAAAAAAATAGATAATAACTGGAGAATAACAGAATTAAAAAATGAAAAACGTTAGTTACTTCACAATGTTTCAAGATTTCGAGGGCTTGCCAAGAAATGATACAAATAAAGATGCGGAGAAGAAAGTGTATAACGGACTGTGTCATTTCAGATTATCTCTAGAGTCAAGTGAATTTAATGTTTAAAATATATATATAATTTTCCAATAAAATATATATTTGTTTCTACAAATTCTTTATATTTATATAATAATATAAATATTTATTTCCTGTATAACTTTTCCACATTACACGTAGATAAGATATAAGAAGTCAATCGCATAAAGTTCTCCAATACCAATGAACCATTTTGTTTATTAGCCGCTCAAACCTAGAGTGTTGTCTTTTATTTAATGGCCGCATCAACGCAATCAGCAGGAATCCTTTGAAAATTCGTTTAGGTTTTGCCTAATGGTTGCGCATTAATTTCGTTGTAATGCTTAGAAGGTCTCTAATAAAGTGCCAAGGAGATTCACCAGTAATGCCATGTGTGCATTACAGCCAATCACTAAAGGCTTTAGTGGAGATGCAAATAACTGCCAAAACATTTATATAAATAAATATCGAAATATACCTATTTTTATTTCTTTCTGGGATTTATATATTTGTTTCATATTTAAATAGAAGTATCAATTTTTTAAAAAAAGAAATTATGCAATAATAAATACCACAGAATATTTATTTGTTTGTTTTTTTTTGCCATGAATACCACAAACCAGTAGGAAAGTTAATACAACTTTTCATCAAAACATCAGCTTCGGTTCTGAGCCTGTACGATGGCAAAAACACTTTAATGAGCACCATACCATTAAACTTGAGAACTGTCTAAGAATGAGTATTAGTTCATACTTAACTAATTAAACAATTAAGTTTATTCCCCAAGGTAATTTTATGTAGAACCCGTTAATAATTCATACCGGGTTTATAATATAGAATATTATAATACAGAAAAGCGGTAATAATAGTAATACCGTTAATATAACATAACACATTATATAACCGATAATAAATATCCGGTAATATTACAAAAGTCAATTGAATATAGTTACTTAATGCCTCTATAACAGAACAAAATGCATAAAAAGCTTATTAGTGTAGATTCTGGGAAAAAAATCGAACGAAGTAATCTTTAGTTAATCACGTTAAAATTAAGGGAAATAAAAATATCTCACAAAAACAGAATAATCAATCTGGCTTAAAGATTTTGTGCTACAGCCAGACTGGGTAACGGACCATTAATGACTAAGGAAACAAATTGGCTCCCAGCAAATAAACCTTTTAAATCTTTAGAAAAAAATAATTAAGTTATTCAATTAGGAGGACTTCATTATTTAACATTAAACCTTTAGCTATTTAAACAAATGACTTTAACGCCAGAAGAACATTACTTTGTGAAAAACATCCATAATTACATGTGATTTAAATCAGTTGAATATTATTAGCACAGAAAAATGAAGCCGACCTTCTCCCGGATTACTAACACACATCGGCACATATCGCGGCAATGACATGGTTTTAAAATGTCAAAAATCAGTATTGTAGAAACACAGAAACTGTAATTTGCAATTTAACTATTTCACGTACCGCCTATGCACAAGATCACAACATCGTTATAATTATTGTAAAATAGCTTATTTGATATAAAACTTCTAAAACCACAGTAAAACATTCAGAAATACCTCAGAAATAATTCAGAAATATGGTATGATTAAACATACTGAACTCGATGGTTTACGCTGACTTGCCTACCAAGCCTCTTGTTCCCTTTCCCTACACTTTAGGCCCTTGAAAATGCCTATTACTTGCTTCAGTATGTTTTGAGGTCCCAGAAGTCGTTTTTTCGATGATGTCTGTGTGTGTATGGGCGGGTGGGTGAGTGAGTATGCAACCAAAGTTTGTGACCACGCTACGGTCCAGAATCTTTGATGGATCAAATTGATGTTCAGTTGTTTACCACAAGAAGAACTTCAGAACAGTATGCTCTTAAAAAAAGTGAGTGGCAGAATTGAAGAAAACACTGAAGTCCTACAACACTTATGGAGCGTCATATTTATCGAATATTTTTTATTTATTAACAAAAAAAATAAAAATACAGTTAACTCTATTTGTTAAATATTTATTAATTCAATGTGCTTGTAGTGAGAGTATACTATTGGTTTTCGCTTCAGAAATTGCCATCCCTCTTTTCCCGCTGGTTTGGGTAACCCCCAAAATCATGATGTTAGATAGATATTATTCGCCTGCTTTTCATGAATATTTATAATCGTTTATAATTAGTACATTACTATTGAAAGCATTGTTATTTATTTCAAGTTGAGACCAACAAAAAATGGGACAAAAACTACATAAACAAAATAACCTATCTACTCCCCTTAGTTGAGCCACCTTAAGAAAATAGACTAGTCGCTCTTCAATTTTGGGTTTCTCTCGATGACGAAGTACTCTTCAATATATCTATAATTTATATTAGAAATAGGTAAAACCGTCATACCTCGTAAGATGATCATGGAGTCGTTGGAGCGCTTTCGAACGTTGTCCATCTTCGATCGCAACAAACCTACTGATCTATTATATAAAATAAATCAAAATAAAATCAAAATAATAATATCACGATAGCAGTGGACTTAAGAGATATCCAACCCCCTATATAACAGCTCAGTAGGTTTGTTGCGATCGAAGATGAACAACGTCCGAAAGCGCTCCAACGACTCCAAGATCATCTTACGAGGTATGACGGATTTACCTATTTCTAATATAAATCATACTAACCTCAGTGGTGTTAACAATATGCATGTATCATCTATAGTATCAGTCAGATAATAACACAACACAGCAAGTTTATGTTGACCGGTTCCAAAATCATAAAAAGAAAAAAGTTATTCTATTTCTAGAATATTTACAAATGTTCCATAAATAATCACTTCCCCGATAACTGATTAATTCAATTACATAGTTTAAGCAACTATATTTTTGCAAACTATTAAATTTCAATAAGTCATTGGTCGACATGACACCCACTAGAGGGTGTTCAAAGTTCACCGGCGCAAAAAGAAAATATGCCTGAGACATCCATTAAAAATAGAGCTCACAAAAAATTAATGGACCGAAGAAGAACAACGCTGTTTTTTTACACTCGACTGTCATTTTTTTAAATTTATAACCTTGCAAAAACCTCATCAGTTATTCTTTCACGCCTTCCATTCCTATTCAATAACTGATGATATCGTCACTTCAAGTTTTTATTTACAAAAGAAAAAAAAAATTGATTTTATATACCCTTCAACGTGTATGAAAAATAAATATTATATTTTCTACTCTTTGTTTCATTAGTTAAGAAAAAAAAGTCATTCAAACTGGTCAAGAATTAAAGCTATTGATTAAAATAACAAAGTTAATAAGACGAGGTCATCGTCAAACTATATGATATATTGAGAAAACGCATTAGTTTAAATTTTGACCAAATGAATTCGTACAGACAAACATTTGCATATATAGTACACACTTGCTATATGGCTTGATAATAGCAGCATTCGTAGAGTTATGCGAGAATAAATTTTTATTTATTTCAGGATCGAAATATACTTGAATAAAACAAAAAAATTAGGAAGTCTTCACAATATTGATCATGATGCTTCTATTCTTAATATATATCAAGCGACAATGGTGAACCAGAAACCCTACCAAAGTTCTTTTCTTTACCCAAATATATTTACGAAAACCCATTTCTATTACGAATAATACTTATTCTATTAAAATAAGTAAGTGTTAAATAACGAATATTACATAATACGAAAAAAATACCAACTAAACCGGAAGATGGCGTGAAACATGAAACATGTTTACAATACTGTCAATATGGATAAGGTATGTCAACATCAATAATCTCTCAGAGAACTAACAACCTTAGCTTATTAGAAAAAGTAGAAATCAAAAAATCATAAATGATTTTGTAACTAATAACAATAAAGTTCATGACAGTTAATTCAAAAATTAGATATTGGAAGATATTTTATTTGTGAACTTCTATTGTCTGATATGGATCTCCATTTCGTCGTTCAAGTGTTGTTAATGCTCTTTGCTGGTCAAGTAGAGGATTTTTTCTCTTTTTTACGACCAATGACCAAAGACAAGTTGTGCCGCAATTAAAACAGACATATTTTCCTATTTAAGTAGGAGGGTTAGCAATGCATGTCAAAGCGTTGTCCAGTGAAGACGCGCCTAAGTTGTCATATTCATAGTGTATGGTCCAATGACGACCAACTTCAAACTATAGAAGTCAGTTTTCTTTTGGTATTTGCCATATACACTATCTAGTGGAGTAAAAGAAGACGAAGTAGAAGAGTTCCAGCAGATGGCCATGGAAGTCAGCTGGCGTGGCTTAGTGACGAAGCTTTTGCGTTTAGTTTGAGGTTCCGTCCACTGTTGGGGATTATTAGGCTCTGAGAGCGTCAGGCTAGGGTCACTGCCGCTGGAGAATTGTTTTTTCAGTCAGTCGCCTCCGGTGATCTATGAACCGCGACGCCAGAGTCGCTCTGAGGTCACTTCACGCTCTAGCGACCTCACACCCAACCAGAAGCTATCTCCTGGACCAATCCATCCCTGGCACCACTTGAAAACACCTCATCTTTACATTTTTTTAACACTGGATTTTTCACATATATTCCGATATAAATTTCACAAGAAAAACGCAAGGTTAAAAACAACGTAGAAGATCGGCATTAATTCTTATGTAGCCTAAGACCTTTCCACTGGTAACAGTCGTCATCAGAAACACAAAGAGAGCTTTTATTAATTCCTTGATAAAATCCATTAGTGGTCATTGTATTAGTCCCATATCTTATATGCATTTAGAACATATTATAATGTATTACTCTGGTTTATATGTACATTATGTATACATTTAAAATGAATATAAAAGGAATAATCCTGCGGCAGAGAAACTCTCTAACATTATAGTTTATTGTTATATATACAGTTAAACGTAAGCAAAACACTCACAAAGGCTCACTTCAATATTTTGACATCTGTCTTCATCAGGAAGAAATGTTGTGTTTGAAAGGCGAACTAAAACTGGACGCTGCTCGCGAAGCGGAGAATTTTGAAGGAGTATAGGGAGGTATTATTGTTAAGAATGTAAGTGAAACAAGCATTGGGATTAATAATAAAAAAAGTTTGACAGCTAAGGCGAATTCACTGTTGTTTAGGATTATCAGCAGGCTTTACAGAAATATAGAAAAAAAAATCAAACATTTTAACTTTGGGGAGGTTTTTGGTATGACATTGAAGGAGGTTTACCAATAACAAAACAGGTAAAAGAGTTAGTTTTGAAATAAATTCATTGATATCAGGGTCTAGACCGGTGTTGTATCAAGTCCAACACACTGTCCATTAAATTAAGAGGAAGGCCCTCCTAATGAAGAATACGAATCCAGCTGTAATAGATATATTTGTTCATAGGTCACTCTGAATAACTATTGTATCGGATACTGTACAGCATACTTTGTTCATAGTTAGCGCTTTTCAATCTTCTTAAATAACAATCTCAATTTCAGGTATGCTAATATTAACTATGAACTGTTTACGTTTCTAGAGTGTTTACGATTCTCTACAGGATCTTCATAACTAGAGCAGAAGTCATTTATTCCTTTTGTTTTTGAACATCGTTAATAAAAATGAAGTAAATCATCTTAACGAAATGAATGATGCAACACATTTTGAAGTCCTCTTGTCACAATAGAGATATCGTCAGATAAAATTTTAGATTTTTCATCTCACTTCTTACTCTCTTACTACATGAAATCTCTTTTCATGCTCTTTAGTGAATACTTTTTGAGCGACTGCTGGTTAATCCCAGAAACCGTAATTCAACCCTTATATTTTCACTTTGGAACAACCTGTTAATCCCGTCAACTCCTAAACACCCTATAGATTAATATTAAAATTACAGTAATCCGTCTTACCTCGTACCCTGCTGCTGAAGCTCTTAGACCGGTTTCGGGCGTCACCCATCTTCAATAAGAACTGATCAACTCCTAATGGTAATGAAAAAATGCATGAACCCTATAGATTACTTACATAAATGGATAATTGAAAGAAAGGATTATTCATGCTCGGCTGACGACTGCTGAAGAGATGAAACATGCCGCCTATTGGAAAAATATTTTATTGCGAGGAATGAGGAGAGAGCTATTTCAGAAGATTGGAAAGCTAATTAAAAACCAAATTTTAGCTTAGTATGGTTACATCCTTAATCATACATATGCATAGCTTATACACTTACATAATATATAATAATTATTATTATATATTACATTATATTATATATAATTTATTATAACTTAGATAATAAGATCATCTATCTTACATTATATATATTGATAAAAGTATCGACCATGGAACAGAAACAAAACTAAAGTTATCGGGACTCGGTCAGTTCTTCAGGTTCAAAATAAACTCTCATTGGCAACGTTTCGGTCTTTATTTAAAACCTTTTTCATAGGCAGAAGTATAAATTTTGAAACAGAAAAACTAAGTATTACATTACAAATTATTTTACAAAGAAAAATAGTATTACTATTATAAATTAATGCTATAGTGTTATATTTTTCTTTGTACAATAATTTTTAATGTAATACTTAGTTTTTCTGTTTCAAAATTTGTACTTCTGCCTATGAAAAAGGTTTTAAATAATGACCGAAACGTTGGCAATGAGAGTTTAATTTGAATCTGAAGAACTGTCCGAGTCCCGATAACTATAGTTTAGTTACATTATGTATATAATAATTTAAAATTAGTTTATATTTATTCAAATACCATTTTTATTTAAAAAAGTATCTATTTTATAGTGATTAAAACTATCATTAAATAAGGCCATTGCTGAGAGAAATACAGAGACAGACATCGGAGTACGATCGCGAGAGAGTGCATGCGGGCCCCACATGTCTCCGCCTAAATTGCGAGTACCTGTAAGATAAAGTACTGTTAGTTGATCTAAATGGAAACGATTACAGCAACAATGAACCTTCTTCCTGAAATTATTCCTTTTTTAACTTGTTCATGTCTGCGTATTAATGAATTATTTTCAATATCTGCCTTTCTCCGTAACACCAGCATCGCTGTATGATCCCTTATTAAAGGAAACTGATTATATACCCAGGTAGATGGTCCAGATTTATGCTTCAAACAAAACCCAATAAATAGTTGGTTATTTCATTAAACCATCTTTATTCTGGATCATCATCTTTCTCATCTTTACAAACACACCTTTATTAATGATAAAAAGTGAACTATAGGGACTGAAAACCGAATATGTCATCATATCATCCTAAGGGACTTTAATATCAAGCTTCTTTTAATGTATTTGTTGGTAAGGTGAAACGAAATATTTTACTTTGAATAATTGGTCTAAAATTACTCGCATATTCTGTGTTAGTTATAATTATGAAGGTTGTAAAGAAAACCGAAACTTCAGATATGAAAGATCCTAAAAAACTGAAGAATTACACGATAGACTTGTATAACTATCAGAAACAGACAACAAATGTTCAATAAACAGGAATCTAATAAATGAAAAACACACATTTTTTTATAATTCAATTAATAAATATAGGTAGAGAAGAAAGAGGGAGTTGGAGACCAACAATTTTACCATGCACGCACAAAGCTAAAAGAATAAGGTAGATTATAGTGAAGAAATAATTGAGATTTAGAAATAAAAATACTTTCTTTTCATGGGTCTAAGAAGGGCAAAGTATAAAATATGAAATAAGGAATACGTAATCAAATAATAAATTAATTGATAATAGGGAAATATAAATGCGAAATTTGGTTGGGGATAATTAATAGGACATAGCAGACAATCACCGTGGTCACACAATTTCACTATTTCAGACACAAAGCTAGTATTCGAAAAAGCCAAACTTCTGTGTGAAAGGTAAATGCTGAGATTGGTGAAGTGTCTGTAGGATAAGAACGGTGCTTTATGAAATGTGCTGGCGATGGAGGAAAATGAGGATAACACGGGGGGGAAAAATTCTAGAACGACAGTATCCAATTTATGAAAATCTGGAAAGGACATGGTGCTAAGATAGGAAAACCCAGTGGGAGAGGAAGGGGAAGGAAATCTAAAGTAACTGGCTGAATCCAGTCTTGTTGCCAGTATGGTGGGAAGTAGAGAGCAGCCTCGCTGCTTTACGAATATTAATTTAAATAAATTAAGTTGAAGTGTTTTGATTTTAAGTCAATTACAAATACGCTGAATTCTAAGGGAGAGTGATATGAGAGTAGATCTCTTAATATGGGAAGGATGGTAAAAGTTGAAAACTAAGTAAAAATGAGGTCTAGAAGATTTAGAGTAACGAGGAGTGACAGATTTATTGTTGAGGGTGACTTTTGCATCAACGAAGATGATTAAAAATCTGGAAACATTATGAGAGAAGAAGATGGTTAAACAGCAGGGTTTAAAACTGTTCATGAAGTCTTCCATCTTGGAACTGCCTCAGGCCCAGACAAAAAGGTTGTCAACGATAAATCGGATGAGAATGTGATGATAGAATCAGAAGTTATATTAACCAGAGTTATAAACTGAATAGCTGTGTTAAAAATGTCTATACCTGAACTTGCTAATTTTAAACCAATAATGTAACAGGTTTGTACATTATAATTACATAATAATTGTCATTGTTTATTAATGTCAATCCAACCGCTGCCAATAAAAAAGATCTTAAACCAAACTGAGACATCGGCTTTCAAAGTTTGATACGAAGCTGAAAAACTGACTGATTTCTGATCATATAAATTATTATATATATGTATTATTAAATACAACGTAAACCTCTGCATTCACGACTTTTTTGCTGGATGTCGTGAATGGATATTAATGAATTATTAATATTATAATCTTCAATCTTTCTTACAATTGCTCTTTGTTCTCGTTGGAGACACCATAAAAGTTGTCCAATGAACATTGTGATGTGTGGGTTGATGACCAAGCGAAACCCTGGTCATCCTCAGCATGAACAATGCAAACAGGTCTAACAACGAAATTGTTGGTGTACAGGCTACTGTAGTATTTAATAATACATTCCTACAAGAACCTATTATACTCGCAGCCAAAATACTGCAATATATATATATATATATATGGATTAATTTACCTCCATGAAACAAATTTGGAAAGAATGCAAATTTATATAAATATAAATTTATTTAAAAATAAATTCATTTATCAATGAACATTTCTTCTAACCAAATTGTTTCACCAAACTAAAATGTCTGTCATACTGAAAGTCATAAATGTACTCACAGCCTGATATAAGGAAAACTATATATATATATATATATATATATATATTTATATATATATATATATATATATATATATATATATAAAAGAACAACGCAATCAAAACAAACGCGAATGTTTCCATGTTTATGAAGAAAAAAAACCTTAATATTGTCAAGCACAACGAAAAAGTAATGAACTCTAAATGGAGCTGCTGAAAAGTTATTATTTACTGTTACTTTCCCAAACGTAAAATAAATGAACTAATCAGAACCGATGACATTGATAACAGCCAATGGCCAAGGAAAAGAAGATTTGTATGCATTCAGTGAACTGGGGATCACGACAATTCACGAGGCTATCAATTAAACAGCGATTTCAATGAGTGTCACACACATCATTCTAAACAATTTACGAGATTCCAAATTATTCATATTCACTTCACCTTCAGCAGAGATTTATAAATTATAATTCAAAACCTTAGTCAAACTTGTTAGTCAATAATTCTCACGCTCCTTTACTATCTAGTCTTGTTTCTTTTGTATCATTTTAGTACAGTATTCGTTATGAATATAAATAGCTTTAAATGTATTTTCATATTTTGGAGCAAAAAAACTCCTTTTAATATGCTAGTAATAACACATACATCTGCTAGAGAGTAAGAGAGAAATAAACAAACTCTCAGAATGAAATCGGAAAAATGGTTTGATCATTGATTGTGTTTCACGTGTTTATGTGAAATCTTTATATATATATATATGCTAAATAATCACAATAAACACGTGATGAAAATTAATGAACGTATAAGCCACAAGGAAAAAGTAAAAAACACAGAGAATATGCTCTAAGGCCTTTCAATTATATGTCATCAGAGAACAACTAAATATTGATAACAACAGAAGTAGTTGTGGAGGAAATTTATTTAACAGATTGGTCAGTAATCATAATAGGGAGAAAGAAGGTTGTGTGTATAATATCCCTTGTGATGATTGTAACTCAAGGTATGTTGGCCAAACAGGAAAAAGCCTGCTTACTAGGGTGAAGCAGCATAAATATGCCATTAGAAGACAGGAGGAGTCCAGTGCCGTGTTTCTACATATAAAAAACAAGAACCATTCAATGAATTGGGAAAATGCTAAGGAACTGTTGTTTCTAGCTTCCAAATACAATTTAGATGTTTGTGCAAGAAGATTATTCAGATCTCTTGAGAAATACACAAGGAAACTAGTCAACCGTAAATATGGCGTATTATTTAATCAAACATGTATAAATGAAGGACTGCTTCCTAAATATACCAATAAATATATATATATATATATATATATATATATATATATATATATATATATATATATATAGGAACCGTTTATCATTAAATTATGTAGGAACCATCTATTTAAATACTAATTTCATTTTATATTTCTAAGTAAAATCCAGAATTCGCTAACTCTGCCTAGTTGTCATATTTATTTAAGACTAAATTAATGATCCATTTACAATGTTTTTTTCGTTTAAACACGGATGTAAAATGGTGTGAGTTAACTTAATACTCATAATAAAGGCAGAAATTTACAATTCTAGGAAAAGATTATCAATCTGGTGAATGACTAATGCGGTGGGTATAGAGATTATATGCCATTCAGTTAGTGTATATATAAGATTGCAAATATTAATATAGAACATCACGACGCAAATATCGGTGTTTCTCTTTCTCGCTTTCAATACATTGTAATATAATTTAGCCTGGGAAAAGAGGTGTTTTATATGGAGTCCCGGAAATGAGAAAACTAAAGGTTGAGTGATTTGAAAGCGTGTTTAACTGAGTTGAGATGAGAGATATCTCGGATGTATACTTCAAATCAAATGATGCGTGTTTGTCAGATTACTGGAAGGATAGAATAAGACATGTTCTGTCTGTCTCTCGGGTAAACAACCTCAATTCTCATTAAAGCTAAAAGGGTGGAAAAATTGCAGGGGTAAAAATGAGAAAACAAGAGGGTGTAGAGTTGAAGGGAGAGTTTTGAGTTTTACCCTGAGGGTAAGTTTTATAGAGGAGAGCAAGATCTAAGGAAGGTTGGGGGGTGGAGGGGGGGGGGGGTGTCTGGAGTCTTCATGACTAGAATACTAATACTTTGCTTCGGATTCCAGAGTCCCGGCCTAATCACTGGACCAAAACTACCGTCCACCTCTGGAATTCACTCCACTCTCAGCTACCTGACTAATTAACGCTACAATCCAGTTCATCGCCTTAAACAGCCTTCCTAGAAAGTACTCAGCCCTTGGGAAAAACCTAAAAGCACCACTTTGTGTAATCTAACTTTCACTTAATCCTTCGTGCAAAGTTAATACCAAACTACGATTACAGAAAAATAATTATACCTCATTATTACCTGCAACAGTTTAATCTTTTACATTTATCAATAATGCAAACAAACTGGAAGACAATTTTCATAACAGTTATATCCTAAAGTTAACCTCGTGAAATATAATTATTAACATAATAATAATTATTATTATGAATACATTTGAATAAAACAATAATTCTTACGAAACCAGGTACAGTTTCTAAAAAACTTGCTTTACCAAATGGAATTGTTGGTATCATTAAAAATCAAGAACAAAGGTAATATATTTGAGATCCAAACCAAAGTAACATTGACTAGAGTCAGGAAAAGAAATATATGCAAATATTTGTTGAAGAAAAAAAAGCAGAGTTGAAAAAAATAATTAACTAAATATACGAATAATGGATAATAGGTTAAAAGTTCCGTACAAAGAAGATAGAAAATGTTTAATGAATATTGTAAAGAGAATATGAGATATTTCCATGAACACTACACACCAGTCACGATGAAATCTCTTTGAAACTCTAACAGCCTGTTAGCAGATGGGGATGGGGGTTAGGTAACAGACCTATTTAAGTTGAGTCGTTTTTCTTGAATATATACATTAAAAAAAAATATCAACTTTGTTTTGAATGTTTTTTTTTAGTCCCCGAAAACGTTTCTTCAGGTTAGGTTGCAGTGATAGTCTCATAAGGGAACATACATAGGCCAAACATTGGTCCTTTGTCATAACACACGATGACGTTCTATATTGCGCGTCGTAAATTTTGCCCAACTCAAGTATAATTAGAGAAGGGATCATTGCAGGGTACTGGCATAACGAGATACCAGTACCCGGTATCGTACAGGTTCAGTACAGACAACATAACGCCCTCTACGAGAGACGACGTATTCGGATGCATTGACCTCGCAGGTGAATAAATTGAGTGCGAGAGTGGGCATTGAACCCCAGATCTACCAGGCCAGAGGTGACCATGTCCTCTAACTTTCATGTTGGTGTGTTGTTTGTGAAATGACACCTCACGCAGAGTTTCAATTCTTCTGTATCTATTTTTTTGTTCACATTTGTTTTCAGTGTCCATTGTTATAAGTTATAGTTGAGTCTTTCACATGCTTCAATCAATAGATATAATTATTAACTATCATCATTACTCAATAGTATTATTCAATATTGTTATGTCTTCGATTACTTTCCTTTGTCTTAATATCTCATCCCATTCCATTTATCCAATTATTTTTTCACTTTCCCTCAACACGCATGGTGTTAAAACTCGCTTGGTCTAATTAACAATCAGTTTGTCAATTTGAATGCCTAGGAAGTACATGCAGTACTTCTCTTCTGATTATTTCTATTTGAAATCTGACTATGCCTCTTCAGATGACGACAGATATATATACTGCAATGATTTATGTTGATCTTTTCTTAACGTACTTCTCAACAAATGCTTTCCTTAGTCATATAATTATATAGAAATAATAATATTCGTAAAAGTTCGAAGCAGTCCTTCTTGAATACATATATTTCAAAAACAATATATATGTTTGTTTTGTACAAAAACAACAACAATATTTCTTATGATGATTATAAAGTAGATATGACAAATCTCCATTGTTTTTTGTTAGTTTATAGCCCTGAAAATGTCTTAAAATGAAGACGAAACGTTAGCGAAAAGGTGATTCCGTATATTAACCCTGGCCAAACTCCAAAAAGAAGAACAATTTTTATATTTAAAAACGTTATGTCCGATTTCACTTTACTTAACTTTGTTGAATGTTTCTCCAAACTTCGAAACCTTTTCTTCAATTCAAGGTTGTTCAAATCAAAAATTAGATCACCAAATTTTTTCAAATTTGTGTTTGACATATTTCTGTGCTTCATACACCATCTTCAGAATTATCAATTTTACTACACTTAAAAATAATTAATAAAAAAACAAAGTTAAATTAATTTAATTTTTTTGATTAATTATTGTTAAGTGTAGTAAAATTGATAATTCTGAAGATGGTGTATGAAGCACAGAAATATGTCAAACACAAATTTGAAAAAATTTGGTGATCTAATCTTTGATTGAACAAATTTGAATTAAAGAAAAGGTTCCGAAGTTTGGAGAAACATTCAACAAAGTTAAGTAAAGTGAAATCGGACATAACATTTTTAAATAATAATATGTGTACATATTAATCGCATTGCTCTTCTGCTTCCTAATGACATACATCTAAGACGGTTGAAACATGCAAGAGTGAGTTGTGCATTATTCTTTCTGTTACTTTCAGTGTTTCGTCCTTTTTAACATCGATACATAAGTAACAGTGTAATAATACAAAAAGGGCAGAGGGTATTCCGACTAGTAATGGTCCTCCGGAGACAAAAAAAAAATTTTATCATGTGAATCAGAAGCCAGAAGACTTTGACCTAATTTTGGAATATCGTACTGTAGTTTACATATTATTTCGTATTTTACATGTTTATTGTGAAATTCTAACATAATATTACTCGAAGAATTATACACATTCTATGTGTTATATTGAAGGAGTTAAAATCATATTCTTTTTGAAGAAACCCGTTTGCAATCAACATCCATATCCATTAATACTTAAGTATTAATGGATATTAATACTAGTATTAAATATCCATAACACTTAAGGGTGTTTTATAAAACAAAAATATTAACTTGTCAAGGAGTGAATTCTTAAATTGGATGTTAGAGATTTAAAAGGAAGAGAAGTAGATTAGTCGAAGCATAGAGATCGTAATTGCGGAGAACAGAGCCAATCATTGCTACTGTCATCTGAGACAAAGCGACGACTGGGCTCACTCTCACTAGATAGTTCATAGAATACAGGGAAAGTAGGAAATGGCTGCTTTTTATAGCCACTTTTCTTCAAACCATTTTGGGAAATTTCTTCTTTACAGACCATTCATTTAAGAAAATCGTCTACCTTCGACATTCACTTTCTTTAAAACAAATTTAAAAATATAAAAAGGAAAAAGTCTACTCTCTCACTATCTCTTCCTTTCTCTTTTATCCCTCTCTTTAAATGTTTTACCAGATACAACATTTTTGGGTTAGAATTAAAGATACAAAAGAATAAGCATTCATAAAAAGATAAATTTATCATTTTACAAGATAAAAGTAAAGCATTCATAAGAAAATCCAGTTTTTGGTAATGAGTTTTTTGTGTGTTCCTATCTACCACTTCAAATATGTATCTACAATGAAATATTTTATTTTAAACCAAGAATTGGTCCGTTTTATAGTTTTGAATCAAAATTTTAAAGCCAGCGTTTCTGTCGGCATCGCACCACTCACTATATGTGAACCATATAGTACTTAAAAATGATATATTGTTAGTTATATTAGAGGCAATTATATATCATTAAATAATAAAAGTAATTTTAAAATGACAAATTTAAATCGTCCCTAATGAATCCCTGGAAACTATAGACTTTTTAAAAACTTTTTTATGGACTCCTCAGGAAATATCTGATCAACTGAAATCTTTTCTTCTTTATTTAATTAATATGGAGATAATGATGTATGAATCGGTGTTCTCGGGCTACTAAGAGAAATAAATGTAAACATTTGACATATGTTATTTATACACGAAATACAATACTATTTACATTTAAAATAAGATATGCTAAGAACATTTAGTATTAAGAGGGTCCTGGTGACGTCACAATAGAGGCCAACGGATAAACAGGGACCGGTACTGAACTTGTGTTATTAAAAATATTCAAATCAGAGCCCAGGGGAGGGGGAGGGAGAAAAGTTTTAAAAATAGTCTTCAAAGGCAGAGGGTTAGTGGGTAGGCCGGAAGACAACCCTACAACCCCTAATTCTGGTTAACAACTCACCCTTAGTCCAACAAACATCTCCATCCAACCACCTATTTCTCTCTCTCTTCCTCTCCACCCCTAACTGTCGTCCATCAAATGGTTTACAAAAGAGAAAATGCCATTGAACCCCCGCGACACATTACACAGTGGCCAGCTAAACTTCCAACGAATATCTGATATAGCTCAAAGAAAACCACTTGGTTTAAGAGGCTTTGGTGTTTGGCTCTTGACGGCAAACACTTCTGTAACGCCTGGGCAAACCTTTTCACCTATGAACCACTTCATCCACAGTTTTCTAACAACACAGTGAACAATACTTTAGTGTTTTCTTCCCTTCATTATGAATAAGAACGTGACTTACATTTTACTATACAGGTACCTCACATTTTCTATTTACTATCTTGAGAATTCAAGGTAAATGCCAGATATGATGACATGACAGACAGAGTATTTGTTATATTGACTTTTAAGAAAACTTTATGAAGAACTAGAGGTGCTTAACGTAAATCTATATACGTCTTGATTTAGTTTTACCATAATCAATATTGTTCAAATTATGGAATTATTTTTTTCAAAATATAACGATACTAACAAAGAACATTACTAACAAGTATAATTTCAAATACATTCAAATTTTAAAGTACAAAAACACCAGGGAGATTTTGTAAAAGTAAAAATAATTAAATACGAGTAGTCACTAAAATAAGTTTCAAGGAGAAATGTGCCTTTGGAAATTTAAGAGTAAACTAATAAAATAAATACTTAAGGCAAAGGGATTCACCCTGGAAAAAATTGTTGAAGGCCTTATGATGAAAAGACTTCTTTATAAACCGTTTTAGTTTAAAAGACATTTTGAGGTCACAATCAATTATTTGATTTGTTCAAAGATGATAGAGGGAAGAATTTTTGATTATAGAAAAGAACGGAAGTTTTTTGTTCTCCATAATTTAATCTCATAAACTGAAATAGGAATAGTATCAGTTTTATTATAGTGGTAGCTTATTTTTAGTCATTAAGTTTAATCTGTGCACCAGTAAGTTAAATAATATTGTGGTATTCTCTTTTTCATTTTGTCCTTTTATGTTTGGATATATTTGTTAATGTCCAGTCTTAATATAATATTTTGAACGAGAAAATAATAGTATCCCAGAAAGAAAGGAAACTTAGAAGGAAAAATCAGAGTTGCATTGTGTTTCTCTGTAATTCAAACTGATCAGGATGTCTACGCCAATGCATGGCATGCCAGCTTCTGGAGTTCTGAAAAAATAACTACATAATAATAAATAAATAAAGCATCATACGTAACAGAATACAACACTTACTACGGTCGATATGTCGAACAGTTCGTCATTAAGAGAAGATGAACATTAGACTGAAGAGCATATGCCTACTCTTTGTAGGTATCAAAGTATATACGACTATAACGTCCACCTATTGGCAAAGCCAGTAACAGTCTATGTACCTCCTCAGGCAACAGGGAGCGATCCTCAAGCTAATGGACCATTTAGTTGATTTGTAATAGGTTTCACAGTCGTTTGAGTACAGTTGTAGGCAATTGTAGGAGCTTTATTAACTTCAGATGGGATAAGTGGGCATTTAGAAGGCTGAAAGAAGGAGCTAGCAGAAATACGATCTCATCGGTGGAATGCGTTGGAGGGGTGTTTTTTCAGAACAGGGTTGGCTAGTGGCTGGGGTGATAAGGGTGAAGCAGTGTTGTGGGTATTTTGGTTGTTGTGGCTCGGCGATAAGAGGTTTGTGGTGGAAACTGAGATGAAAGCACTTGGTTTTTTTTTTCTTCTCCTCACCGTAGGCAGGAGAGAGAAGGAAGAGCACATGTGGTGGGCACGCGTCGCGCGGCACGCGTGTGCACTTCCTCAGCATCTGGCTCCGCTCAGGTTACCCCCGACCATCTTGTCTCTTCTTCAAGTTACTACCCTCCAACATCCCCCTAAGCGCACCCCTCCTAATCCTGCTACGTAATCCCACTTCTATCACGTCGTTTGCACGGGCTCTTTTAAAAAACATCAATAACCAAACAGCTATTCATCGACTGTAACCAATCGCCCATTATATACTTATCACCCTACTATCTAACGACCACATGTACTAGCAAGCAATTGAAGAAGAACATCGCAAAACACCAACACTAACAACACATTATTAACCTCAAAACAAAAAAAATTAAGAAACTAAAGTTTTCTGACAAATTATTTCTGATGTGTTAACGAGAATCACACATAATATATGCTTAGTGACTGACTTACAACACTTTTTTTTGGAATATATTCACAAGAACTTCTCACACATGAAAAATCAAATGTTACGGAGAAGATCCAAAACTCAGATCTCCAGAAAGCAAGCACACCCAACCTGTAAGACTTCCTGAATCTTCTTATTATTGAGAGCTGCTCAAGTCAAACAGTCCTAATCAAACAATATTACATGTAAATCAACTTTAAATAAAATCTGATTTAACGAACACGCTTGATTATACAAAGGTACAAAAAAAATCTAAAAAAAAAATAAAATAAGACCAAACTGAAAAATATTAACAAGTGAGAAAGCCAATGACAAATAACAGAATCAACATAGTCAACGTTAACCTCGCATGCAATTATAAATTAATTCAGTGGCTAAAAGTAGAATCATACTGACACTTGCTATCTATCATAAATACAGACATAAATATATGTCTGTATTTATGATAGAATGATTAACTATTTGCAAGCTATTTCTATAGTGATAAAGGAATTAACAAAGGCCTTTAATAAAAATTAATTTTCACATAATCTGTAAAATTTAGAATAAATTATCGAAATACTTGCATTTAAAAATTTAACGATAATAAATCGTCAAGAACAAAAATTATTACATATTGATCTTGTAATGAATTAGAAATTTAAAAATAAGGGACAAAAATTTTCTAATAACTTTTCAATACACAAGGAATGGACCCTAACTGGAATAATGGGAATAAATTAGTGACAAACTCAATTTATCCGTTTGTTTATTTTATTATAGAAATGAAGTGTGTACTACTCACGGTTCATTATTTCTGTAGTTAATAATCTTTCGCAAATACCTTTGAAAGAGTTTTTAGTAAACCCTGTCACAGGTACCGTTGCCCTACACTTTTATCGGTCAACAGTAGCTTTAATAAACAGTTTTGTGGAATTTAGGCAACCAAAAGAAACGGCACCCAACCCAACCACTCGAACAAATATAGGGAAATAAGTGCAAGGAGCGGAGATGTGTGGTCGGGTTGTCATTTCGACTGCATTAAGCAAGCCCACAGAGCATTGACATAAGTGAACCCAACGCCTGCCGAGCGCCAAGTAGCGGGAGTTGCTCGGCTCTTTTGCCCAACATCGTCTTTTACGCCAGTGCGCTTCGATTAAGGGGCCGGCGCAAGTACAACGACGTTTTTTTTGCTGTTCACTTCGACGTAGCTGCCGACCCATCTCGCTCTTGTAATTGGCCAATTTGGGCGATAGTGCGCGCTATCCTCGCCACAAACCGTCCTCCACACAGCTAACTGATCGCTATTTCTCCTCACAGCTATGCAATCTTGTTCAATTCGTCTATCTACAAACAAGAGCGCCAAACAAACTCCAACCGACCTTATGCAATAAAAACACTCAATCTTTCAAGGTAATTTTTTCTTAAGCAATTGATATACTCAGACACGCATGACACATATTTAGACACACAAGTTGTAACAGTATTGATGGGGGAAAATAATTTATTTTTTCGCATGAAGTATCTTTCTCATACGTCAATATTTGTTAAAAGAGTACCTATTTAAATGCTGAAACTTCATGAACGCGACAAACACCCTCAGCTGTTACGTCTTAAAAAAGTTTTGTTTTCTTTTATATTAAAAAAAAACATAAAAAAAATCATTCAAAAGATGTTACAGCATGTAAATTCGTTAAAAGTTTGAAAAAGGTGTTTCCCACGATGTATGCTTCAGTTCCAATGATATAAAATTATGTCGAATAAGTTTTAAAGATCACAAACCGTAACAAAGCATATTAATAAAGTTCTAATGTTTGATTACACTAATTATATACCTGTTTTGATATTAGAGCGTGTACCCAGCCTTTCGGCCATATCACGTGTAATAGCAACGCAGATTGATGCCTTTTAACGTGAAAGCTCTTTCGCCGCATCTCGGGAGCACCAAGCTCTATCCGAGGATAGGGCAACCAGCCTCCGAGATACGCCCGAGGTGAACCACGCGGAGGCGAGCTTCCACGACTAATTATATACCACTTATTAAACATTTCCTCACCAAAGCAAACAAAAAAGTATAAAGTACTTTGTACAAAAGCATGAAGTGCAAAAAAGTACACCTCTATCAATAATTTATTATTTTCAAATAAATTCAAATGTTTAAGTACCTACAGAGAATTACCTTTTTTAGTTTATGGTAAGTGAATGAAAGTGATTATGAAAGGAAAAGTATTGACGTTTGGGCGGATTTGCAACTTATTACTTTCTCTGAATTAATGTCTGATATTGATTCGATGATATAGAAATGTCTGTAGCTGCGTTACAAGCCAAATTCTTTAATCAGGCTATAAGTATCACTATTTGAAGCATGGAAATAAAATTTAACAAACATATATTTTTTTATAAACACATAACAAACATTTGCAAAACACAAACACATAATGTATGTGTGTGTGAGTGCCTTTTGCATAATGACATCAAACGTACGATTTGTGTTTGCTATTTGTTCACAGTTTGAAGAGCGTTGCACCAATGTTTGTTCTCATATGTTTCATTCGTTTATATTTCATGAAATTTTCATAATCAAAAACTCTAAATTAATTAATAGTAATTTTTAAAAATATTCTATTCTAAATTTATGCACATAACCATAAACTAATAGTTAACTTTTTATCTATTGGTATGCGTATATTTTATTTAACAGTTTAATTCTAACAGATTTTGATTTACAAATTAATTTTTATTAATGTGATTTGTTTTCCGTTGGGACACGGAAAGGACTACTATGTTTTTATACTTTATCTCAAGCGACAGCCAAAGCCAACTGAAAAAATACACTACACTATCACTACCACACCTAATTGATAACGCTTAAGATTTGATAGCTTATCATTTCCCTCAGTAGTATATTACAAGTCATGCAGAAGACACCGCCTTCTGTGATCACATTTGTAAACACCAAAAGTGTTAATAATAACCCATTGATAACAATATCCGTGTTTACATTAAGAGGCGTCCACTGTAGTATATTAAGAAGATACTTTTCAGTCTGATTATATAATTTTCAGTTAATTATCAGTAATTATATAATTTCATATGGTTATTGATTACATAATTAGCAATTTTATTTGCTAAATTATGGGATTTAAATTAATTCTGTCTGTTTGTTTTCATTATTGCATCACAGTCTTTCAAAAGCAACATACTTTCCTACCATTCACCAGAAGTTATAAATAAACAAACACATATCATTTTCATTATGAAGATTCTATATTACGATAAATCAGCTAATTCAATTGGTTGTTCATTATTTTGTCTAATAGGCTTTGTTTATAGTAATGCGGAGATATATTTTATGAATCTTGGAGGTGACTTAGACCTGTCATGAGAGATATCACACATCTTGTGGACAGCCGTCCTAGACTCCTAAACTAGTACTTGTCTGGTACCTCGATTACCGTTCCCTAGTAAACTTGAATAAGTTAAAATGAAGCACTATCAATAAAGAATCAACCCGATAGTGTGATTCACCTGTAAATAAATTGGTAAAATATCTCTAGAATAGCACTATAATGTGAAAGCCTACAAGAGTGAGCATTAAAAATAACATAACTTAATGTTGAGTGTATACCACTAAAGATTTGTCTTAATAGGGGTTATTTCTAACGACATTCCGTTTTCCTGTATTTCGATAAACATTATAATTCGTATACGATTTGTTGAAAATCAATGAGTATTTAGTACAAAAGATATTATCAGATTAAAGTTAATTATCATTATACATAAATATGTTTAATGATAAAAATTGTATATAATAACTTGATCATAAAAATAATTAATATATTTTAAAGCTTAACCAACAGCTTAAGACTTGACATTTTACATTTTTTTTTAATCAAGCAATGAGACATCTTTTTAAATATTTTATTAAACATTACTTGTTTACATATAAACAGATCGATTTTTAACGATTCATATTTTTAACTATTCATACTTTGGAAAAACTTACTCAGTTATAATAGCAACGAAGTTATCGAAACAATAACAAAGATAAAAAAAAAAACAAAAAAACAGTAAGAATCATTTTCTCTGACACGGATTTCTGAAAGAAGGTTTGATATAATTATGAAAATTACACAAGTCCGAATAGAAGTGTGCTCTAATTGCAACCTCATCCCTGGATCCTTATTACCTGTTATAATAACCACTCCACGGTTCGCCACTTTCCCTAGACCTCCAATTCCCAGACTGTTCCCACACTAAACATCTCCCAGCAATCCAAGCCCTTTTTATACCAACAACATTCTATATAACTTACAGTATATTGATCTGAATAATGTTTATATACATTATAAAACATGCGTCTTAATGACTCCTCAATCTTCACGTACAGAACAATATATTATTGACACACAATGTAAAAAAGGTCCCTTACCGGCAAATATTAATAAATATCTGTCCTTGTAACATTAAGACGAAATTACTAAATCTCTAACGATCAGTGAACCTCTTCCCTCTTCACACTTTTGAATTCTTCACTTCTCCTGAAGACACCCGTGCTCCTGAAATCACTTAGGATCTTGATTAAAGTATACGGGTAATTTCTATAAGCACTTACTTATCTTTTCTTAGAGAATTATAAATTGTGTAAGAAAGAAATATCTCTTGAAGCTAACTCTAAAGAGAGAAAATTTCAACCAGATATGAACTGCAAATTATTATAGTATATTTCTATTAAGTGAAACTAAATCGGTATCTATCAGAGTTATCTCCGTGAAAAAGAATTAAACTGTTGCCATTTTCTAACTGAGGGAGATGAAATGGGGATTATGAAAGTTAATATGAGAAGATATAAAACAGTAAGTATGGCGGCAGAAGAGGGGTGTTGAGATAATATTCAATGTGAGGGGTGGGGGGTAGGAAGCAATGAAGCGGGATGAAAATAGTTTGATGAGAGGACAATATACACTAACAAGTTAAATATATAGAAAGGGAGGGACATGTGGCACGGGCAAAGTGGAGGACATCCACCCTGCAAGAAACAGCCTAATTCGAGCTGCACAAAAACCACCCGGGCTGCCCTGTTTCATTAGAATCAGTGATTCATAAGCAGCCATTGCATAGGGTTCTACAAACACCAAAACTACTTCTTCAAGACAGCTATTGACAGTTTCTCAACAAAACTTCACGAGCCACTGGTGTCTGTTAGCATTCTAAGAATGTTCACTTACCAATCTCAAGCCATTGCCATAGTGACTTTATCTTGGTAAAGTTTGGATTTATGTTCAACAACTAGACTCAAAACAGTAAAAAAAAAACGAATGTTATATTCTTCAAATTCATATTTATGTCAGATGAGGTTTTCTGACCTCATTTTCACTAAAATAAAAATTAAGAACATTACAGAAATAAATATATAGCTTTTCCTTGTTGTACATCCCAACATATTAGTAACATGTACAAAAATCAATCACATGTTACTCATTACAAGTAAAAACTAAGTAAACGTTTAATTTAAAGCTGGTCTCATATCAAATAGCGAATATATTCACGATAGTGAAAACAAATATAAAATGGTGGGGTTTTAGAAAAAGGAGTTTCTAACACTTTATCACACCGCTAGGCCTACCATAAGGCAAAGAAGAACCAGTGTGTTTTGAAATAAGGTTTAAAGAGAGTTTGATTATCTGAAATGCCTTTCATTTCATTAGCAACTGGTAAAGTATAAAAATAATCATCTACTGCTAGAAACAAAACAACTGAAAGATGAGTCAAGAGAGCCTGGGGCCAGGACCCGTTCCCACATTCTACCACATTACTGCGAAATTGTTACCACTTTCACATTTCTTTGCCACATTTCATTAAAACAGAATAGAGAAAATAAATTAAAGCTTTAGTTTCCAATGATAAATGGTTTGCAGCAGGCTTGATTAATTAGTCGAGAAGTAGTTCACTCCTTCAATTATTCCTCTCTTGGTCTAACCAACATGTAATATGAAACACCAACTAACATTTGAAGTAGCTAGTACCAGAGCTGCAAAGGCCGATCGCAGTTTATGATTCCTAAGTGAAAATTCATTATTTTTTACATGCTTTGTCTGTTTATGTTTACCTGCCGCAGAATGAAACTGTGTACGGGTTCTTCTACCACTAATTATAAACCATTTGGTATTCTTAATTAACCATTGCAACCATAATTGGTTTACCATTAAGTTTTATTTTAACTTCATTTAATCTACGGGAAACACAAAACGTTTTTTATTATTATAAAAAAAATAAAGAAAATATAAGTAGTGCCTCAAATAAATTAAAATTATAAATTAGAGGGGGAAGGGAGGATATTCCAATGGATAAATTAATATCTAAATACGAAAAGGTTTGGTGTAGCAGTCTTGTGTTTACCGTTATTACTCAAGATTGGAGGTTGAACTCTTGATCATGACCTTAGATTGTTTATATGGAAGACCGGAAGTGTTGTACGCTAGTGACCCTAGAACAGGGTGTAAAGTAGTCGGTCCTGAATCTACATGATTTAAGGTATACTTTAGAGAATTCCATTGAAATAAACCTGAGTAAAACGGAATTAATACAGGTCTAAATAGGGGTTTACGTAATTTTAACAACGGTTAAAATATTATGTAAATATTACGGTCCGCGGAACTCATAATATTTTAAGCACAGGTTTGCACGAACCGGTGCGAACCGGCTGAATCCCATCACTGAATACAACATGTATCAGTTTTTGTTCGATTTCATTTATTTGTAATAGTTATATTTGTCAATTTTTAGCTGAAATTTGGGTTATTTTGCGAATGAACACTCTCAGTTCAAGTATTAAAACCCAACATTTTATTCAATATTAGTAACAAATACGACAAAACAACATAAGTTTTTTCTTTAAATATTTTTATTCAGGAATATATATATATATATATGCTTTTAAAAACTGGATGTCTGTTTCTACTTGATTTAATTTTGTCTTATATTTTTCCAAAATACGAAATTTTTTCTTCAACTCAGAACTCAACTTAAAAATTAATTCACCATAATTTCTTGTTTTATTATTGAACATGTTTCGGTGTACGTTCACCATCTTCAGCAAAACACACGAAACATGTTCAATAATAAATGCTGAAGATGGTGAACGTACACCGAAACATGTTCAATAATAAAACAAGAAATTATGGTGAATTAATTTTTAAGTTGAGTTCTGAGTTGAAGAAAAAATTTCGTATTTTGGAAAAATATAAGACAAAATTAAATCAAGTGGAAACAGACATCCAGTTTTTAAAAGCATGTATTGAAGAAGGACTGCTCCCAACTTTTACAAATATATATATATATATATATATATAACAATCAAATAAGCAGTGGCACATAAACAGAAACACAACAAAGACTCACTTTTCAATATTTCGACCGTAATGGCGGTCGTCCTCAGGAGAAGAAGTGAATTGACGGAGGGACGACAGTCAACTAAAGAACTCACTGGGTGAGTTCGACCGCCATTACGGTCGAAATATTGAAAAGTGAGTCTTTGTTGTGTTTCTGTTTATGTGTCACTGCTTATTTGATTGTTATTTGTCCTGCCGAACCGTTTTTCGTTTATCATGGTATATATATATATATATATATATATATATATATAAACACTAATAACTTCTCGACCGTGTGACAGATATACAACTAAAAAATGATTGATCGGGATGTGGTCAGTATCAGTATATATTTTTCTCTTTTTTATTATTCTGTCATTGTTATCCTACTACTCAAGATTGTATTTAATTTTTCATAGTGTACTTCTTTTGTTTGTGTTTTTTAAAAAAAAAATGTACGTATTAAAATTCTTGTTTTCCTCTGTTTGTAGGCCTTTGGAAAAAGATTTTAAATAAAATCGAAACGTCGGCAATGAGAGTTTGAATTGAAAGTGGAAGAAACTGACCGCATCCCGATCAATCATTTTTTAGTTGTATATATATATATATATATATATATATATATATATATATATATATATATATATATATATAAATTATAACGAAAGCAATACAAAGACAGACACAGACATAGCTCACTTATGAGACACTCATTCATGGAACTACCAATCGTCAACAGGAGGAGACGAATGTGTTCGCAGAAAGGAAAGGTAGGAGTCAAAGTCCAAGGCGCAGTACAATTGTTAGTGATACCATCACCAAGAGAGAAGGAAGGGGAAGGAAATAAAGAACACAAAAATAACAAGCGGAATGAAAAAATAATAATAATAATGATATAAAAAACAAATTATGATAAAAAATTATTAAATTAACAAAATCAAACAAATAATTAATTAACCAATCAATATATAATATATAATATTTGTTTACAAAAATAAAAAATAAGTATATACGCAAAAAAAACAAGAACGAAAGGATTAAGGCTATATGTTGAGTCCAGAAGGTAATCCACCAGCAAGCAGTCATACATCTGCCTCCTCAGATGTTCTTAAATGTAACTTGAGCACTCAAGTAAAAAGAGAAAGACCGTTTAATCATAGTTTAGTTAAACTAATAAAAGACTTCTACTCATCCTTTCCTATTCCTTGTCAACTTCATCAGTTTTAATGAATTACCCTACAGCTCTTACCGAATACATATCAACCTTGGCAACTTCTTCGCACATATAGCTTTTAAATCCTCACCAACGATGAGAAATATACGATGTGAAATCCATGTTTGACTTATCAGTCCCATCATTAACTCGGTTAACTTTTCTTTGCTTCTTCTTTTAATCCCAGTAGTTACTGTATTAATACTTTTTTCTCTTGCACCTCTAATGATAGATTCTACCGACTAGCAACCACCAAGTTACGCTTACACATAAATAATCATAAATTCTCAATCAATCATGACAGTAAACTTCCCGTTCCTTTTCAAACCAACTCCCATAATTTCAGCTTTAATGAATATTTTGAAGTATAAAATCTAAAAAAGTAGACCTCATCACAATAGGAATACCACTTAAGAGATTCTCAAGAAACTCATATCTGGCTCCTCAGAACCTACTCACCCCCCCCCCCCCCCCCCTGTTGTACTAAACCGTTAATTCATTTTATTTCAATTTATGAATAATTTTTTTTTATAACTTTTTATTCCCATTTCATTTGCTAATATCCTTAATAAATTCATATTACTATACTATAAGTAATGTTTACTTAAAGCATAGTACTGAAAAAAATATGATGAAAAAATTTAATTTTGAAAGATTTACAGCTTTTGAAGTCTCCGAGGTCCATTTTTGACGTTTATGTGTGGTTTGTAAATATACATAGTGTGTTTGCTTATTATCAAAAGTTTGTGGATAGGCTACTGATCGCACGGTTTGATAGATCACATTTTTGTATTTTACTCAAACATGGGCTCTATTATATGCCCTGCTTAATTGTTTTTGGGCAATTTTGTACCATGAGAAAGTCACTTTTTTGTCGAAAGGTGACTTCAGGCAAAAATTTTCTTTCACTTAAACAAGTAACACTTGAGAGTTGAAATCTCGAGATTATTACGAAACTGAGAGCAAAATTAACTAGAAACAGTTCAGATTTTGTCAATACCGGAAAGATCACTTTTGCAATTAAATATACAGTTTTGTACTTTGATTTATGGTAAAAGCCAGTGGACCCGATACAGGTCACACCTATCAGGGACTCTATTGAGGCTAGTACTAAATGTTTCAAAAAGTAAGAAAAAGGACCATTAATGGTTTGGCATATATGTTGCCAGATAACATGCGGCTTTTAGAATATTTTACAGCGCGTGTTGTGATCATAACTGACCACCTGGGTTGGAAGATTCCTGACTGAAAGAGTGGCACTTTTCTCGTATACTGACGTGCAAAAAATTAATGATAAATCTAGCAATAAAAGTTAGCTTCTAATAATTCCTTTCTTGTAATTTAGAGGATACAACTAATTACTAATAATTAGTCATTTATACACGATGCTTCACGATGAATTGGTTTCACATGCAACATTCGTGCAATCTTAATTAACCATTTTAAAATTAACACCGGTTGGAATATTGAGTCCTTGGTAAGCTTAAAACACGAGATAATTTGTAGAGTGGAATGTAATTGTTAGAGATTAAGGGTTAAATTATATTAATATTTCACAACATACCAGTGGGAATGGAGTTGATGCATGAGTGGATGGAACAGTACATGAATCAGAACAAGTCTGTGAAAAGGTAGCACATAGTTCTTATACATTACGATTTAAGGACTCGAACAATAAAGAAAATATGAACGACTTAATGACGCTCAGAAAAGAGTTCTTTAAAATTCTTTAAAAATCTCCAAAAAATTGTTTTTGAAACATATGTGGATAAGTCTCTTGTCCCGCCTGCCTTTCTTTACTATCTTACTTGTACCTACCTTCCTTCAGAATATTCATTTTTCAAATATTCATTCTTGAATACAAGATTGTATTGTATATAATACATACAACGTATATAGAATGTGTACAATATATAGTATACATATATACAGCTATACAACTATAGTATAGCAAATGTTATACTATACTATTGTATAGTATACAAATAGTATACGACTATATAGAATGTGTATATATACATTGTATAATATATACAATGTTGTATATAGTCAACATTGAATTCAACCATGCACAAATGCTGAAAGAAATTGTATTCATTTATATTTTAGTTACAATTTTTTTCCTTCAGAGAGCGTAAAAAGTTTGTCCCGAGTCTGTGCAAAAGCTCTCTACTTGAGAGGTTTCAAACCCCTTTTTGGATTCACATGTGGCCAATACCCTCTTTTAAGATGCCTCCAAGCCAGATTGCTTCAAGGAAACCACTAAATACTTTTTCTTATAGTTAAGCACCCTCGAGTAGAAAACATAGTGACAGTGGTATTCAGTCTATATTTATATCAGCAACTGTTTTCTTGTGCCAAATAAATAAACAGAGAGTGATAACTATGGCAAAAAGTTGTAATTCTATGATTTTGAGAAAACATTTGTACAGGATTACATCTACAGAGATGAAAACGATTACACTGGGATTATAATTATTCTCTATAAAAAGAACTAAAACACCCAACAAAAAAAGACCTAGATTCACTACCTTTAATAAAAAATATAATGGAACATAAATTTGTCATTCAAATACGTTAAATAAAACGTACATTAAACTTAAAAGATGAGATGGATGTTACAAGAATTGTTAAAACAAACGATTACCTCTTGACTATACAAAATTGACGAGGTTCTAATCTTTATGAATACAAAAATTAACTTTATTAGAATACATAACTTTCGTTAACAAACATGAGAAATCTCACTTAAAAATTATATTCCTCCATTATTGTTTAAAGTAACTAACAAGTTTAATAAATGAGTGTAACAGGACATTTGTAAAGGATTGTTTTTGGAAAAACACTCTCTCACGACACGAAAAAAAAACTGGAAAATGCTGAAACTATATCATATAATATCAGTTTAAATATTAAATGTTATACGGCAGTAAGCCAATATCTCAGTTCTACTGTCGGTCCAGTGGGATTTTGAAGTGGGGTAAAATCGATGAAATGTATATCTGATGACAATATGTAGCTTTTATACAGTTCGATACCAGAGATGTAGGTCAAAGCCACACTGGCCCCCTAAGCTATACTTCATCAATAAATAACTTTAAATAAACAATAGACTCCCCTATCAACTTTACTAGAAATCAAATTATTATCTAACCCATGGACAACCAATTCAGTTATAAAGGTTCTTTAATTGTAATGTACTATACATTCCTCAAATAGTGGTTATTGAAGAATATCTATATATATATATATATATATGATCAAACCACAATAAGAAATGGGAAAACAAGACTAAGATCTTTCAACCATAACAAGCGGTCTTCGTGAGAGACCGCTTGTTACGGTTGAAAGATCTTAGTATTGTTTTCCCGTTTCTAAGTGCGGTTTGATCATTAATTGTTATTTCACGTGTTTATGTGAAATCTTTATATATATCACTTAATAAACCGAAATACGATCCAAACTGGACACAATACGAGTTCAAAATTCAAGAAGAGTTGGGTTGCTAGCCGTTGCGTCTACAACGTGTTTAGTCTCGCTTTCTTTTCTCCTGAAGACGGATTACCCGAAAATTTGAGTCTGTAAGTGTGTTCCTTACTCTGTGTGTTACTTTTCTTGAATTTTGAACTCGTATATATATATATCAGTTGGGTTTTTGACTCTGACGAAGACCGCTTGTTACGGTTGAAAGATCTTAGTCTTGTTTTCCCCATTTCTTATTGTGGTTTGATCATTGATTGTTATTTCACGTGTTTATGTGAAATCTTTTTATATGTGTGTGTGTGTTGTGGGTGTGTTGTGTGCACTGTGTGTGTATATTTTTGTACGTGTTTCCAGCCATTGATAAGGAATAATTACAACTTAATCTTTCATAAATCCTTTAATTTATTCTTTTTTAAAAGAAAGATGAGTTATCTCTTTTCCTTTACCCTTTTTATGAAGTATAAAAGAATGAAAATATTTCATTCGAGTCAAATCTTGATACCTATTTTTCGACGGAAATCCACGTTTTCAGGTCTTGTCCAAATGTTCGGGTTTCACAAAAATTGGTCTGTCTGGATGTTTGTCTGTGTAGTGAGTAAGTGACTGTTTGTAATTAGTTAGAATGATTGGTGCATATCCAAATATTTATGGACTCGCTACATGTCACTTCTTTGATAGATGAAATAAATATTTATCCAAAATAAGCCCTTATAGTATATGGGTAATATTGTCTCATGGGAAGTCCACTTAATCCACTACTTGAGTCAGAATTTTATACCTCCTACAGAAACATTCCTAGAGAATTACAATTTCCAGTTATTATTGAAAAGATACTCCCACAAATTTTAAAAAAAAAAAATCAAACAGTCTGATAAAATGAAAAATCAGTTTTGCATAAGAAAAAGTGAACAACACGGAATACATAGAAGTGCAAAAGCAAAGTTCGTGCGTCTCAATTTATATTGAACTTTTGTTGTCCGTTCTGGGTGACTTCCTAACCAGTATAAAATATATATAACAAATGAAAGTTGTCCAGTAGGACTCATTATGATAAAGTAAAACAAAACATAAGCATAGTGCTGAGGGATGAGCACCAGACACCTGCTATTTCAAGAGTCAATTATTCATAACATTTGCTAACTACAAGGCAAATGGATGTGAGCTGCATTATGTGCAATACATTAAATAAATAGTACACCAAGTATTGACTGATTACAGTTTATTTAAAGTAATATTGAATTTAGGCAACTCCAAATTTTTCACTACTCTTTTAGATCATCGATATGAAAAAAAGCATAAAAGCAATTTTCTATCCTTTGATGGAAACAAAATATTTACAGGATCCATTAGATTATGAATATTACGAAATGTGTTTACACGATTGCTTATTAAATAGTCTTTAATAAATGAAAAATACATCCAAAATGGGCAACGAAAGTGCTAAACAATAAATTAAATAAGCAAATACAATAAATTTACTTAAAGTTTCGAATTTAAGTTGAAAATGATTTTTTTTTCATTTATTGTTATTTAGAAACATTTAAAGTAGGATGTAAAGATTACTTACTTTATTTTAATAAATTTAAGTAAGACAAACTTTAGTAGCAGCGATGTAATATAGAATCAACGTAGTAATGAGACTCACCGACCACTGAAATCGGCCCCTTTTAACATAACAACCACACTTTCCGCCCCTAAAACAGGAGTAAATATGAAAACTCCTTCGAATTTCGAAGGGTTTGAATTTTCAAGGGGTTTGAATTCGAATTACGAGATTTCATTTGGATTCATCATAAGTAACGATCCCTGGTGTGTATACAAATATAAAGAAATTTTGAAATTAAAATCTAACTACAGATATGTGCACAGAAATTATAAGAAATACACATCATAAATAATATATATGAAAATTATTTCTAAAATTTAATTATAGTTACTTAATTAAGGATTTTCAACCATAACTTGATAGTGAGAGACCATCAAAGAATAAAAAACTTTAATAAACTTTAAATAAACAGAAATTTTTCCAGAGAAAAATAACTATGAAGAAGCATAACTAAATTAAAACTTGAAAACTAAAAGGAAGATGTGAAGGTGTTAGTTTGTGGAAGGTGAACAAAGGTGGACAAATTGGACACAGGTAATTGATCAGGCACGCTGCATTTGGGCCACACCTGACTGATTGCTAGATTTATAAACCTCCTGGGATACTCAGGCCAACGGCTGCGCTTCAACCCAAACATATGGGCTCATCCAGACCTCCCGGAGCTGCCGAAACAGGGGCAAGTCGCCTCTATTTAACGCAGACACGAGTAGCTATCACAAATATTTCACGCCATTTCAGGCAAAATCTAATCTGACTTACAGATATTTGTTGATTATTATATTGCTTTATATTAATAACGCGCAATTTATATCTGAATGTATGTCTTTTCTACAAATGGGAGTAACTAAACCAATCTTATAAATGTTTACAGATAGAGATAAATTATTGGAAAAGATTCATAGGGTTGAACAAGTTTCCCTCTATTTTTTTTTTTCATTGATATATGACGACGTCCCAAGTTTCTTATACTATTTGTTATTATGATACCCATATCATAAATTTTGTTTATCTAGAACTAAATCTAGAACTAAAGTTGATGTATTTTTTAAATAGAGGATACAAAGTAATTGTATGATATACAATTATACATCATACAATAGTGAACAATAATTTAAATTTGTTATATAGAATTATATTATACTAATTTGATCATGCTATGGCTTATGCTTTGATTGCACTTTATATTTATTTATATTTATATTCGACGTGAGTAACTTTACTTACGTCTAATTTCTCATTTATTCATATTATATATTAGAGCATAACTCAATGTTCCATTGACATAAATGAACTTTATTTATTTGCATCTAAATCATGAGCAATAATAATATATAATTTTAATGTACAATAATTTTTTCATCGGAAAATCATTGATCTAAGAAATGTTTTCAGTAATTTAATCTCTCACAGGATGTTAGAACCCTGGGGAGTGTAAATTTCGGTATTCTTAGTTCTCTTGATTAAGAGGCTTATTGAATAGTTCTTTTGAAGTTGGATACGATAACCCTAAACCTAAAATAAATTAAGCAAGACGACAGGGGGTAGTGAGATAACTGCTGAAGAGACGCTGATGAAGAAGTACCACTGAACGAGTCTCTTCTGATGAAATCCTCCCTGATAGGAAGGAGGGCATTAGAGAACAGTGTTAAAATATAGTAGGTGGCAGGAAGTTCAGAGGAAGAGTAAGCTGCAGTGAGATGACCTCTGAAGAGACTTTGATGAAGGAGAACTGAGACTGAACAATCACCCTTATCTCTAAGCCCTTTCTGATAGGTAGTATACACCCATCACAGAGGAATAATATGTAAGTGCTCTTACATAGATCAGAGTGCAGAGAAAGAATAGGCTTCAATGAGATAACTGCTGAAGGGATGACGGTGAGAGCGACCAGGGAGGCGACCAGAGGACAGTAGACGATAGTAAAGCAAGAATTAAAGAATAGGCTGCATTGATATGACTACTGCAGAGACACAGATAAAGAGGTGCGACTGTCTCCTTCTCATCAAACCCTTCCTAATTGTGAGAGGGACCTCAGACACAGTGAAGAATGAACCAACGACAGGGTATCCGCTGAAGAGACTGAAGAAGAAGAGCGATTGAACGAAGAGACCTCCTAACGGAGAAGGAGTGAAAACTTTAGTCAATGTTTGTCGGTCAGGGACACAGAGTTCCCTGTATGGTGGGTGTTAAAGTTATTTGATTTAGTTATTAGTCCTCAATTATTGGATAGCTAACCCAAGGACTTCCACTACAGGGTAGGAGACGTGGGTAACTTTACATCCACCCACTTTCTTATTTCTTTATAATATATATTAGATCATATTTAAAAGTTCGATTGACATAAGCAAAACGTAAGCTATAACATTGATTAGTAGATAACTCATTAGTTAATGTTAATTACGATACATAATAAAAATGAACTCTACGAATAAGTCATGTTGTTATGACTGTATATCCCACTTAATCTTTTAAATCAGTATAAGTCACTATGTGGTATTTCCTCTTTATTTAAAATTACAGAACACGTCTTCACTTCAAGTTGTTCTATAATCAAAATCAAAACAATGCGTTTCAAACTCGTATTTGAATAACTTAGTATCCTTCTTCAGGTTTATCTGCTTATAGTGGATTCCTTTTTCTGCCTTCTCACTATAATGGTATAATTCTGAAGAACACTAAGTGTTATAATTAGTTGTTTTGTTTATAACAACAAAACAACTTCAAGTGGAGACTTTTCTATAATTTTCAATAATATCGTAGTTTGATTATCTGTTAATTTCTAGGTATCCATTATTAAATAGTTACACTAAAGTTCATAAGTTAGTCGAGGATATAACAAAGTACACCTCAACATGCAAATCTACAGTTACAGAAAGCACTCAATTAAAATTAACTTATTAATTATAATATGAAATTCTATATGGGATTGAGGTGTTTCAAGTAGTATAGTTCTTGTTCAGCGTCACAATGAGTATGACGGGTTTTAAATTATGGATACTGTTGCAACTTTGAAAAGGTTCGTTATTGTTTGAAAGGTCATATTTGGAATTATATTATACACATTTAATGATGCTATGACTTATACTTTGATATACTACTCAAAGGGGGAGGGAGGTGGGATTAAGCCACTGTGATGCGCTACTCCTGAACTCTACTTCCTGGACGCGGCCAAAGAGTAAATGAACTATCATTCAACTACGTCATTATCAATTTGGTGTTGGGGAAAGGTTTTCGTTTTCAGAATGGATCGCTAGTGAGTGGTGAAGGTTTGCCGAGATGAGCGGTGGTTAGGGACAAGTGAAGGGTGTTTTAAAGGGAGGTAAGTAGAAAGGTGGTCGGGCGACAGTGGCGGATGTTGCTAAAGATAGAGGAAGCCGGCAGCTGGGGGGCACGAGCCGCAGGTGGGCACCGCCAAATTATACACAGCCAGCCGAAACCATAAACCACTCGGGGTGAGGCAAAAACCACCCCGGACTTGACAAAACACCGCTACCGGCCTGGGTCTAGGCACATGCGCGCCCATCACCAGTCTGCTTTAGACTCCATCAGGTCGAGCATGCTTTAATTGAAGCCTTACTCCCACATCAACATCACCCTTTCTGTCTCAAACTCAAAACAAATTCTTACTCTCACTATATCATGTAAAAGTATACGAGTAAAACTATAAAAACATTGATTCCCAACATCATGCAAATGACAGGTGAAGGCTGCCTCATTTATACTCCTCCCTAACTTATGAAACAATATCAACTGAGAAAAGGTTTAGGAATTGAAATTATAAGAAAGCAAGATAATCAACAGTTCTGAATGCTTCACAAATGCACTTCTACAATTCCATTGTGTAAACTCCTGATGAAATCAAAATATCCATACTAATTAAAACTTAATTGTAGGTGATATCTTTTGACATCTTTTTCAATTGTAGGTGAAAAAATTGCGAATCTCGTCAAATTGGATAATGAAGAGTGTAAAGTCCAAATTAAGGCAACATTTAGAGAAAACCAATCATCATCTAATAGAACTACTGATAACAGCTTTCACTAAGTAAGTATACATCAAATTTTAAAAAATAATATAAGATCTTCACTAAATCTTTTAATTTCTATTAATTCATGTTCATACATATTATTTATTTATATATTTTATAAATAAATAAATACATCTATACAAAAAATGTATACATTTTATTTATATTGTTACATATTTGAAATATTTGTCTGTATTTTTCTGTAATTCTATTTTCTTTCAAGAAATCATTAAGATTTATATAAATAAGTGTCAATATGTATTGATATTTATGAAATTTCTTAATTTAGTTCAATTGCTAATAAACTGGAATGTGACTCTTTAGAATGAATGAAGACTGGAATTTGTAACTGGAATGTGTGAATGCAATGTGTAAGGATGTGTAGATAGGCTACATGCTTACGAATAACAGATAATCTATTTAATTATTGAATCACAAAAAACAAACCCAGAAATCAGCAGGAAAAATGCGTAGACTCCCAAATTAGGGAGACGTTATAAGCCTTGTACGATCTCAGGTCATTGTTAAAGATCTTAAATTTAATAAACAGTCTTAGTAGTACATATCCTGAATAAACAAATAAATGCTCTTAACAGTATCATTCATTCACAGCTGTAAGAGCATATGCACTTGTACGATGCCTGTACGAAATATTATTGTCAGACCAAACTGGGTCACTTTGGCACGATTATACTCTCAGGTTATCTTTAAAAGCACTCTGAAATTATAACATCTTTTAGACGGTCATTAATTATTACTATAATTGCGTTCAACTCCCTTCGTAGTATAGAAGCTCCTTTCCAAGCAACGACTTGGCACTACAACCAAATGGTTAACCATGAACAGTTGATCTATACAGCCAAAAACAGTCAGTCTATTATATTAAACTACATAACAATTATTTTTAATATCCAAATATTATTTGAAAATAACAGAAAAATATTGTCTAAAGACTTTTGAATAGCTCTCTTCATTGAGGTCACTTAACCGTATTGTGATTTTAATATCTATTTTGCAACTAGAAATACGCAAAGGTATTTCCCCAAACAGGGATTGGAAAATGAAGTTTAAATAAAAGAAAGAAAAGACTTTTCGAGTTTCATTACGAACAATGGTAGCAAGTTATTTTAAGAGAATACTAAAATGTCAGTCCCAGAACAAGAAGCAGAGTCTAGTAGATTGAGATTAGCTTTTTAGCTACCTAATAAGAATTCTAAACAATCTCACAGTGAAAACTATTTTTAGACAAATGAACACTGTCTCCTGATAAAGACACTGACTTCAAGGAAGTGAAAACAAATTTTAACCAAAAATAGATCGGAAAAGAATCGCGTTTAGCACGCCACACACTTCGTGTAATCCATTAAACTGTCATGCCTCGGGATGTTGTGTAGACAGCTCAGTCGATTAAAAACTTAGGCAGATAAACATTCATCAACAAGAGTCAGCGCCCGTAATGAGATTTATGGTGAAACTAAGTGAAAGAAAAATTAACATATTGCCACAAAAATAGCCGTCAGCAGTACATTCACAACCATACCTCATTCTAAATATGCGCCCCTTTGATTGGTTCAGTGTTGAAACTGAACTAAAAAGGTTATTAGATAGAACACCATTATTATTATTATTTGAGGACTATAGCATGCGTCATAAACACTATTGTACCTTCTGTACTAAAGTACCCAGTAGTTGACTTCAACGCCTCCATGAAGCTCAGCACTTTTGCTGGGTCCAGTCAGTATCAATCTGCACAAACCATCATAAATAATGCCCATTGAGGTTCCCTACTTTCGGGAGAAAGTAACTTCCTTTCTTCTTCTTCGGTACAGTTTTCTTCGGGTCCATAGGTGCACTTATGGGATGTTTGCTCCCACTAGTTAGAGCTTTTGGACCCTCTACGCTTCCAGAAGATGGTCTGCGGACTTCCTTCTCCTTAATATCATACTAAGGGGAAAATCCCTTAAGCTCTGTCGGTGGTATTTTGTCCGCTCCACCAAAGCACCGCATACCGGAGTAAGGCTATTTACTCAAGGGGTCACCTGGTACCCTTGTTTGCAACGACTGCTCCAGGTGGTTCATGCTTACCACTGACAACAAAGACCATGTTCATTTCCATGAGAAGAATACTAGCAAATTATGGAATACTAGCCAAATTCTATGAGTCTGATATTAGTAATGAGATATTGGCATACAACATTGATGATCTTGATATTCAATGTTTACGTAATTTCAATAAAAAATAATCAATCATGAGTGAGTCAGGTGGTGAGATGAAGAGGAGGTGATGAAAGATTATTCATTTCAAGAGAAATGAAGTCACCGCATTTAATTTATTAGGTGACAACCAGTTCATTAATGGACGACCGTGCTGAAAATCTTAATGATTTTACCAGAATTTCTAAAATGATAGGTTTCTCTGCTTTCGTTCTCTTCCATATTAGGTATTCAATTGATTTTTATGATTCACCATTTATATTTTTATCATTATTTTACATTCAGTATAGTTGAGTATAAACAACTACAGATTATTTTCGTTTTTATTTTACTATAAGTAAAGTGTAGTTATCATGAAAGAATTCAATCTCGAGATATAGATTTACATGTTTTGAGGACCTAAAAGTCTTTTTATACCGTTTTCCGATGATGTCAGTGTGTATTTGTGTACGTATATAGGTGGGTAGGTGGGTGGGTGAGTATCCAAAAGTTTGTGGAGCGGCTACACATTAAATTAATATTATTAAAGTGATTTATTAAATTATATTTTACACAAAAAACAGCTTACTGTGCAGATGTGCCTTATTTTTGCAAGCAAAAAGCGATTATGCATGATGTGAAAGTGACTTTTTTTTAACCAAAATGAGTTTTGGATATTTTTTTCTCCTAAACTACTAACTCTAGAGTCTGAAAATGTTGGTATTATCATGGAAGTGACAAAAATAATAACTGAAAAAAATCCTCACATTTTTAAAACAACTGAAATATTTGTTTTTCAATAAAATGTAAAAATGCTGACTTATGATTCAATCTGAACGCTTGTGAAGATGATACAAGCATACCGTTTGATGGGTACAAATTAAATTATACCTAAAAATAGAGCATTATGTGGGGTAGAGTTCAGGTATTTTTTTAAAAAAAATACATTAACCAAAGGGGCGTTCTGCTATATTTTATGACTTCAGGAAATGTTTTTGACACTAAAAGGCATATTAAAGACCAAACCTCGATAAAAAAGAAAAATATATATAATATATATATATATATATATTTCAATGTAGCAAAAGAAACATAGAGAAATCATAAGCCCACACTTACAGTCTCTACTTTTCGGTTTGAACCGTATTCAGGAGAGATAAGAGAGGGAAACCAAGCGCACTAGTTCAGAGACGGTTTGGTTTCCCTCTCTTATCTCTCCTGAAGACGGCTCAAACTTGAAATGAGAGACTGTAAGTGTGTGCTTTTGATTTCTCTATGTTTCTTTTGCTACACTGAACTATATTTGTCCGTTTTGGATCGTATCAGATCGTCCGTTTCGTATTTCCAACGAAAAAGTATATATATATAAACTAGAATTTAAAAAAGAACACATAGAAAGGAAACCACTGAACTCACTACTATATTTCGATGTCCTCGTCTTCAGGAAAACAAGTGAATCACTCCAAAGGCTGATAACGACTCAGCCTTATATATATATATATACATATATGATACAGAATTTTCATTTCTTGTTCTTAATAGTGAGATTTACCAAATAAACTATTCGACTGTTAACAATTCTAAATTATTCACTTTACTTCTTCTCTTCAGAGAAAAAAAAGAAACTCTGATTAATTATCAGAAAAAATTAATGATAGAAAAGAGACATATGTGTGTGTGAATGGAGTGGTAAAGACTGGGAGTTAATTTGGCAGTAGGTTGATTGATGGTGAAGGAGGACGGAGTGATTTGGAGCAGACTGTGTAAAGGGCACCTGTGGCCCTTTGGCAGGAAGCAACCCCCCCAGTATGCTACCTACGGCTTCCATCAGCCTAAGTATTCTTTAATCACCGCTATTCCCCACTTGTGCTTCAAGCAACGCCCTCTCTTTGCCTTCCATAATTGAAATCTCCTTTATAAGCACCCTGTTGTTTATACTTGGTCCTAAGCAGGTTAGACTTGGAGGGTGGTGCATACAAACACCTTGTTAACATCAGATTAATGAGATCCTATCAAGACATCTACGTACAAGTACCTTACAAACAGTAATTCATTAATAATCACACCTACTAGATTAACATTCTGCCTTTACCCTAACAAGCAAGTAACTCTGTAATAAATATTAATACAACGTAACTACCAATATACAAGAAAGTGCATTTAAAAGAAAACCGCATTACTTATTACTTATTGAAAAAGTTAGCCTCTTAATTTTTCACAACTTTAAATTAAGTACCTTGCTACAGTATTCATTTTGATGCCAACGCCTCAAAATATTTTTGATACTCCATACAGATATTCTTTACTGAAATGTTGTAGCTTAGTTTTACCGGACAGTATTGTTTAAAACTAAAGTCAAATTATTTGAAATGTATAAAGTCCTGAATAGAAGTGTTAAAATATATTAAATTTTCAAAGAGTTCCAGATCATTTATATGTATAATTGTTATAATGGATTAAAATATAATATTAAGATGACAAAATATATCTATTTTATATTTAATTTACAGGTAAACTTTTGTCGGATATGGATTAAATATGCTGCGCCACTGAGGGATAGATTTGAATATCGATACGTATTCGCTAGGACTGAACGAGAAGCCTAACCAAAGTATAGCTTCCCTTAAAAAACGAAAGAAGGACTTCTCACCCAAGAAAGCTGCTTTTTCACCGTGATTTTCTCAGGGTGCTTTTTCTGGTGATTGATAGGTATGTATACATGCCTTAACATTAAAATATTGATGCAAAAACAGAGATTCACAAATAACATATAAATATACACAAAATCGAGAATTTTGCTAGGCGGCACTTTTCTAGAGAGATTAGCCTTCATTCTCTTCCTCTCTTGATGATGGTTAAATCAAAAATTACCAAGTGTCAATTAATTTTTTTCAGTTCAGTTCTAAACATTTATATGTAATTGTGAGGGAAAAAAAGTACAAATGTCTTGTTGAAACTAACTTCTATTTTTGACGTCTATAATAAAGTGGAGAAAAGAAGGAACATACTCGCCTTCACAAGTTTCTTGTTTTGGGGGCAGCTTTATTTTTTGTATTTATTTAGCTCTGTGAAAACAGTTCATCTGATACATCAGTAACTTATTCAAGAAAAATGGAAACCACATGAGTTATGTTCATTGAATAATTGCTCGCCAATTGTCAACCATGTTACAAGTGAGTAACAACATAGTTGTAGAGTTTGTTGTAGAGTAAATGTAGAGTACATGTTGAAGAGCAGAGTTTCCCAAAGTGGGCGGTATCGCCCCCCTGGGGGCGGTGCTTTGATATCGGGGGGCGGTAATGCAAAAAGGAGTGGGGATTCTATTTCCGTAAATTGAAAATGTTCATGCAATATAATTTCTAAATTTAAATGTAAACGCGACATGTAAACTTCTAGGAAACGGTTTCTTAAAAGTATTTGTTTTGATAATTCATTTTTATGTTAAAAGTACCTTCTCACCTATGTTTCTTTATTGTATATTAATTTTTTTGCATAAATATGCTATGAAATAATACATCCTATTGGATTCTAAATAAATATTCGATTAGTAATTATTTTAATTTAATTATTAAAATGTTACTCATTGGTTATTTAGTCTAGGAATCTGATTATTATTCAAGGGTGTTGAGTTATAGGTTTATGGACCCAAGGGGGGCGGTCACTCGAAAAAGTTTGGGAAACACTGTTGTAGAGTAAACAACATTTTTAAACTTCCAATTTAAATTGCAAAACATGCAACATTGTTATTCATTTATTTATCTCCAAAAGGAAATATGAGTTTGTTTCTAACAAGCAACAAATTATAAGTGAAGCAGAAACATTCTATGTGGGCAATACTGAAATTAAATAAGGATAAGTTCATAAATTTACCTTAGCATGAGGTAATTGGGAGTTGTAATTGAGACTTAATTCGATTATAATCAAGGGAGAGGAGAGAATTGGAATGAAGCGAGCCGAGTTAGAGGTAAATGAGAGTAGTATGAAGGCATGTTAGCAATCAGAGTGGAGCCAATCGAGAAGGGAGGCAACAATTAGAGGAGCAAATAACAGTGAGAGGGCAGCTACTGCATCACACGAGTGCCATCCATCAAGTGGGTCCACTGGCTGCTGTGCAGGGAGCAGCGAATCAAACAGCTCCATGACAAACTCGCTTGGCCTGGGCATCTTTTATACCACATTGGTGCACATGTGCATAAGTACCTTACAACTACAAACAATACCATTCATTAATCACGTATACTACACTTAATCTACAAATTTACCACTAATTCTTATTGAAAAAAAAAAAAAAAAATCAGCAGCCTCATCTCAAACTTACTCCATAAGTTTTATCATCCATTATAGATAATCAAAGTAATTGATTGCGGTATGCATGGTTACAACAATATGATGTTCTCTCCCTGACAGTCAAGTCCTTTTTGGACGACTGAGTATCCAAACAAATTTATATTTATCGGATGGTTCTTTTTGTTTTTCACAATATATGTTAATTTTATGCTAGAAGGGATGAAGAAATAACATTTTTTTTTAATGTGTAATAAAATTGATCTGCTACAAACCACTAAGCAAGTGATGTGTAGCCCCTTGGTTGACACTGATAACAGCACCTGAGTTTCCTGTTCCAGTTAATATACACAAGTTATTTGGTCATTTAACTCTCGTTTCTAAACAAGCACTGCTTTTGCCGAAGATTCAATATACATACTAAGAAGGTTCACTACAGTAATAACAATGTAATAGTAAAAAGTCAACATTTTGTGAAACATTTATCACGAAACTCTATAAGTTGAAGGTTCTTTTTGTTCACCGTTTGAGTTGAATGTATGGTGAAGTACCTCAGTAAGTCGAAATCTATATATCAGGTCTTACTAGTTGGAAAAATTCCAAACAATTTTATATGTTTGTACTACATATAAAATACAATAATCGTAAAAAAAATCCATTTCAAGATATTTTAGAATTATGTACCATTTCTGATATCTTATCAATTCATATTTGAATATTTTAATCACTGCAGGAAATACATGTTAATATTACTCTGTTCATTGGTATATTTATGAATTTATCTGCCCTATTATGTATCTCTTTAATAAACGGTCTAGGCAGATAATCAAGTAGCCTTATAGAGGTCACCACAAACCAACCATACATAACGTTACAAAGCCTTATACCACTGTCTAGGCAGGGACATTATCGGCTAAACCATCAAGAGGCGATACTTAAATGTTGAAATATTAGTTTAATGTAATATACCTTCCAACCAGATTGTATTCATTAGATGTAACATTCAAGTAGGGTAAAGTTCATAAAAATTAAATACCAAACTTGAAGGTAGATATAGATTTATAAGCGAATATTGAAAGCTGGAGAGTATTAGCAACTTCTCTTCTGAATAGAATAAACATTTATAAATGAAACTAAAAAGAATCGTATACGAACTTGAACTAAAAAAATAGCAAATTTGTCCTTTTTTTTGGCTCTAGAAATTGAAATTATCAACAATTTTACAATAATTAAATGTAATATAATGATTAAACTCTACTTATATTAGAGTTTAGTAATCAATACACTGACTATGAAACTATAGCAGTCAACGGAATAATAAGAAGATACAGCTTCCTGTTGCTTCCAAGTCACCCACGTTCAAAATCAGCTTCTAAATAGTGGATTGCTTTTTTGGTGCGGACTTTTACTTACTTTTTTACATGAAAAATTTAATTATTTCAGAAAAAGTGTGTGAAGTTTATTAAGAAAAGGAAACCTGGTTTAATCGAATATCTGTTACTGAGAATATTGGTAGATGTTCAGTTTTGCTCATTCATGACTTTACACTTCTTATAACATGCGGCACAACTCTTGCAGATAACAATATGCCAGGGCTTGTTTTTTTTTTATTTCAGACGAACGTGACCAAATATAATTCAGTGCGATTGCCAAATATTCAGAAGTCCATTTAATCAGTAACCCAGCTGGTTGATTTTTTTTCCCTTGCCTCGGTGTTTATCCTAGAGGTTTGCCGGCTATTGGTGCACACGTGCCCACACAAAGCTGATTTGCTTCTAATGGATTTGATTTGGTGAAGGGCGTCAGATGTGATGGAGCAGTGTTACCTGCCGCCGACCTGGCAGATGGGTACACAAAGGGTTGTTGCGCCCCAGCTGCCTCCAGACACACTCTTGCCTCCCTCGTGTCTCAGACCTCCCTTCGGCACTCCCTTTGCCAATATCACACTCTCCTCCTGTTGTGATTACCTCAATCGTTACTCAAGGATTGATCCTGTTGAAAAATGTAGCACTAAAATGTCCAAGAATTGATTATTATATGTTAACTGGACGTATTCCATGATTGGTAGAACAACCAGTTCCTTCTTTCAATTGTTATTATTATTAAACAAGATGAAAATCCATTCAGATCCCTTCTTGCAGTAAAACCAAGATTAGCCAAGGGGTAAGATCAATGGATCTTGGTCCTACTATGCGGCAAATTCCCAGATTGTTTTGTTCTGTTCACAGGAAGTCTATCTACTTGTATGTTGATGAACCAGGGCTGATGCTCTAAAAAAACTTCTTTATTGCAACAATTTTACAGTAACAATTATTACAGGGATTACCACTGTGACTGCAACTCTTTAACCAATTCGATTATTTTAAACATTGTCCGCTCTTCTATGACTGATCATTACTGATACGCAATTATATCAAAACACGCCGCAAAATCAGACAGAACTAAATGAAATTTGTCAGACACTTCAATCATTGTCAAAACTTGCCAACTCGTATTTAATATTATCTTACCACGAATATAATATTATAAGAATGCCAAAAAAATATTGATTATTTCAACATCTAATATCTCATAATAAATGAAAATAGTTAATTTCCACTTAAAACCTCTTGAAGAAATTATGTATCTAACTTTTCATTTTTCTATAACATAAACTCTTTCAAATGAAACTAAAAGATATTGATAATATAATCACCTGCGTGAACTTATAAGGCTAATGCTTAATACTTTATTCCTTATCATGATTTCATTAATAATATATGCCAACGAATGTTACTGACCATAGATAATAGTCATCGTAATTGTTTAAATTTCTCTAAGTATTATGAAAACGATTCTTTTTTAATCATAACTGGAACATAAAAAAACACCACATGAAAATAAATATAGCAATTAATTGATTATAAATGTGTTTGATACTCGTAGTACGTAATAACTAAAATGTTCGAAGTTGACTTTCCAGATTTCTTTGAGTTACATTTACACTCTATATGAATTATAGTGGTATGAAGGCTCCGTGTTCAGGCAAATTTTGAAGTCAAGTTTTCAGTGGAAAACACACATAGACTTCCCCTGAGTCTAATAAAATAACTTTTGTAAACTGGTGTTGGTGTGTGTGTATGTGAGAGAGTGTGTGTTGTGTGTGTGTGTGTGTGTGTGTGTGTGTGTGTGTTGTGTGTGTGTGTGTAAGTCTGTGTGGGTGTGAGTGTGTATGTGTGTGTAAGAGAGAGAGGGAGTGTGTGTGTGAGAGAGAGAGGGAGATGTGTGTGTGAGAGAGAGGGAGTGTGTGTGTGTGAGAGAGGGAGTGTGTGTGTGTGTGTGTGTGTTTTTAAAATATACGTTTATTCTGCATCCACCATACAAATATTACATGCATGTTGTTACTACTTTTACAACATGTAAGTGTGTATGTGCATGTGTGTGTGAGAGAGAGAGGAGTGTGTGTGTGAGTGTATGTATGTGAGTATGTATGTGTGTGTGTGAGAGAGGGAGTGTGTGTGTGTGTGTGAGAGAGAGAGATAGAGAGGGGGAGTGTGTGTGTAAGTCTGTGTGGGTGTGAGTGTGCATGTGTGTGTGTGAGAGAGAGAGAAAGAGAGAGAGAGGAGTGTGTGTATGTATGTGTGTGTGAGAGAGGGAGTGTGTGTGTGGGTATGAATATGTGTGTGTGTGTGTGTGTGAGAGAGAGAGAGAGAGAGAGAGAGAGAGGAGTGTATGTGTATGTGTATGGAGTACGTGCGTACGCTGTGAGTTGAGTGGTGTGGCAACGCGAGATATGTGCGATGTGCTTGTGTGTGCGTTTGTGTTCAACAATTTCAAAAATCCAATGTGATATAATCTAGCAATTTTTACTTTACTATAAGTAAAGTATAGTGATCGAAAAATTTGATTTCGAGATTTTAACAGGTTTTTTTTTGAGCTCTCCAAAGCCCTTTTATGAAGTTTTTTCGACTATGGGTGAGTGAATATCCAGAAGTTTGTGAAAGCCTACAGTCCACAATCTTTCATGCGTCAAATTAATATTTTACAAAAAAATGGACATCATTGTCCAGATGTGCCCTATTGTTTTGGAGCAATTATGAACGATAGGAAAGTCACTTTTTTTACCAAAATGTGTTTTTAGACATTTTTTTTCTTCTAAACTACTAATTCTATAGTCCTGAAGTTCTGGTATTATTAAGGAAATGACAAATTCAATAATTGAAAAAAAATCATAACATTTATTTAAGAAAAAAAGAAAATATTTTTTTTCAAACTAAAGTAAAACTCTTGATTTATGATTCAATCTGAAAGCTTGTGAAGATGATACAAGCATACCGTTTGATGGGTACAAATTAAATTATACCTAAAAATAAGGGAGGACTATACAAGCCATATCATTTCAGGGAACAAACGGAAATTATGCCTAAAAATAGAGCATTATGTGGGGAATGAGTAGAGGTAATTTCTTTAAAAAATTACATCCAACAAAGGGGCATTACAGTATATTTTCTGTTTTAAGAAAATGTTTTTGAGGCTAAAAAACTCATTAAAGAACAATGAAATTTGGCCAAAATTTTGAACAAAAAATTAGAAATTTGTGAAACAAATTCGTGAAATTCCAATTACTGCAAAAATCTATAAAACTGAATATTCATCCTGGACTAATGAATCATGTGCTATACTTAGCGGATTTTTTTACATTTATTTACATTATTTATATTGACATAGACATTTTTTTAGTTAATCAACTGAAATAAAATTTTTTTTTGGAGGTTTGTAGAAAAAATTTGTAAAGCAAATGTTGAAAGCACAAGTAAAAAATCAACGCCAATCAAACATAAATTTCTTATGCTTTCCATGGTATGATGAATTTTTCTAACAAAATACTCTAATCAATCTATGTGTTGTACCCATGAACAAAACTTAATATGAGATGTAGATTTTCGTGTTTCAGTATCTCCCAAATCTATATTATTATTATTGTATGTATTATTATTATATATTATCTTGGGTAATACTAAAAGAGAATGAACTCTTTTGTTCTATAGAAGAGCTGATTATTGACAAATACTCTGTTTTTTCACTATTCAAGACTAATAATTCATATTTATTCTCTTTAAAATTTTCACGCTACCAACAAGCTGACTTTGAATTTATTCGAGTATGCAAAACTGGCGAAATAGTGATATTTTTTTTTCTCAATATATATTTACAGAAACCTTATAACAGTAGAGTAGAGCACGCAGAAAAAAACTGATGCTTGCTCAGAATAAATTTAACTTTTATGATTTTCGACAAAGGAAAAGAATGATCAAACCACAATATGAAATGGGAAAACAAGACTAAGATCTTTCAACCGTAACAAGCGATCAAAAACCCAACTGATTGTTATTTCACGTGTTTATGTGAAATCTTTTTATATAAAGGAAAAGAAATGTGGTTTTATATAAAACACTAATACCTAATAAAATTCGGAGCATAATAATTTTACAAAATGTTCCAGAGATACAATAGATATATGGTTTTTAAGTTGTTATATTTTCATTAATTTATTAACATATCACATTAATGAAAATTTCATATAAATTGTTGTTATTGAAGCTTTATTTTATATTTCTTATGCAGAAAATGAATAGAAATATATTAAACATTCTGATTTTTCTAATTTATTTTGTAGCTTCATTAATGAAATTCTTCCTCATTGAAATTTTTGAATAGCGATAATAATGATTTAAAATAGGATTTAGGGATTTAGGATTCATTAATAATGAATTAAAAATAAGACGCAATGATTTCGGATACCACTTTATTGGATAAACAGACAGAACTTCAAGACAGCGATATAAAATACACATTTATGATTCAATCAGAGATAGAATAAATGAAAGAAATGTTCTAATTTTTAAAACAATAAACAAGTTTTTTCACTAAAATGTGAAAATCCTTACTATTGATTGAATGTGGAAAGTTTTAAGGAATCAAACATCATTATGTTGTAAATCAGTTTGATGTTTTTTTACTTATATTTAAAGTAGATTGCAGACTTTTTTATTTTATATTCATTCTAATCGTGAGACGCAACACCAATTTTGACACCAATGCTGCACTTTTTAAGGGGGGTTCTTTGTATACAATTTTCTTGGCTATTTGATAAAAAAAAAACTGTCTCCACGGTTTTCATTCTTGACATTTGACATGTCAATTCATGAAATTGACATTTAATATGTATGGCATGGGATCTACGCTAAAATTGTCCGTCATCGTCAAAATTTAAGAAAAACTGTTAAATATAAATATTTTATTTTTGAAAAAGTCGAATGAATTAACTATTAAAGTACTCTGGTTAAGATAAAGCAGATATTGAACAAAAGGTAGTTAAATATGAATAACTAGTAAACTTGCCACAAATTAATTAAATTGATAGTAATTGCACTTTGATGAATGACAGCAGGTTACCTGACGTCTCCCTTTCCACCAGCGCTACTGCTGAGAAAAGAGAAATCTTTCGGGTTGTCAATATGTTCTCGAATAATAATCAATTTTATAATTATTTAATTCATATTAGTGATGTTTACAGTTGTTAATGTGAAAATAATTAATACCGTATATTAATAACTGAATGGTCTCGTGACTCCTTGTGTCACTCAGTGTTAAGAAATTATAGTAATAGATACTAATATGCATTCACTGATTGTGATTGACAGGAATAACTGTTATTGCTATTTCTTGTTATTAAGATTCTTATATGCTCCAAGCATGTGATAGTGTATTTTTAACATGAATAAGTTATTATTATACCTATATACAATAAGTATATTTATTAAAACAGAAAAATAACTTAAAAGTAAAAAATCATTTATTTTATTACATAAATATATCAAAAATCAGTTCAAGGTATATATACAATCTAGCATACTTAAAACTAACAAAACCTGTAAATTGAAATATTCTATTTATTTAGAGGTGGGCAGAGGTGTCTGGAGGTATATATATAAATTATTTAGAAAATTGGGTGATTTTTGTAAATATAACAGTTGCAAATGAAACATATTTTATATTAGGTGTTTTATATTACCTAATATAAAATAACATTAATGAAAGAATGTGTCTTTATAATATTAGCTTAGAACAATCTCATTTAAGCTGACATTTGGGTTCAAGTTTTATGCCTTAAATTATTCATTTTAAACCTCTAATGTAACAGTTTATAATTTATACTATCGGAGTTTCATACATCTGTTTAATGCTTAAGTTCCAAACACAATCAGGTAGCAATAAATCAAAAGGTTGACTTTGAAAGTTTGATTTGAACCTGGAAAACTGATCGATTCCTGATAAATAAAATTTGTTTTATATATATGTGTAACAAGACTTAACAGTAAATACGTGAAATAAAAAAATCGTCTAAACAACTATAAGATGAGATTGAGATCTTTCGTAGAAAAACTCGTGAGGTTTATTCTATAACATAAATAGATTGTACATCTGAAGACGGTAATTTTATCTGACTTATGTTGAGAGAATTTATTTTTATTTCTTCTTTCTTTTTAATGCCATTATTTATAAAGTAATTATATTACTCATTATTTTCTTTAATATTTATTTTAATAATTCGTCATAAATTGGTATTAACAGGTATTCCAATTTTCACCTGTATGCAAATATTTAAACAAGAACATCAGAGTTTTATAAGATTTATAATATAGATTAGTTGTAATTTTCATTTTCATTACTCTTCATATTGTTAGTAATGTATTTTTTTTTCTCTTAGGAATTTATAATGCATATTTACAATGAATTAAATGAAAGTTGCGTCTTAGTGATTTTTTTAATTTTTTTCTTTAAAGATCATAATTTTTGTCATGGAAACAGCGACATACTGTAATTGTACGATCTTTTCTCTAATTAACTCAAGTTCAATGACTTTAGAATGTCTAGTAAATGGTAGTATATATAAGATATATATATAAAGAGTGCATGTGGGTGTGTTAAAGATTGTGGTTATTAATATTGTCTTTACTGTCAGACTTACCAAAAGGAAGAGAAATAAAATCTTCATTTCAGCGGAAATGGACCAAAAATCTGCTTCTTTTCATCTGAAAAAATAAAAAAACAATCACTCAACAGAATCATACGTGATTCTATCACTGAAATAGTGATTTCTATTCAACTGAATGTTGATGACGTGTGATGGTGCTTGATTTTGGAGTGCAGAGCAGCAGGCGATTCTATTAGGTGCATTTGTCATCTAGCACAGGGCTTCTTAAACTTTTTTACATAGCGACCCCCTTCAAGCTTAGGAAATTTTAAACGACCCCCTCCTCCATATAATGAAATATATATTAACTGTAGATGTAGATGTAATATCGCACTATTTTACAATGTAAATAAAATAAGGATTAAAGAATACGTACCCATTCATTTCACATATATATAATTGGAAACTACAATAGTATTTTGTATGATTTTTATTTGTATTTATATTTGTACGTAGTGTGTATACTAATTTTAAAATTTTATTTATAATGATTGAAAAGTATCAGATCTTTGCGACCCCCTTTCAGTAGTCTCGCGACCCCCCTGGGGGTCGCGACCCACAGTTTAAGAAGCCCTGATCTAGCATATAAAACGAGAATGTAGGTCAAAGACAGCAAATACTAACAAAAAATGTACACGAACATCACATACAATACGACTTGGTGATCGAGAGGGGACAATGCATGTTTTGTTGTCCATCGCAGCATTCAACCCGACATAACATAGGTTATAATTAAACGAAAAGCCACCTTATAAAATTTGAAGAAGAATGTTATCTCTTAAATCTTTTTCATCACCCGGACAGTTTCTGATATTGTCAAAGATTAAATATGGAAAGTAAAAATAATGCAAAATCGATCGAGTGTGGATCAAAATTTATGAGAGGTCCATTTTACATCTCGATGTAAGATGGTTTGGCGTTATATTCAAAATAAACATTGAACATACCCAAGTTAACCCATGAAGCAAAACCAGAAGAAAAGTCACCGAGGAAGATGAAAGAAGTAAGAGAAGAGGATTTAAAGTCTTCCTACTACCTAAATAGGTAGTATTTAGAGCTACCTAAAAGAAGCTCTACGGCTAACGGAGTACTTTCGGAGTACTCTAGTGGGTTGAGACAACTTTACATCGTTTATCAACTAAGATAATCCTTCGTTTTTTTTCTACTGTGAGTATTATTTAAAATAATGGCACCTAATAATCACATTGCTGCAACATCTTATGGCAAGTAATCGTACAAGTAAGTAGTGCATTGAAAAAAAAAAAGGAAAAGGTAACCAAAAACCCAACACAGCCTTTGAGAAATACGTACGAAACAATTGATTTTAAGCCTCTCAACCTTATTCGTAAATTACATAGTGAATTACATGGAAGTGCAATTGTATATTTGTTACCAATTGAATAATTTTATTTAAAATCAGTGTTACAATTTTTTTTATATAAAATTGAAAAAAAATGATGAAGAAACAAAAAAGAAAAAAAAATGAACAATAAAGAGATTATTGAAAAAAATAAATAATATAAATGGAAGTACTATTTGCATTGACGTCATCATTATGAATGAAGCAAACAAATTATAAGAAATACAAAAGAAAAACGGCCTCGAAGACAATGGGTAAGAAAGAGTTTGGGGAACATCCGGAGTGAGAAGTATGGCTGGCCGAACATACAAATATGTCAGGAGAAGGACTAGACAAGGCCGTCTGGGCGCTCTCGACAGCGGCAGTCTGCGCCGCGAGGCAGGCTTTCCGAGTTACCGAAACCAGCTCTGCCCAATCTTACACAGAATTCATTACAATGCCACTTTAAATCCGCCCAAAATGATTTACTCAAAGTTCCATAGTAATAGTATCATGTTAAACAACAATATAACTTTAGACACATTACTTTGGTGAGGAATTCTCATAATTTATTAAGTCTTACTTCAACAATTTGGTTTAGAACTTACAAATTAGCGACAGTATCTAATGTAAGTTAAAAAATAAAATCTGGAGTGGCCAACACTCAACTTTAATATAAGTAATTACAATATTTAATTAGTTGATAATCAATGGAGTCTTGGTTTTGTTTTAACATCATTATCTTGACGAATTTATAATATACCCTCTCTCTCTCTCTCAGGTAAAGTATTACCAAAATTGTACCTAAGAAATTTAATCAATTCTTTTCTTTTATTAAAGCTATAAACTACGAATATTAAATCACTGATCTATCAGAATCATACGAGTTTTTATTGTTGGGATCTAGTGGACTGATGGGGCTTGAAACTCATCGAAGGCGCGCGTAGCGCTACGCTATGTAACCTATATATATATTTAATATATCAATAATTTTAAGTTTTCATAAAGGAGAATGTTTGTTAAAGATAAGTAGAAAAAAGGCATATTCCACTGGAGGAAGGACATTGTTCATAATTATCTTCTCTGTTGCCTTTAGTAGGTAGTTGCACTGATGACTAGGGTATAATTATGCAAATGATGCAAATAAAATGGCCGGACAGTAGAGGCGAGGGGGATCAGCCGTGATGCCGGAGCTCCGACGAATGGCCTATGTACTTGACACACGCGCTCAGTTCAATGAATGAAGACCTTGCCTTTGTTATGCTTCCATTACCTTGATTCTAAACTCGTATCACTCATTCACCTACACTACCATTCAGTTTTCTATGTAAACCCCATTCATGCTTTTTCTCAACCCAAACCCTGACTGCACACTATTTCACAGCAATCATCGTTAGATTAAGCATAAGATAATCTATTTATATAGAACTGTCATTCCATTCAAGGACGACATCCTCTAAAACACTGGCTGTCAGACAAGTACAGCTCAAGGGCCAAAAGTAACACTTCCCCACGCAAACCATAAAACCTCTGAGAGAACTCACTATTACTTTATTGCTTTTCAACAGCCACATACTCGTACATGTCACAAATATAAACAATAAACAGCACATATACTGAAATAGAGTTACAATATATTTTTATATAAACATACAGTTCATACTTATACAGAAGAACATAATAATACGTAATACATTTTGAAGAAATATATAAAAAGTCACTAACAGTAAATTTGTGCACTTCCTTAATCTATACCAGTGTTTCCCAAAGTGGGAGGTACCTTTGGATACCAGGTGGGCGGTGCTTTGATATCGGGAGGCGGTAATGCAAAAAGGAGCGGGGATTCTATTTCCGTAAATTGAAAATGTTCATGTAATACAATTTCTAAATTTAAGTGAAAACACGACATGTAAACTTCTAGGAAACGGTTTCTTAAAATTATTTGTTTTGATAATTCATTTTTATGTTGAAAGTATATTCTCACGTAAGTTTCTTTTATTGTGTATTAATTCTTTTGCATAAATACGAGTATGCTATGAAACATACATCTATTGGATTCTAAATAAATATTCGATTAGTAATTATTTTAATTTAATTATTAAAATGTTACACATTTGGTTATTTAGTCTAGGAATTTGATTATTATTGAAGGGTGTTGAGTTATAGGTTTATGGACCCAAGGGGGTGGTCACTCGAAAAAGTTTGGGAAACACTGATCTATACTATAACAATATACTGCAACGACTGACCAACTTGTCTTCGGTTACAAAACTAACGTAAGAATCTACCTTTTGGATCGAGAGCTCAGAGAACTTGCACATCAATTTCCCATAATTGCTCCCACTATCTGATTCGTACATACATTTTAGAGGTAGCAGAACATTAAGGCAGTACTTGATGATAATCAGGGCAACCACAGGAGGTGTCTCTGCTTGACACATTTGACGTTAAATAATGTCGTTATATCCTGGGCAAACCTAGGTTTTACCCAAACAGCACTTGAAATAACAACCTGCACAAGTCCAACGCCGCGCTCGGGCGAAAAATGATACCCATAAGGTCACTACTTATTCCACCAGTAGAGGCAATGAGTTCGTTGGGCATAGTAAATCCCTCTACCTGTTTTGGTATTATTTAGTGCTCCCAGCTTATTCAGCCATATCTCTGGAAACAACAACAAAACAGACTGATGCCTTTTTTACGTGAAAGCTCTTTTTCCGCATCTCGGGAGCTACAAGCTCTAGCCTAGGATAGAGGCAAACAAAACCTCCGAGATACGCCCAAGGTGGACCACGCAGAGGCGAGCTTCCACGGCCCTACATCACAAGAAATAAAACTTAGAACAATTTAATAAAAGCAAAGCAAAAAGGTTCCACTAAACAAAAAATATGTTTAATAAAATTTAAAAAGAAGCATATTTCTTGATAAATTCTAATACCATAAAACTGGAAAATGAAAAAAAAAACTACCGTTGTTTTAGACTTCTATGTAAAGGAAAACAAAAGAAAAACAAGAACATTAACGTTTCTCATGCTTAGATCTTAGAGAACCGAAGTATTCAACATGATATGGACATTAGCCAACATGAAGACCACTTGGGGACAATACTGTTGTCCTCTTGCTTCTTCCTATAGCATAGACGAATTTAAGAAACGCAGCCTAAATCCCTCTGCCTTTAGTCGGTGCACTCCTCTATATGAGGCCGTCCGGCTCAGCATGGACGTAGTGGATAACCACTCAGGACTAGTAGGGTACCCGAGCCATTGGACCCCACCCCATGAAATGCCAGTACTACCATATCTATATGTTCTATCCTCTTTCAGGACACTTGAATTTGAAACCCATTTGATATCGTAACAGGGTTTGTTTTTTATTAAACTTGGAGTTTCACTAACTGACTGATAGGTAGAAAATTTTCAATGTCAATAGTTTGAAAATTCCCTGTTCTAAATACCTACTCTGATAATACCTGAAATCTTGAGTCATACATTGTAACTCCAAACGCAAGCTGTTGCTTTGACCATTGCATTGTCCCCTGATTTTTCTTTCAGGCTGAGTTGCCGGCAACTTGTATTTGATTTACATTACTTTAAATTAGATTTTAGGGGGGCACTCCTCCAACGAATAATTTTTCTTTTCTTTTCCCTATTCTTGAAAAAAAATTAAAACAATTATGAAATATTATTATCATATTGTGTTGTAATTTTAATTAAGAACTACACCTACAAAAAAACTTAAACCATCTTAAGCGACAAAAATGTTTATTTTAAGTTAAGGTCCAATTGATTAGACAGGGTGAATAATTCTTTTAATATAAAGACAAAAATCAACCAGAACTACTACTAAGTTTTTCTCTAAATCCCCTTCTCATATAAGTGCGGGTTAATCAAGCATCACATGTCCTATGTGAATGGTTAGTTTAAGTCTGTTAATAGATAACATTCCAGCCAGTCATATTAAAGTATTGTCACATAAATTGTTTATGTGACAATAAATAAATTACAATATTGTATTATAATACAAAAAATTTTTTAAAAAAATTTTGTCACAAGTAAACTCAGCAAGAGGGGAGTCCGTGTTTATACCATGCATACCTAGCAACTGTTCCTTTCAATTCACACTGTTGCAATTTCCCGTCAGCCTCTGTTTCACAATAACGGTAAATAAGTCGCAAGGCCAAACTCTGTCGACGGCAGAAATTGAAGTGAGTGAGACCAAGTGTTTCCCACATGGTCAACTGTATGTTGCTTGCTAAAAAGTCAGAGGTCCCAACTCTCTGTTATTCCATATACCTGATTGGATTAAATAATTTTTCTAATAATATTTTCTAATACCACGTATCATCTCTGAATTTTTGTAAAATACGTCTGCTAGTTTATAATAAAGCGTCCTAGAACTTTGTATGACATATTTAATATGATGTACAAGAAGTTAATTACTTCAAAGATAATCTCAATGAGTTTGCTTACTCCGCCGCATTCATATTTGAGGATTCGTCCAATTATTTAAGTGTAAGGGAGGCTTTGGCACCTTCAATTATTCCAAACACAAAAGTTATTTGTATATTCTTTGAGAAAGGTGAAGTAAAGGGATTATTCAGTGGACTAGATTCAACTTTTGTCAGCTTACAAAGCTTCTGTTAGCTCTAGATTTCCTATATACTTTAACAACAAAAATCTGATTATAGCAACATATTTAGACCCACGATACAAATCAACTTTTCTGGACAACAAGCATAAAAAGTTACACCATGGTTATTTAAAGATATAAATTCAATAAATAAAAATAAAACCATCTTCTTATCTACGTCAGATTCGTCTCGTTCAGGTCTTTCTGCAGATGAAAAACTAGACAGTCAGGGTGAAAACATGGACTTTAACTTTAGCTTCAACCAATGCATGCAAGAATTCAAGAGAAATACTCTGGAAAGATCGTCTACTTAAATAACTAAGCATGATGAAAATGAAAGAGCATTGGAGAATGAAATCACGTTTGACATGTCCAAGTATGAAAACGTTAAAATGATTGGACAGAGCGAAGATCCACTTCTTTGGTGCTGCAGAACAATTTTCCAAATTTGTCAGCTGTGTCAAAGAAATACTTGTACGCCTCCTCCATCTTCGGTTGAGAGTGAAAGGTTATTTAGTGTAGGAGGAACTCCTTATTCAAAACGAAATAGAATGACGGCAGATAAAGGAGAATGCTGATGTTTCTTCATCATAATTTATTAACGACAGGGTTCAATTATAAATAAGAAGTCAAATCAGGGATGCCACGCACATCCTTCTAATCCTGTATCTTTAAAAAATACAAATTTTTCATACTTTCTTAACTGAGACAGGTAATTTCAGGATTATAAATAAATAAGAATAATTAATGTTAACTACAGATGAAGGAATGTTATTTAAACATAGATGGTAGTCACTAGCCTTTTTTATATAATCAAAAACATTTAATTTAATTAAAAACTAACTTTTTATTGTCATAAAGTGGAAAATATTCTAAATAAAATTGCACAATACCTTGAATATTAAAAAAAGTGTACAATTAGCCAAAGGTGTGAGTATTAACCCATTTAAGAAAGTAATATTATACAGTATATAATCACTATTTTTATGATGGTTATTCTAACTTTTATTTTTCCTGACGTTTGTAGGAAATATATTAAGAATGATTTTGATAATCACTTCCTAAAATATTCTGGCTTTTCACTATTCATAAACCTTTATTTTTGGTACTAACTGTACCTAGTTTCCTCTACAATTTCCCTCCCATTCGTTATACAATAAATAAGGTCAGCACAAAAATTAGTTAATATAGTTGAGGTACTGGGCACATACAAGTAGAATATAAGCAGAAATCTAAATCCTACTTAGTATCGGAATCATTATTCAACTTTTTCTGGGAATCGTACTTGGTATAGGAATCGGAAAATATTTAGGTATCACCCAGCACTAGTAAATACCATGTTATACCCATGTCGCTTTCTCTTATACCCATCAATCATCGTATGACACTGATGAAGAACGATACTTGGTCGAAAGATCTTAGTAATATTCTTAATTTCCAACTGTGGTTTAAACGTTTATTTTTATTTCACATGTTTTTTGTGAAATCTTTTTTTATGCATATATATATATATATATATAATGATTAAACCACAATATGAAAAGGGAAATAAGACTAAGATCTTTCAACCGTAACACGCAGTCTTCGTCAGAGTCAAAAACCCAGCCGGTTTTTGTGAAACTCCTTTTCATATTTTGGTTTGATCATTGATTGTTATTTCATGTGTTTATGTGAAATCTTGTTTTTATATATATATATATATATATATATATATATGCATCAGTCAATCAGTCTTTTGATCAATTCCGACCTCTTTAGGATTTATAAGAAAATTAATTATTTTCGACATATTTGGAAAAGTTCGCAATTGATTATTAAATGGATTGCATAGTTGAATAAATAAGACAAAATAGATAAAAAAGTGAAATATCACAAACACAAATTGTGCTGATAATAAAACTTGTGCTTTTGCGAATTGCCTACCCATAAACCCAGACGTGAGTCTCCAAAGATTTATAAAATTGAAATTATACTAAATTAAATAGCCAAAGAACACATTCAGGATATTTTTTTATCCTGCTGTGAAACACATGCCAAATATTGCTAAGATTTTATATTCATTGCATGCACTGTAAAGTAATCATTCAATAATATCCCAATTATGAAATCGTCTGGGCAAACTAGCTCAAGTGCTTCAAACTCTGTTTTCTATCAGTGAAATTCTTCGCCAACTCATTTAAAGTGAAGCATTTTACTTCATCTTTTAACCCTCCTTTTAACATTTCTGTTATTTATGTATATATTTATTGAATTTACTGTTAATGGATTAGACTAAAAAAAATTTAATTTCACAGCAAATTCAATTAAAATCTAAAGAAATAAAAGCACTATTATGCTGCAGAAATCACAAAACTAGTTTTCATATACAAAGAATTCAAAGAGCTGTCAAAATCTCGATGTTGACATCCATATACTATATCCATATACTATATGTTACTAGCCGTTGCGTCTACAACGTGCTTGGTCTCACTTTCTCTTTTCTCCTGAAGACGGATTGCCCAAAAATTTGAGTTTATAAGTGTGTTTCTTTACTTTGTATGCTACCTATCTTCAATTCTGAACTGTCATCCATATACATATATACATAAATAACAAGATTTCACAATAAACACGTAAAATAACAAATCAATGATCAAAATCAAAACTCAACTGATAGTTGGGTTTTTTGGCTCTGACGAAGACCGCTTGTTATAGTTGAAAAATCTTAGTCTTTTTTCCATTTCTTATAGTGCTTTGACCATTGATATATATATTCATATATGAAGCAAGAGAAATGTAGTAAGTTATTGTGAACTCTCTTATGTATGTTATACCTATGAATATAATTTATTTAGCTCATGGAACCGTTTCGTTAAATTGCTTATTTATATCAATATATAATAAGATATCTATAGCGATATATATCATAAAGTCTATATATACTGCCTCTGCAATTGACACAGAAATTCCCTTTTTTTTAATTACCTTTAAAATAATGAACTACAAAAAAAATAGGAAGGTAAAACCTAAACAATTCGTCTGAATGTTTTAATGTAATGTGATTAAAGAATTTTCAAAAAGAAGAATACCTTGTATCGTTTAAAATAACATGAACTATAAAAATCAATATTAATTAGAAATCATTTCTTTCGTTACTATGCATTAATAATTTTATGAAACATGGCTGCGAAATGTATACATATATAACAAACTGTCTATGATTTTTTAATTACCAAAAGATATAATACAAAGCCTATTCAACTAATTTCTCAGTTCATTAAAGCAGAAACTTAGAGTACTCATCTCAGCTCTTGAGTTTTGCAAACTTTCTAAACGATAGCTGTTTTAATCGACGTAAGAATTTTTAAATATTCATATACGACTCTTCAATCAGTCTTTAAACATAAGCAATCCAACATTTTCATTTTTATTGTAACTATTTTAATAGTAGCATTACATTAAAACAACTTCTAATCGGAAATAAACGTTGTTATCATTAAACCTGTAAAGCTTTATCTGTTAAAAGAGATATTAAAAGTTTTTAAATTTGTTTAGTTCAATCAACACCGTCGTAAACGCAGTGGCAGAATATTATAATAAAACAAAGAAACGTAACCTACTCTCCCACCAGTAACACATTATTTAAGGAATCAGGTCGACCTAAACTCTTATCACACCCAAATCAGTTCTACTCGAAACTTCAACCACGTCTTTCTTGTAAGTCTTTTATAACAAATTCTTTCTTCATAAATTTGATTTCTATCTATTATTAACGTTTTCTCATTTTTAATACTCTGAGCAGAGATACTTTACTGCAAAACTGTTAGTGTTCAAACTTTAATAAAAACAAATGGATGAAAATGTTTGTAGCTTAAAATATTTTTACAGATAACTCTGTATGACAAGAGAAAACAGTACCATTTATGAACAACTCAAGAGCTTGCAAACAACGTTATCACTATTTACTATCACACTGATAACTAGGAGTGTACGCTGTTCCCTTTACTGAAATTAACGCCAAAATTAAAGCCAAATACTTACTAATTTAGTTGAGTTCATAGGATGATAACACCACGGCACATAGTTTTAAAATTCAAAGACCAAAGAAAACTAAGAGTGGTTGTATTCACGTAAAAGTAACGAGTGAGCAATTTTTTGTTTATTACTGATAATTATAAAACACGTAAAATTTTAAAAATAAATGGGCTAGTACATGTTCAATAACAAGTCACACAAAGTTTCAGCTGTGTAACCTTCTTGTAACCATGCTTTGAACACAAAATTTGAAATATTGAGCGCGGGAACAGATACTTCTCCTAAGTAAACATTTATTTGTCATATTCATATAATTTATTTGTTTGTTTTAATATAGTTTGTACACCATTTTTTTATAGTCTTTGTCACGCTTTGTTTATAATATGACAGTTACCGAATTCTTTTTTTTTTAAAACTCTATTTAATGATAAGATAAGATAAACTATGTAAATAAGATAAGGTTTGAGCTTGTAGTATTTTAGTATCTTCATTTGGTGTAAAATTAAACCAAGAACATCAATTTTCACTTCCTTTTTTTTAAGCATATACCAAATTTTTTTTAAAAATGAATGATTCTTGAGATTGATTATTGTAAGACATTGAATATGATTCCAATGATACTGAATATCATCTCTGTTTCTTTATGATTTCAATATTTATTTGAAAAAGTGCTTAAACCATTTAGAAAGTTATTAATGCTTATTTTTTAATGGATTGTAACAGTATTTCTGTGGTATCTGTGCTGTTTAACTGTCGAAATTTTTCTGGGAAAAGATTTTGTGATAAAAAAAAAGCAAGGATGTTAATTGCCAAATGTCACTATATAAATTTCCTCGTGGAATGAATTATTTTACCGATCTTTAAAAGACACACTTCACAGAGGCCACCTGTACTACTAGGATTATATCCAATATTTTTTTTAGGATTACCATTTTTCGGAGTGTCTTAAATTTTAGACCGGGTATACTTACCTCTGTTACAAAGTTCAATCATACTGCTTACTTCTTCAGTATATTTTTACATAGTCCTTAATTTCTTGTATAATATTAATTAAATACAGTGACAGTTATAAGTAATGAATATTGACTACTATTTGTGATGACTTTAAATCTACTATAATGTTTAATCTATGAGTTCTTAACATGACTACTTTCAATCGATATTGTGATAATTCTATTACATTCCACGCCTTGAATATATATTGGCTGATTACTGTTTGAAAAAAGATAGCTGAGTTTTACTTTTGAATGCACTTCAATTAACTGTTATAGTTTTATGTAAAAAAATATGACTTTTGATTTTACTTAAACGCCTCGTAATGTAGCTCGCCCATTTCTAAAATGGGTGCCAAATAATAAATTAACCACTCTTTCCGCCCTTAGAATAGTACTAAAAGGTAAAAAACTATAAGGCATCCACCAAAAAATTGAACATTCACTTAGCTCCATCGTAGGGAAGAACAGTAGATGAAACCCCAGGGGAGGGGGGCTGAAAACATAAAAATACGGACTAAGAAGTTGGGGAAGGTGACTATGTGAACATTAATCGAATTATGCGGAAACTATTGGATGTAATCAATTAAATTTAAACGTTATGAAGTAACGAATGATGAATTTAGATTTAATCCTATCAAACAATTAATTATGTGTTCTTCTCGGTTTCAAGTTTATTAAATGCAAAAAAATGTAATGCCTTATGCTTTTCATCATTTGGATATTTTAGGTGACTAAAAATTAATGATATCTTAATAGTTCTCAACCTTAATAGTTAACTGATAATGCAGTAATTTATTTCTTTTTATAGCAGGTATATGCTACATACCTTTAGGTATATACCTGTACCTATGCTATATACCTATAGATGATCAAACCACAATAAGAAAATGGGAAAACAAGACTAAGATCTTTCAACCGTAACAAGCGGTCTTCGTCAGAGTCAAAAACCCAACTCAGTTGAACTCAGTTGGGTTTTTGACTCTGCCGAAGACCGCTTGTTACGGTTGAAAGATCTTAGTCTTGTTTTCCCATTTTCTTATTGTGGTTTGACCATTGATTGTTATTTCACGTGTTTATGTGAAATCTTTTTATTTATATACCTATGCTATATACCTTTAGGTATATAGGATTACCATTTTAATTTGATTACACATCAACATTTATAAATGCTTTCTGTGTAAAGCATTTATAAATTACTTCTGAACTTCTGAAACATATTTTTGTACATAGCATACCAGTAAAGTAAACATTTTTATGCAAAGCTTCCGTATGCAATAAAATAAAATTGAAAAATAATATTATTTAATTGTAATCTAATTTAATACATATAACAAAGTTACCTACACATATGTATTTATCTAAGTCTTCTGTCGAAATTTTCTTACCCTGGGTATTTAAACCCAGTTTAAACACAGAAAAATGAAAAGTAGTTTGTTGTTTTTTTTATTTCAAGTTTTGGGGAAGTCTTCAACTCATTACTGTGTGAGAGTCCTTACTAATATATATGATGGGTATTACCACCTTCTTAAAAGTGACTATAATTCCTCTTTTTATGATTCGTTAATTAGATTATGAAAACAACTCAGAAAGAAAAAAAAACTAAATTGTCTTCTAAATCACTTTTATGATTTTTTATTTAAATATTGAATTTTGAGTAGTTCTTGAATATTACAGTTATTGTTTGATTAAATATTGTTCTCCCAATAACAGTATAATATTATGAGTTTATATTTCCCAATTTTTCATAAGAATTTACGAATGAAAATTTATTGCGTTAAATAAAATACCTTACTGTATACTTTTAAATTTTATTTTTTAAAAATGGGGATATTTAAAACTAAATAATACTAAAATTATTGCATTTTACGACATTAATATTTTGGTTATTTTTTATATGTCTCTAAATCTCTTAAAACATATTCTCTCACTCTTTGGTGTCACCTATCCAAGAGCTAACAACACCCAATGTTATTTAACTTCAATTATCTAACAGTAACCATTGCATACAGCAGAGATAGCCGTTGGCAGTAAATAAAAAAAATTTAATTTTTATCTTTTATAACAGAAATGGTGTTAGATAATTTAGTAACTTTTTTTTATTAAGTTAATATTGTATAAATCAACATATCAATATCAATGTTAACTACAATTAATAATTTTAATGTCATGAAATGCAAATTATTTAGTAATATGAAATAATTACTCTAATTATTCTATGTGTCATTCTTATTTATAGAATATGGCGTATACATTTAATTACGTCTAACTATTTCTTTTTTATCAACACAAAATGCAATTTTTAGTCATATATAAAAAACATGAATATAAAATGGAAAATTTTAAAGTGTAGTTAGAATAAATCGTTATTAGGTATTTTTCCTTGCAATTTGTAATGTATGAAAAATCAGGTTTTAAAAATTTGTTTATTGATTTTTTCTTTAAAATGAATGTATGTCCTCCAGTTATATTCTCTGTTATAAAAACAAACCTTTCTCTATGATTAAAACAATCTTAATGAACTGTAGTACCATATTAACGTTATTTATTGCAACTAAGGGTACTCAGTTGTATTGCCCATTTTTACTCATAATTTATTTAAGAAATTTTATAGATAATCTTGCCCTTCGATTTTACTTGAGTGAAAGCTGTTCAGTCACAATGATAATTTGGTCTATTACAGCCAAAATTTTTAGTTTGTTTATTACCTACAACCATAAACTCTTTTTAGCCAACTATACCAGTCATCTCTTTCTTTTTAAGGAAGAATGATTTTAATGTCTACAATCCCTCTGTATCATTCTAGGGGGAGGAAGTGGAGGTTATTTTACTATTGAGCACTCATTTTGAGTTCTGAAATAGCCATCTTACCTGGCTGATTTACATCAGGAGGAGTCCTAAATATTCCTCCTTCTGAAGCTCTCTTTTAGGTCTCTTTGAAAAGTGACTGATAATCTAATCATTCAAGATTGAAATGTTTACAGCCTATTCGAGCGGATGTCTCGGGAAATTTCACATCTCCACACATACAAATGAAGCATCATTTCCAAAACTAAAAACCAAAATCTGATTTTATTTAAAATAATGGAGAATTATAATATTAAGTTGTCGATATTCATTAGCTTTAATATAATATTAGAATTTTTGTTTATTTTCAGAATTTTCAATTATTTGAGAATAAAAAGGAGGTTCTTGAGCTACAACGTACATAGTACGAGATATTGAATGAGTTTCTAGAATCTGTTGGACTTCAAAAGGATTAGCAGTTATGAATGGTAAATTAACAAGTTTTATTTTTTATTTTTTAATTAATAGATTACATTTTTATTTGAGTTGAATCATTATTTTTATCATTACTTTAATTAAATAATATGTTATTTTTGCTATATTTGCCTTAATAAATTTATAATCTTAAATGACAAGAAAAACGCATTTCAGTTTAAGGTTTCTAATGGTATGTATATCTTTATCCAAAAAAATTGTAATTATCTAATGCTTTTTTTCTTTTATTACTTTTGTCTACATAACCATCTCTTGTTTGACTCTTTGAACATTTTTTTAACTAACAAATATGTATAATTTTGTTTAAAATAATTTGAAAACAAAATAATTGATAAACAAAAACTATAACTACTGAAGACTTTAATAATTTATACTTACAATGTGAGTTATTATACAAGTGTAGAAATAGTAACATTCTGAGTTATCTTACCATTTTCGGGTGTATTTCTTTAAAAAAATATAATTATGTAAAATAGTATTATTTAGATTTTTAAATATTTACATTTTTATCTATCAAAATTTTATTTTACTTAACAGTAACTACTCTTGATTTTGATTGAAATAGAAATAAAAGAAAATTGAGATTCACTACAGATAGAAAAGGCACAGGTACATCACAGGATGTTATTAACTTATACTCGTATGTCCATTTTATGTATATGTGCGTTTAATGTGTACTTCATTTAATTTTTAATTTAGCCACTGATTTTTTTATTTTGTCCTAGTTTTCACTTTAACCCTACAATAATTGCTTTTGAATGTGGTGAAAGTAAAATAAATTAATTGTATTAATGGACTAAGAAATTTAAAAAACACATCTTACAAAAAAAATTTGTTTATATTTTAATATTCGTGCATTTACCTTGTTTAATAACAAACATATATTTATGTTATTGTGTTGTTGTAGAGGCGGAAATGTGTAGCTGATTTGTTTGTTATGTGACCCTAATTAGTATGAGTGAGCCATCCATATTTCCGGGTTGATTCTCCACCGTAAGTCCTAAATGATGCTTTATTCCCGTTTACTTGCGTAGGACTCACGTTTATTAAAGTATGACTGAAGCTTTAGTTTTTCAGTCAGACTTTAGTTCTTCACTTGATAGTCAAGTTTTACAGTCAGTCTAACTGGAGTAGCTTTGCTGAAGAAAAATCTTCACCAGAGAGAGTCAGGTGAAGATTTTACATCAGTCAAATAAACAAACCGAGTTGCACAAGCAAGATTTAATCTTCGAATCTTCAGTACTATAGTCGCAGGGCTCAGTTAGACTAGCAATATGCAAATGAGGAAATATTTTGATTTAGCTTCAAGAGGTTTTTTTACTCATAACTATCGATATTACCCATAATTGTATTAACTTTAATTTTTAAAGAATGAAAAAAAGTTTATCATGATTTACTTTTTTTTTAGTGTCCGATAAACTTTTTATCTATTTTAAGGAAATGATAATGTATTTAATAATTTTATTAACTTAAATTATTTAGATATAAATAAATCTATAATTAAGTTATACTTTTTAATTCTATATACATATATATTCAAATTAATCTAGGGTCAAAAATTAACATAGAATTAATAAAAAAATTATATTTTCTGTAAAAACTCCAACTTCGTTCCATTAATGGTGACCCATAAACTAATAATTCTATATTCGTTTTTTATTCTCATTGTCTGACGTGATCGCCTGATTGCATTTTTATTATTAATTTATTTATATAATCGAGATAAAATAACAGTAAAATTGAATTTGCATCAACCTGAGAATTGTTAAAAGAAATGTGGGAAAATATAGAAATATTTCCTTGAGTTTTTTAATAGAATTAAGAATTTTATTAAAAATATGTTGTTTAATTTTATTTATATTTATCTTCAATATTTTATTCTTTAAGCAAAAACATTGAAATATAATTATTCATTTATAATAATTTTTTGTTTCCATAGTATATCCAACCATTTTGATGATATGCTTCTAAGCTGACATAAAGGTCTCTGAAAAAAAAGGAAAATTTTTAATTATATGTCATATATTTTGATGAAATTATAACTAGGAAAGAAATATAATAGCTGAAATATGAGCTGTATAAAAGTATATTGGCAAATAGAAACCAAAATAAATGAAGAATAGAATAAAATATAGAATTTAATAATACGTATAATAACAACTTGGACTTGTATTTATTCTTTTTGTATTTCTTTGAATGTGGTGCATTTTTATTTATTTATTTTTTTTTTAAAAGAAAATGCTTCCGATTTAATAAAGGTACATTCGATTTAATTTTTGTTTGGATCAAATGAAACTTTAAAATATTTTTAAGATTAATTAAAATAGAATTAAATGATTGGAATGACTTGAAATAGTTTTCTCAATGGTGGAGGTTGAATACTCACTTAACTAGACAGATAAAGTAGCGATTAGTTAAGTAAGTTATTTCCAATCAATATGTAGTCAATTATTTCTTCATTTTGTTTACTGAATATCTTCCATTAAATGGCTTCCTTGCGTTTCAAAGGAAAAGATAAAATTTTACTTGCTTCTCAGTCGTGGCCAGTAATTCTGTTTTGTTCATAATGTATGTAGTAAATTAGAAGTAGCTAATTATTATTTTTTTCAATTTTGACAACTGAAACTTTTTATAAAAATATATTAAAATCATTCCCTTTATGTAGCAGTTATAGCGTTCTCATTGTTTCATTGACTAAGTTTTGTAATAAAATTTAAATATTTAAGGGAAGCTGTAAGTAGTTATTTTGTAGTATGAACAACAAGGAAAGCACGTTTACAAAAACAGTAAATTAAAATTTAATATTTTAATGGTCCCATAATTAACATGAACATACCTATAAATCTTTTAAATTTAACAAAATTTGGTTCAATATAATGATGGTGACAGAATCAGGTGGTCTTTTCAGAGGATAGATTAAGTTTAAGTTTAAGCTATATTTATAATACTCTGTGATCCCTACTGTTTTCAGAAATGGTCCAGACTATTAATTATTTTCAGTTCCAGAAGATGAAAAGATGTGAAGAGCTAACGACGACAAAAATAAATAATAAGCCTTTACTTTTGTTATTACTATAGTGTTTTACGGTAATCTTGCAGAGGCTCTTTCCTCTTCTAGGATAGAGAATTCTTTGAATATAGGCTGAAAATTCCAACATCAATATAATAACACAAGCATGAAAAACGCACTGGTAAAAAACATAATAAAATAACTGAACTTCATGAATGTGAACACATGAAATATTATTTATTTCTAGACATACTGACATTCTCGATATACTGTCAAAGGTCTATTCCATGATAGAACGGTACGGAGTATGGACTTAATAGAAAGATAATACATATGGATAAATTAAAACAAGATTTCCTTGCCAGTCGATTATTTTTCCTCTTTTTATACATCCATTACATGCCATTTTCTTCATTTTGTCACATTTTAATCATGAGTTACACTTTTTCAAATACCTTCTTCTCCTACATCACTTTTATTCACCATTTAATCTTAGGTTGATGTTACCTTGATAAATGAGCTTTCCTACTTCCGTTCATTAAAACTTACCAATGCTCAGTACAACCTCCGTTGTTATAACATTTTAAAGGTTTTTTCCTATTCAGCCTTCTCCAACTTCGTTTCCTTCAATCAACTTTCTTCTATTCCTTACTGAACACCTCCCAACCTTAAGAGTATTTTTATTTATCTCTTCCAATCCTTGTAAATCTGCAAAAGGACTTATAAATTAAAACTATGGACGTCAAAGCTGTTACTTAACATATTCCTTCCTTAGTTTTTTAAATTATAAGTCCTACCTAATCCATAACTTGTAACTTGTCCATAATGTGCTTCATAATTCCGATCTTATTCATATTCAATTTTTGTATAATTCTCGTTATCTTCTTCTATCAACTGGAGTGCCGTCATTGAGGTGTTTTTATACCAGACTCAACTATGAGGCTTCGTATGATATGGCCTCCACTGGTCAGAGCAACATTCTTGGCTCTGATATCTGTACCAATTCTCATGGTTTCAGTTTTAGTTACAGTTTCCATTTTTAAATTCTTAAACAGATTCCCTGTTTATAACATTAATGTTACCTTAAGGCCTTAAGGGCTCCAGAAGAGACACCTTTTTATCTCCTTGGTGCAAGGAGATAAAAATCATCTCTGGGACTGAATCATATTGTTCAAATATCCCTATTATTATTTATTTATTTTTACTTTCATTTTTTATGTAATTAGTTATTTTTACCTTTACTTGTGCCACCTATTCTATTATTTATTACTTTATTTTATATTTTTCTTTACATAATATATAAGAACATATAATATACATATTATATATATATATTCTCAAAAAATTCTTCTTGACCTCTTCTAGTCTATTGTATGTTTTGTTTTGTATGACCTAGCCCTCAAAAACAAAACATACAAAATATATATATATATAATATAAATAGTTTTTTCTCGGTCTTTTTAGTTTCAAAAAACAAACTTTCAAATGCTAAACGTTCCGGTTTTATTTAAAACCTTCCTCATTGTATTACAACATAAAAAAAATACATATAATCATTCGTACATAATACAATAGTGTTACAATTCTATTACAAGTAAGAATAATGGACTTGTAATAGATTCACACTTCGGTAAGTTCATTATTCCTACTTGTAATAGAATTGTAATACCATATAGAATTGTATTATGTACGAATGATTATATGTATTCTTTTTATGTTGCAATACAATAAGGAAGGTTTTAAATAAAACCGGAACGTTTGGCATTTGAAAGTTTTTTTTTTGAAACTAAAAAGACCGAAGAAACCCGATTTATATTACTTTTATTCTATCAGACGATCGATACATATATATTTGTATAATTTTCATAAATGCTATCTATATTTATGGTAATTATTATTTCTTTTCTTGCTATACTTAGTTGTCCTATTTGCCTCCAACTCTTTATAATACCTCTTTTTGACTTCTCTCTTGCTTGATTCTCTTAATTAGTCTGATAGACCTACTGTTTGTTCAATTCTTTCTTTGCCACCTGGAAGGCCATTCCTTCTTCAGACCATGATGGTTGTTGGAGATAGAAGTGAGTTGTGTGACGGTTTGTTCTGTGCTTCTGCCTGTAATTTGATGTTTTGTATTCATAGTTGTATTATTTGCCTTATTCAAACACTTGATAATAAACAAGTGAAAAAAAAAATCAATAAATAAATCTCATTTAAAATCTTAGAACAATCGAAGTTTTTTGTATCTTGAAAACCTGACGTACATCATTATTGATCAAACTATTCCAGGTTATCTATAGATGTTTGAACATGATTTATGGATTGGTTTCTTTTTCTTTTGTTTATTGAGAAATTCTAAATATTTTAACGCATTATATTCGTTATTATAAATATATATTTCTCTTATTTTTGTTGTTGTTGTTGTTGTTTTATTTATATGAGAATTTATAATTGTGTTTCTAAGAAAAAATTAAAAATAACAAATTACAAAAATAAATTGCTTTTACAAAATAATTACGAATAGATGATTGAAAAAAAAAACAGAAAGAATCAATTACATTTCAATATTCAATCAAAGTATATTGCAATATGGAAATCAATCAAAGAACATTGCAATATTCAAGTGACAATGTAAATATGAAAACAAAATTCGTGAATCAATCAAATTATGTTGGCGTTTAAATTATTTTTAAATGCAAGTATGTTAATACGTTTAAAAAATTAGTTTTTAGGCAATTCTTCTATTGATTTCTTTGATGTTTTTTGTTACTGAAAGTTACTATTAATATTACAGTTAATGTCCATTAACAGTTAAATTTTCATCTCTTATTGAAGTTCCAGTTTTTTATTTCACCCTTTAATGAAATGCATTTTGTTTAAAGTCCATCCCATTTAAATTTACTTTAACAGATAAAAATCAGCGAGGAAGGACAGTCAGATGCATCTGACCATAACCTTCTTAAAACCTTAAATATCTAAAATATCTTGAACTCATTGAGCAACCGAAATCTAAATAGTTATAAAACTCTGATGTTCTTCTTTAAATGTTTGTACACAGGTGAAAATTGGAATACCCTGTTATTTCCAGTTTGTGACGAATTATTCAAATAAATATTAAAGAAAACATGAGTAATATATTACTTTAAAAATAATGGCATTAAAAAGAAAGAAGAATTAAAAATAAATTCTCTTAACTAAAGTCAATTAAAATTAATGACTCCAGATGTAAAGTCTATTTATGTTATAGACAAAACCTGATAAGTTTTTGTAGGAAAGGTCTCAGTCCAATTTTTGGAAATGTTATTGTTGTTTAGACCATGTTTTTTTTTTATTTCACGTATTTACTGTTAATTCTTGCTACATATGTATATATAAAACAAATTTTATTTGTTTTATATCAGGATCGGTCAGTTGTCCTGGTTCAAATCAATTCAAAGTAAACGTTTTGGTTTAACGATCATATTTGGACGTTAAGCGTTAAACATGAAAAGCCGAAAGTATATGTAATAAACTATTACATTAGTGGTTTAAAATGAATAACTTTAGAAATATAAACTTAAACGTAAATGTCAGCTTAAATACGAAGTTCTAGGGTAATATTATAAAGACATATTCCTTTCATTAATGTTATTTTATGTTGAGTAACAAAACTTACAGGTTTTCTTAGTTTTAAATATGCTTGATTGTGTAGATACCTTGAATTAATGTTCCATTTATTTATGTAATAAAAGAAACGAATTTTTTACTTTTAAATGATTTTTTGTTTTATTAAATATATTTATTGTGTATATATCTTGATTCATGTTAAGAATCTATATCAAACGCTTGTACCATATAAGAATCTTTGTTTTCATGGCTTAATAACAAGAAATAGCAATAACAGTTATTCCTGACAATCACATTCAGTGAATGCATATTATTAACTGTCGCTATAATTTCTCAACACTGAGTGACACAAGGGGTCACGGGTCATCTAGTACTTATATAATAATTGATACAACAATTACACTTTAAACATATTTAACTTGGACATTTTAATGTAATATTAGTATAGTTTGAAATAAAATTAATTAAATGGCATGTAAGAATGATATCCCAGTAGAATAAATATCCATTTTTACTACAGTTTCTATTATTATAGTTAAATATTTATTAAAGTACATCTGAACATTATGATTTATATTGTTATTGTGTAGTTTTTAAAGGCTATGTTCAAATAATGTTCTTTGTACTTTCTCATCTATTAATAAAAAGCACATACTAATTCTTGGCAGTAGTGATGTATAACAATATTAATTTTATTAGCAATACAAGGTAATGATTAATTAAATTATTAATGAATGAAATTAGTTTTTAGTGGTTAGTTTGAATGACTAACAAAGAAAAGTCAGCAAAAGTTGGCACTTACGAATACTGGAAGCTAAATATTAAGTAATTTATGTAACGTATGTATTCTATAGCATAAAAATTCTGAGTGGTGTCAATTCACTTTTTGTTGTAAATAAACTTATAAAATTTATGGATAAGTTATATTTCATGACATTTGAACAATATATCTAAATTGTCAATGTCATGATTACGATTGTCAGTTATTTTTGTATGCAGTGGTTTTATATTAGATTATAATTTCTAAAACCATACTCAAACTTTTACTTGGGTGTCTTAACTTTTCATTCATCCAAACATACTAGCATGGGTGGTACATATCTCCAGTTCGAATGAAACAGAGGAAACTATCAGAATACTCTGTGAAAGAATATCATACAAAGTTTATAGGCTTCCACTTCTTATTTCTAAGTAGCATTTTGTTTAATATTAATCAATATTAAGTTTAAAGCAAAGTACTTAAATACCTTTTCGATTTCATTTAATTTGGTCAAAGTGTTATTTAATAATACTAAAGTATTGTAAGAAATACTAAGTAGTTAGTTTAAATTTAAAGTGAGTTTAAACGTCAATTATAGGAGGTATAATTGACTAACTGTGTTTTCTAATGGTGATTTTATTCTGAATATAACATGCTTATCATGTCTGCTGTAAATAATTTAAGGTTTTAAATTATTTTAATGGAATGCAATAATTCTGTGAATGGATTTTTTTATGAGCTTGTTTTCCGCTTCTGTTTTATGAGTACAGCCTGCAGATTTATTTCATGTTCAATCAAGAGCATTATAATTATTATGACAAACCATGCAAGAGAGGAATATTCTTACTAATTGGATGTCATGAAAAATATTCTATTTTTATTTATTATCATAAAAGTATAATATAGCATTACTTCATCCTTGATAATATTTAACATTTCTTTAAAGGAAAATTATTTTATTCAAAATAAAAGAGATGGCACCAATTTATGAATCTCTGTAAATGTAAATTGCATTGTTTAATTTAAAATATTCAATCCTCTCTTCTAGTCTACTCCTGATGACGAACAACGGTTTGAAATATTGAGAATTTAGTAAGTGTGCTTTTTATTCTTTTTTCGCTGTCATATTTTGTATAATTTAAGGTTACACGTAACACGTAAGATAACACGTGACACTGTTCATTCAAACTAGACAGTTATTATTGAAATTCGCAGACTATTTTTCTTTGTAAAATAATTTGTAATGTAATACTTAGTTTTTCTGTTTCAAAATTTATACTTCTGCCTATGAAAAAGGTTTTAAATAAAAACCGAAACGTTGGCATTGAGAGTTAAATTTGAACCTGAAGAACTGACGGAGTCCCGATAAACTGTTTTGTTTCTATTCCACGGTCGATACTTTTATCAATATTTATAGATATATATATATTTCCTTCCTTACCTGTTTTTAGTACTTACCTTCTTTTTCCTTCCTTCCCTACTTATACGTCTTAATTTCCCTTTTTCTAAAATGTTGTATTTCTTATTTTATTTTATATTATTATTGTTAAGTTGTTTTGTTTTTCGTTTTTATTGGTATTATTAATTGCTTATTTCTTCTTTTATGTTTCATTATGAATAATCCGATTAGGTTTTGGTTAGATAAAGTTGACTACCTATTTAAGAAAATTGTAAAATGTACTGTTCATGTTGAGTTTATCTCATATTTCTTGAATCTTATACCGCCTAACGGTTGCTTTGAAGCTGCCACTATCAGCCTTCCCTATCGAGTTTCGATATCAACCGGCCTGTTCTGGTTTCCAATATTCTCGCTACCTATCTCAACTAACCCTGCACAATTATAAGCACTCACCACTCAAAACTGTCCTCTGTTATAAAAATTCTTCTTAATAATTTCCCCTATCATTTGATATCTATTGATTGCTCCTTAAAAAATGCTCAAAGAGTTTTTAGAGAAGCCTCGTACTGCCAATTTTAAGAAACTTTTGAAATTATATATTTCTTATCTTTCTCGAGGTTTAAGTTTGCCATTCGAGGTCTCTTTTCCTCAACACCATATACCCTTGTCTGATTCTTTTTCTCAATTCCCCCATTTCCATACTTCTACTTGTTCTGTAATTAATTCCTACCCCTTATAAGATACTGTTACGTCTCGCTCTCAGCGTCATTCCACTCGCAATCCCACCTATAACATCATTAATAGTAGTATATGCAATATTTCTTCCAGTTCGCTTAATAGTGCTGAACTTAGTGTTCTCTCGAAGGGGCTAAGTTTCTGCCCGGTCCCTAGAGTAAAACATGCACAAATTTTAGAGGATCTTCAAATGTTTTGTAGATCTCTTCACTGGAAATTCTATTGGAAGTCTTACGGTAGTAATTCTGATAAGCAGGCTCAAAACTCCACACCTCACTAAGCAGGTTTTAAATACTCACTAAGCTGGTTTAAATCCTCTCTTCCTATGAACCCCCACCTCTTTTTGCATCGCACTCTCAGAAATTATTTATCACCTGTTTAGTTCGCAAACTCTCTGATCCCTCTTCCAACACCCTTTGACAACCTTACGTCTGATGAGAGAGTAGCCATCAAGAGTCTGAGAAATGATGGTTCCTTTTTCATCATTTAGAACCTGTAGAGGGGTCTACAGTTGTTCTAATGGACTGTGATGCTTATAATCGCGTCGTCCTGGAGCAATTTTCGAACCCTACCTTCTAAGAGTTGATCTAAAAAGTTTTAATACTTTTTCACTATTCTCTAATTGTATATTAATATATGGCTTCTGTTAATTTAAGTCTATGTCGGTCTCGTTCTTTTTTTCGTTGAAGCAAATTTGGGCATATCACAAAAAATATAAAGGGAAAGGCCGATTATACTGTGCTTTAGAATCTGGATGAGAACAAATAAGAAGAAGGTTGAGAAAGTTGGTTGAAACACTCTTGCGAAAGTCTTTTGAGCGCATAAAGGGAACAGGTTTTGAAACCCAGATTCTTCTATCCAATGATAGTCTGGCGTATTCTGAAAAAGCGGTTAGAAATAAAACCCTATCATCGGATTTCAAAGCCTTCAAGTCTTGGGAATTGTATTCTAGAATTTGCCAAGGAACAGAATTATTGTCCTTTAGAACTAATGCATTCATTTTAGAACCCAAAAAGAGAAAAATATAAAACATTAAAAATAAAATATTAATTTATTTTTAGTGACAGCATGTAAATTTGAGGTTATGTCAACAAGAAGAGCTATAATTATTGACCTATGAAAGATTTTCGGACGAATTATTAAGTCAAGGTTTTGTTTACCATATAAATTTTAAAATTTGTGTTGAATATTATATATATAATTTGAAATATAAGCTTCAGGAACAAACAATGAAGGATACATACACACTAACAATCTTTAATTCTTGGTTGAACCGTCATCGGGAAAACGAGGGAAACAAGAACAATGCTTCGCGACTCATCGAGAGGTGGAAGGTTGTTTCATTGAAAGTGTGTCTTTCATTGTTTGTTTCTCAAGTTTATTTGCCAATTATTTATCATATCTTTTTTCGTTGTTGTAGTATATGTATCTAGAATAAAAAAATTGTAAATTAATCTATATATTCAATTGTATATATATTAGATATAAACAAAAAGAAAACTGATTAGACTCAAATTTCAGGAGAAATAAGAGATGGAAACAAAGCGCACTGGTACAGGGTCTCCAACCGTCTCTGTACCAGTGCGCTTTGTTTCCCTCTCTTATTTCTACGGAAGACGTTTCAAACGGAAGATTAGAGACTTTAAATGTGTGTTTTTAATTTTTCTATGTCTCTCTATCTATATTGAACTATATATATAAAAAGATTTCACATAAACACTTGAAATAACAATCAACGATCAAACCATCAATTTTTTCCCATTTCATATTGTGGTTTGTTCATTGATTAAAGTATATATATATTTTCACTTGATAAACGGAAAGACTATCCAAAGTGGACACAATAACAGTTCAAGATTGAAGATAGGTAGCACAGAAAGTAAAAGAAACACACTTACAGACTTAAATTTTCGGGTAATCCATCTTCAGGAGAAAAGAGAAAGGGAGACCAAGCACGTTGTAGACGCAACGTTGGGTTACTAGCCGTTGCGTCTACAACGTGCTTGGTCTCCCTTTTTTCTTTTCTCCTGAAGTCGGATTACCCGAAAATTTGAGTCTGTAAGTGTGTTTCTTTTACTTTCTGTGCTACCTATCTTCAATTTTGAACTGTTATATATATATGTATGTATGTATAAAACTGAGTCGTTGTCTGCCTGCGGAGCGACTCGTTTCTATCTTTCTGATGACGAGGACATCGAAATATAGTAGTGAGTTTCTGTTTCATTTCTGAGTGTTCTTTGTGTCAATATAGTTTATATATATATATAAAGATTTCACATAAACACGTGAAACAACCCATTCTTATTGTGGTTTAATCATTCATATATATATATATATATATATATATATATATATATATATATATGACCAAACGACAATATGAAATGGGAAAACAAGACTAAGATCTTTCAACCGTCACAAGCGGTCTTCGTCAGAGTCAAAGACCCAACAGAGTCAAAGACAGCTTGTTAAGGTTGAAAGATCTTAGTCTTTTTTCCGATTTCATATTGTGGTTTGATCATTGCTTGTTATTTCACATGTTTATGTGAAATCTTTATATATATATATATATACTCAAATCTACACAGAAAAGTTTTATTGTTTTGTATAATAAGTAAATATTGATATAATGATTATAAATGTATATTCTTGCATTATATTCTACGTATATCAAAATTTAATTAAAAAAATCATAATTTTCTGTTTCATCTCAGTTGTTAATAAATAGTAATTGAATAGAAGTTGGTGTTTGTGTTGATGTTATTCTCTCGAGTGTTGATGTGATGCCCTGTTTGCCAGCAGCTTGCTAGAGTGTAGACGTATCTAAGCAGGGAATATACGGAGGAGTAGTAGTTCCATGCATTGAGCGTTGGTGTGTTAATCAACAACCCTACATATGCGCTATCCGCAGCACGCCAATTGTAAACGAAATACTGCCGCTAGTCTCTTCTTGCATTTCATTTAACTGTGTCTGTTATACAGAGGGGCCTACATGGCTTGTACAATTCATTCTTTAGGGAAAATTAATTTTTATTATGTATACGCAGTCAAATTTTTACCTTTTAGGAATAGCTGTATACTACTTATGATTGAATAAATGAGTGAAAAAGGAACATCTTCCGTTCTAAAATTAAGATTTGCACTCTCTGCTTTTAATACTGACTCAGTGATGCTCGATTTTCCATTTTCTCATTTTGTGTCATGTCTGCACATTGATCATGGTAGGGTTTCGAAGTCACCCAGACATGATAACCTAAGAGACTGATGGAAACATTCCCTTTCATCCCAAAGCCCACCACTAACAGGGCAAATTACCATAAAAATGTATACTGTTCTAAAAATTCAGGTTATTTTACCAAAATATTTATCTTGTGTAAGAACTCAAAGAATCTTCTTCAACGGGTAAAAAAAAAAGGATAAATTAAGGAATTTCTCATGTTTATTTAGTTCATTCTCATCATACTCACAGGGAAGTCGAAACTAGTGCTAAAATATAACAAGTAATTATTAATAAATACGAAGAACCAAATGGTTAGGAAACACACAGTGTAACTAATTAATTGACGAATTAAAATAAGTCTCTTCACAAAGGGGACTAATTGGTGTCTTTTTTTTTTATTGATCATAATTGCGGAGCTCATTGTGATCGGCTGTCGTGGCCGCAGTCGCTCTAGCGGTTGTTTTAGGAAGCTTTTCTAGCTTGTGACCCTGTGTGTTTTATGAGGAATGAATATTTGGTCACTTTACTTCATCGAACCAATCGTGAAGGTCCCTTCCTGCAGATCTCCTCTCTTTTACGTATGAAAAATTCAGTTTATGTAGAACTATTTGATTTAATTTATTTGTTTTATAATTTCATTAAAATGTTTAATTATAATAATGAAGACAGAGATACTATTTCGCAGGTGATTGGTCAGTAAGAGAGATGTCAACTAACGGGAGTCTTATACCTGTTTTGGTGGTTCACGGTGGGGCTGGTGATGTTCCCGACTCCAGAGTGAACGCTAAACTTGAAGGCGTCAAGAAAGCAGCTAAAGAAGGATACACTGTTCTACTGCAGACAGGAAATGTCTTGGACGCCATCGAAAAGGCCATCAACATTATGGAAGACGACGAAGCATTTAATGCCGGTATGTAAACACTTTTCTTAAAGTCTTCTTGAAACAAATAGTTGATATTGTATTTAATAAGTTTTATTATACTATGTAACTCGCAAAATGTCAACACTTTTGTGTTACATAACAGTGGATTCACTTGTTTGCAGTACAAACTGTTTTCATATTTTAAATTAACAGTTTGAAATCACGGTTGCACTAGTAGTTTTAATCAGGAGCGGTCTAAAGGCAGCCTGTTGCCAAATGTAAAATATTTCTTGCTTTAATCTTTGTTATAAACCTGGATTTTTTTAATGAAAAATCTTTCTCAGGTGCAAATCGTTCCTCCAGAGATAGTATTCAGAGACAGTTAGAGTAAGGCACTTGTTAAAAATTCCTACTCTTCTCAGCTTGAGGAGGGGAAAATTTAGTTAAGATTGCCAATGTTGCATCAGTATGAAAAACGGGCTTTCTTGAAATTAAAATAGTTGACTTTTTACATAGTAACTATACTTTTCGCCTCTAGAGTAGCACTGAAGGCTCCTGTATGTGTGGAGCTGGACAGAGAGACGTTTCTAGTAGTTAAGGACGACTGTGGTAGAAAAGGAAGTTGGTGTTGCCCCCTTCAATGGAAATGGCCTAGATACACAATGTAGTTGCTATGATCAAATAAACAGAATGAGTAATTTTGAGTATCATTACAATTGGTAATTTTTCTTCTCTTTCAATCTCTTTTAGACAATAACCTCATCACTGATGACTCTACTTCCTACCAGAACGGAAAAAATAGTGGATCCTCTTACCTTATAAATGATAAATCTCTCCGACTTTTGTGGTATTTAATCGAACGAGATTACGAAAAGCAGGTTATCCAGTGACCTTCCCCACAGATGATACAGTAGTATCATCTTTCTGTGTTTTGTTTAATAGGGAAATCATTAAATTGATTCTAAAGTAATACCTGTTTCAAATTGGAAATTAACTCCACTTAATGAAACATTTATAATTGAATGAACAAGAATAAAAGCATTAAAAATAAAATAAGTATATGTTAAAATGATAGATAAAAGTGGGGAAGACGATATTACTCACAAATGGATATTTAGCAAAAATAAAAGAATGTTATGAATAGAAATATTTACTGGTAATCCCATGCACTATGGTGCTGCACTCACTTGTGTAATATGTAGTAGATGTTTGACTATGCATTATTCGTTATTCACTAAAGAACGTTATATCACGGTCTGATTATGCAAGTGAAATCTGAGTAAAATAAACAGCGACGATGTTTCAGTATAAATATACGAATCAGGAAAGAACTACGTACATGAATGCATGGTCTCCAAATCACTAAAGAATTTAATTCCGTAGGATTAAAAGCGAAGTAACGTAATTTATTTCTGTGTTTTAAACCTCAGTTTGTTTTGTTTGTATATTTCTTTGTATGGACAATGTTTATTTCATACGAATGTGCTGTATTCAATATTAAAAACTGGACAAATACAGCATATTGTTTTGTCATTCTATGGTTGACTGTCAGTAGAGCGTAAGACTACTTCTAGTCAGGTCGTGCAAGGTGGTCAGAAGGAGAGAAAGGGTTGGGGAAGTCGATGATGGGCGGAGTCTGGACGAGTCAGTTCTTACTCTTCATCGCATGTTGTTACAAAATACTAATAGTACATTATTAGAATAAAAGTTCAAAAACAGACCTCAAAAGCACAGTTAAAGTCTCAAATTGTCGGGTTAGTTGTCATAAAGGCGATCTGCTGACCCGCTGCTCCTTCTCTCTTTCATTTCTCCCTGATAGAGTTGAAGTTGCCCTGTTTTGATCACTTTTTCATTTATTAAATAATTATTAGAATTCATGCATTTCATCATTACCACAGAGGTTAGTATTATTAATATTAAATACATAATATACCGTCTTACCTCGTACATTGCTGCCGTAGCTCTCGGACCGGTTTCGGGTGTCATCCATCTTCAACACGAACGAGTCCGTGTTGAAGATGGGTGACACCCGAAACCGGTCCGAGAACTACGGCAGCAATGTACGAGGTAAGACGGTATATTGTGTGTTTAATATTAATAATTATTAGAATAATTAACAATGATGCATGTTCCTCCCCTACTCTCTTAGACAGTTTCTGAACATGTCTACCTCAAGATATTGAGCTTATCCTTTTAATAGTACACGTCTGTTTTACATTAATCACGTCCTTAAAATAGAACAATCAAACGGTTACACGTTTTTGGATTTTGGACTAGGTGTTCTGAAACCGATTTAGCTAGGAAACACACGTGATATTGCCCTTAGAGTAGGGAAGCGGATGTCATCTAACCCTTAATCAAAGGTAGCAACTACAAGCCCTTCACCTACATTAGCAGACAGCAAACGTGGGTCTTTCTATGATACCAACTGCATCAAAGGTTCTTGTTAGGCTACAATACGACAAAAAAAAAAAAAAATCGCATTCGTCCAAATTGTTCAAGATTTAAAGTGTTGCAGATTAAAGTTATTTCTATAAGTTTTCCATAAGGATAGAGAAGATCCAAGGGCTGAAAGAATCACATGAATCGAGTTGAAGGAGCGATTTGTTTTCTCCGTACAAACTTACAATGCACGGTAATCCTATATATTTTATAAGTTTTGACTTCTAACAAGTTATTATTCTAAAAAATTAATTTATTTTGAATCAACTAAACCAGTTTCAAAATCCGTTTAAAAGTTTATGACTACTTTTCTTTTCTTCCTTCTTAGTGGCTAATTTTAAGGATACTACTGAATAGCTAAATCGATTATAAAAATAACTTAATGTTTTATTTGAAACCTGAAGGAATAAATTTTCCCTCTTCCACAAATAATCGGCTTTAGCGCTGAAGATTGTAGGTTCTAATCCCGACTATGACCGTAGATTGTTTTTATATGTGAGGAATGGAAATCCTGTTTAAGTCGTTCCTGGTACTTAGAGCTGTCAGGTATTCCTTAAAGATTTCTTCATCAATAAACCTGAGTAAGGTAAAATTTAGGTTCCATGTAAAATCAAGCTGCTATTGTAGTTCGCTATCAAAAAAAAAATAGCTACTAAACTAACGTATTCCTCGAATTGTTATAATTTTATTTTTCAGACAAATGTGGATGTTTTAGTAAACAAGTTATGACTTTTTTAAATCCTACATCTAGTATTTGCCTCAACAACTCCAAATTTGAGGATAAATATTATCTTAAGTTATACATACATACATAATATACAATAAACACATATATTATGTTATATATTACATATTATATATTATAATATATTATTATATAATGCTTATTACATATTACATATGTTATATAAATACATAATAAACACATAAATACATATTGTCTGTTAAGAACATTTAATTATGACTAATTATTATAAGTTCAAATTGAAAGACCGTCATTTGCTTTATGGCAATGAATGCAAAAACATTACATTCCTATTACTAGACAGCAAGATTTTTTAAATAGAGACTTATATTTGAAACGATTTCCTGGTATTATTGCTGTTAAAGTTACAGCAAAGGACTTTGTGAGAAAGACAAAATCCTCTCCCGTTTTTCTGTGTTTATTCCATTCTTGAAACTTCCAGTTTTCACTCATAAGATTGACTGAGCAGAGCCCTAAAATATTATTGTCTACTGGCGAAACACTTCTAATATGAATAGAATCTCCAAACGACAAATCAAAAGCATCTCTGGACTATGATGTTTGACAACTCAGTAGAGAGAAGTTTCTTTTGCATAAGAACAATCATTGAGAAAAATATGATTTCCTGTTTTAAGTTAAATGAATAGCTGAATGGAAGAATTTAGAGTTAGTGTATTGATTTCAGTGGCAAATACTCTCATAATAACAGGCCTAGCTTCTGAAAAGCAAGATAAAAATATGAGTGTATACAAAGAACATCGTAGATATTTGTCCTAAATTGTCACCAATTTAATTGTAATAATCTGAATGATTATTCATATAAAATTTTATAAAATATAAATAGTTGTTTTAATTTCAAAAGGTGTAATATATACAGTATAATTTGTATTGAATTGAATTAAATTGAATAAGAAAACATGAAAAAGGGACATTATTAAACCGGGTTTGATATCAACGCAATGGTAAAGCCAATCCATTCAATTCATTTTAAATGATTCGTAATTATGAATTTTTATTAAACACATGGCTATATAAATTAGGACTTGATTCATGAGCCTTCGTTCAGAATCGCTTAATACTCATCCACCTCATCCAATAGTCTGATTGTACAAAGATTTATCATATAAAATCAGTATTTCTTTCTAGAACTTTTTATTAATGGTAAGTGCTACGAACAATTGGAAATACTCTGAGTTCCAAATCCTTGATGTATTTTTTGAAAATATTAAAATGCTTGTAGTATTTATTTGAAGTTTTCTAAAGTATCTGCGTGATTTACTTTCGTGAAAAATATTTCCCAGAGGTTTTTTTGTAGTACAGTGTTTCCCAAACTTTTTCGAGCCACCTCGATATAGTTTCGATATAGATATACATCTATTGGGTCCATAAACCTATACTCAACATCCCTGAATAATAATGAGATTCATGGACTAAATAACCAAAGAGTAACATTTTAATAATTAAATTAAAATAATGAATAATCGAATATTTATTAATAAAATTACAATAAAAGAAACTTAGGTGACAATATACTTTCAGTATAAAAATAGATGATCAAAAATAATAATTTTAAGAACCTTTTTTTAGAAGTAAAACATGTCAATTTTTTACTTAAATTTAGAAATTATACTGCTTGAACATTTTCAATTTATGGAAAATAGAATACCCAATGTTTTTTGAAAATTGGGTCTAGCAATATAAAAATTAGGTAAACAATTAAAGTGACTGTTGATTATCGTTTTTTATGGTCTAGATGTCATTTAAGGAGATTTAATTGCCTAATTTAATTACATATTTTCATCAAATAAAATGTTAATGGGATTTATGGGCTTGATTACATGATACGAGTTTTCCAACGTCTGGTTTAATGTCACTTACCAGGAGTCTTAAATCATCGCGTTCACAAACCTGAAGTTTGTTTCCCCGCTTGGAAATAAGCTGAGTGACTGCACTAAAACCACGTTCCACCAAATATGAAGTCGGAAATGATAAAGGAGTTTTTTAACCACCATCCATAATGCAGGATAACGATAGGAAACTTCCTTCTGTAACCAAAACGCTTGATAATTTATCTTAAACTTTATTTAATTCAATGTCATTTTTTATTTTAACTAATTCTTCCTCTAATACTTCAACTTCCTCCATATTTATAAACGGATTTATCACCCAGTCTGGAATTTCCAACAAAAAGAAGATTCTCAAATCGCTGCATAATATTTTTATGCAAGGTGGCTAAGTTGTACAAAAGACTCTCAAGTCATCATCACCTGTAGCAGGTTGATCTTCTGCCTCAAGCAGGGAAGGGAATTGATCAATCTTGCGGCGCCTTATGTTACGCTTAAAGAAAAACAACTTAGTGAGTATCCCTCGAGGGAATGATGGTGCAAGTACTGTAGGAGCTAGAACTGCACACTGTCGCCACCCGACCAACTATTTCTGGTGCGGTACTGCTCACTTTGGGAAACACTGTTTTAGTGGTTTAGTTAGTGGTTTTAGTTTAGTGTTTAGTGTCAGGAATCGTACGAGGTAAAGGCGACATACTTTACAATAATAGAAATATTTGTGTATCGCTTTGAATGTACAATAAAAATAGAGTATTTTATCTGAAATAAAAGAAATATAAATTACTACAATTTTTAAACTAGTAAAATTAGCAATTTATTACCATAGCATACAAATTAGAAAAAAAAGAAAAATAGCATGTTTTATTTATTTCTACACTGATTACCGATAAAATACCAGTTTATCAACAAATTGTTGCGGTTTGTTAATCTTTAATAATTGGTCAGTACTTAGCAATTGTTAATAGTTTAAATTGTATGAAATAAAAACTATCAAACATTACTATTTAGTTAAATAACGAAAGTTTTTTAGGTCATGGTACGTTTGCCGTTAAATGATTAATGTACCTTTGAAGGCCTTCGATGTTATCATCTCAAGTTGACGTAATTTGAGTTAAGAGATTCTCGATAAAGATTAATGGTAAATATGATTACAATTCCACAAAACAGTAATGTCCCAGATCAAATCGTAAAGGCTTTTTTACGATAAATTTATTTGATATAGATTTATTTTACGGGTATTCATTGAGTAAGAATCAGTTCTCTGTTTTTTTTATCTAATGAAAGACAGACACCTTCTCAGAGCAACCCTAAAATGTTGAGAAAAATACAGAATTGTCAACAAGAATTGCCAGCTAATATCATTAGAACATACATTAAAATAAGCAAATAAAGCATTTAATTTCTTGTAAATATATTGTCAGGAAACTCATATTCTATTATATCTGTGGAATGGTTTAATTAACATAACTATTATTTCCATTTTAATTATGTTTTCAGAAGCAGTATTTTGTGAAGTAGACGATAGTCCATAGCAATATTTCTCCGTTCTTGGTTTCCTCGCTTAATCTAGATTTATTCTAGTAGCTAGAATAAGTTCATTTTGCTCATAATATCATTTGACATAAATAAACTAAACATATATAGATAAAAAAATGAATGTCACAACAGTTGTTGAGATTAAATATAGTGTTTACATGTCTCACTTACAAGCATAATTCTCGGGAACTCCCTTGCAGAGTACATTTAGAAGTATTTTTGACTCTCTCTAATTCTGTAGTGTAGACAGTCTGTGTATACTTGCTTGTCTTGATTAGTATCCAATAGTCCATCCGCAATCAATTCCACAATAAGAACGATATTCACCCAAGACAGCCTTTCATGATCACGAGTTCAGTTACGATAGTTTATTAGTTCTGATTCAATGGATTCGAAACTGTGGATCAAAGCTGATTCAATAAACAAAAAGCACCCAGAATGATTCCTTTAAGACTTACAGATATTTCTATTTATTAAATGAAAGTTTTTAGAGCTAATTCTGTTGATTATCAACACCTGACTCAGATCAATGTACAAAGTGTAGTTCTTACAGTACAAATTACAGTGCAATATCCTGGTCGAGAATGATTCAATAATACATTTTCATTGTATATTATTTAAGTGAAAATGTAAATTAGTTAACAAATTGCCCTATAAAAAATTTCGTAGAATTGTTTCCAACACTAGTGATTTTTTTTTGTGCATACTGTCCAGAATTAGGGGTTTTTTCGTTCAGAGCAGAAAATTAAGAAAACCAGTTTTAATTTAAATGGAGAAACTAAAATCAAACATTTTTAATCATTCTTAGGCGGCTGGCACAATTTGACAAAAATAAAATCAATATTTTCTCTAATAGTCATTCGAAGGCTGAGTGGGAACGAAAATTATCAGCTACGATTTAATTGTTCCGCGTTATCATTATCAGTGAAAACTCATTTGCTGTTTTTAAAATTTGGTTTCAACCGCATCTTTTTAACTCTAAAAACATATGTTCACTGTTCACTAACGAACTGCAAACAAACCGATCCAGACACGTGATCAAAATCTAGAAGAATACGTGACAAAATCTTAAATGACCATTCTAAAGTATTTGATGTGAATATGAAACAAATAGTGACGTTTATTTACATTTTCCCCTGTTTAAATGTTATATATGTTATCAATTAGAATTTTATTCAGGGCAAAAAAGTAATTGGAACTATCTATAAATACAGGGTTTCTTAATAAAAAACGTAATAAGAAAATATTGGACAGAGGAAATCAAGTCTTTAGTTTCATTCTCGAATGTGTACTCTGATATAACTGTAACTATACAATAAACAAATCAGCCATTCTCTTCACAGCTGTTTTTAATAAAATTAAAAAAAGGAATGCAGGAAATATTTGATGTATTTAAATAGTAGATTTTGAGAGGACTAAATAATAAATACTTAAATAGAGAGTTAGAGTAAAGTATGTATGATAACAATTGGTTGCAAAAACTTTGTCTCCACAATAAAGAAACATTATAGACTGACAACAATCTATTGTATTTTTAAATGCTTTAATTCTAATCTAACTGATTTTGTGTAAAAGTTTTTTAAATATGTTTTGTTTTCAGGTCATGGTTCAGTTTTGAATTATGAAGGAGAGGTTGAAATGGAAGCTTTAATTACTGAAGGAACCTCTTTAAATGCAGGTATGAAATAAAAAACAATAAGAATGGTAAATTTTTGTTAAATAACTTCCTTCCTTTTTCAGACGCATAAGATAAAGTTTGTATGCATTTGATATCTTTATGCTCAATAGCCTGAAAGTGATTTCTTTTTAAAAATATAATTTTTTGATAGAAAGTGGTTTGTCTAGAACAGAGAAAATGTAAATTTTTGTCAAAGACACAAAAAAGAAATTTAAAATTGGCTCTCTAAAAATAGGAAGGCCAAAGGTAAATAGTGCACTAGCTAAAAATTAACACCTGAGAGATAACAATTGGGAAAAATTAGCCATTAATTTAATATTCAGTAAACATAACAGATATATTAAGAAAAGTGTTCAAATATTTGACAAAATGAAAAGTTGTTAATAAATTGTTATATTTTAAGTATTAAATATTACTTCCTTCTTTAAAAAGAAGTAAATAAGTTTACTATATACAAACATATTACGAAACTAATTGATAATCAGTTTAATGTGAAGGTTACTGAAGAACAATTCATTTACATACATTCAAATGATATTTATGAGAAAGCAAAAATCAATAGCCATGAGTTCTAATTTTCTCATTCAGTTGTGGTTTTATGAATGTACTCTTCCCTGGAGACAAACTATATGAAATTTCAATCAAGTCGTTACATAATTATCACCATTCAAATAGAAAGTAGTCTGTTAGATCTGTGGTTGAGCAAAAAACAAACAGTTTCTACTGGTGTAAATAATACTACTCCATGCTCGAATTTCACACATAGCTTTTAAGTAATTCATTTACCAAACTTTTTTTTTTATGTTTAAAATTTTTATTATGATATGTTCTGCCATTTGTATGCAGAAACACTCAGTGATTTGTGTATCAGGCGGTATAGTAACCCAAGGACTTGCTCTTGTCTTATTCTTGATACAAGGACATATCGATAACAAATATTGTTCACTCTGAATTGAAATATTGCTTTCAAAGTAGTTTCGCTTTTGATTCGCTTTTTTAACCGGTTACTTTTTGATTGACATATATTTAATCTGGATACATAGGAAATACAAATTGATTGATATTTTATTTAATGATATGTATGTCTTTTTGAAACATAATAGAAGAAAAACTTCTGGGTTTAGAAAATTGTTTATTTGAAAACTGCTACTTGACTCATACTAAAGTCCTTATGTTTCTTTTTCAGGTGCCATTTCTTTAGTGCGTAATATAAGTTACCCTATCAGCGTAGCTAGAATGGTGATGGAAAAGTCACCGCATACCGTTATAGGGGGTGCAGGAGCCAATGATTTTGTTAATAAAATGGGAGTGCCCAGGGTTCCAGAGTACAATTTAATAACCAGGTATGCCATAGAATCATTGGAGCGCTTCAAAAGAGCTGGTGGACTTCCTGAGGAAACCGAGATCGGAGGGTAAATTCCCATATTTTTTGTCCTTTTGAATCTAGTTTAGGTATTCAACAATTTCCTAAATTGTTTTATTATCATTATTCATCATACTGTTGTTTTTTCGAACATCATGTATATTAAAACATGTACTTTTATTACTACTATGCAAATGTGATTAAATCTTAAACTAAATCAGTAAGGAGAGCATAGTTTTTAAAACCACTATACTTCCTTTGTACTCGGGTATTTTAAATTGTAATCAAGTGTTCATTAACGTGTGGTAAATGCAATGAAGTGCAGATTCACATGCACTGCGAGTGTTTTTTTTCATATCAGTCATCCTCTTTTAAAGCATGAAAGGGGTGTGCATAAAACCAATTAGAAGGGTTTTTTCTATGGGAAGGGTGAGGCTTTAATGATCCCCCATCAATGATTCTTCATGGGTATATTGCTCATGCCAATCCGCTATTGTGCCATACCCTCTTTCCTGGTAACCAGTATCTTGCATCAAGTCAAGGAGGATTAATATGTTTATTAATATTAATTGGACTTGATAAACGTTTATTAAATTAATTTAATTATTATGATTGATTAAATTAATAGACTTGAACCTGTCCAAGGGTAGCATTTGTTCTTCTGCTGTAGGGAGTCACCCTCAAAAAAGAATCTACCATATCTCATAATATATTACATTTACATTATAAGAAATTTTGTCCATTCTGGAAAGATGTTTTATTTCGGTATTTTCATCTTTTTAAAGATTGTTCTGTTTTTAACTGTGAGGAGTGATCTAATGGTAGCATGCCTGCCAGCACTGATGACCATTTCTTGTGGACAGAACTTGGTCCAATTTTATAATTTGAATATCTGAAGTAAAACTTAAAATATTTTTAATATCAGTGGTGGAAGTGGGAAAATATTAAACGATGTGGATGATGTTGCAGTCAAATTGATCTTTTTCTTTATCTCACTCCTTCCTTTACTTTATTTCTTTACTATAGCTCCTACTCTCCATATAAATACTATTTTTACTTTTCGCATATGGCTGAACTCAGTGTGGTCGTTTTATGTCGGCTTGGTTTCAACTTAGGTGAGCCTACGCGTGAATTATCGTAGGGTCTCCGTTTCTCAGCACAGCAATTTCTACCGTTTTATTTTTTAATGAATCTTTAATCAAATCTTACCTTAAAAGCTTCAGAGGAGGGCAAATATTTGCTTTCTTGGAAATACATGATTTCCCAGATTTAATCATTACCTTTGTTTCTTTATTTAAACCATACTAAGAACTATTTATGATTTATTTATTGTTTTTTATTTGTTATTAATATTTAATTTATTTTGTGTATTATTTCTTTTTATCACTTTGTTTCGTGATAAAAGTATATTCGTACATTTTTCCTTGTATCCTTTTTTCCCTCGTATGGCAGCATCACTGTTTGATCTCTCCAACCTTCTACTCGTTACCCTTTTCTGACGGCTGTGTGTATCACTTTTACTCTTGATGACACTGAGAGTCACAATGTAGAAGGAGAATTGAGTCAGATCTTTCTGCAACAAAAAATTGTGTTTATCTACATTGGACTTTATTTGTCCATTTCAGATCGTATTTTCATAAAAAAAAAGTGTATATATATCAAACTAAATTCATAAAAATAACACATGTAAAAGACATCACAACAATTCGGCTGCCTTGTCTTCAGGTGACGCCTAATGCCTCACCATATCTTTCTACCTGATGACGGCGCAGCCGAAATATAGCAGTGAGTTTTTGTGATCTCTTGTACTTGTTTTCTCCTATAATACAGTTATAGTTAGTCCGTTAATACATCGTACCAGTTATTAGATTATGTTATTGCCTCCAGTAAGTCTCTAGGCAATTTATTGCCTTTGCAGAATAGAAATGTGGAAAAGATCATATAAGCGTTTATAAATTCATTACTTTAAAGATCAAAAAACTGTACAATATCATAAAAAAATATCCTAAGAGATCGTAGAATTCAATGAGTTCCAAAAGTCTAAAAACAGTTATTTATATTTAAGATAAAAAAAAGTGCATCTCCGCAAACTAGGAAGGAAAATGAAAGAGGTCAAATGAAATTATCTGGTCATTTTAACTGGAGATACCATTTATCTTGACTTAAAGCAAACAGTTGGTTCCAGAATGAATAGATACAACTATCTATCCCAACAAATATATATATTGTTTCTTTGTTCCTACAAAAAAATTGGGTTGTGATTTTATTTGTTAATCTATATTATTATATCGGTAAATAAAACTTACATAAACTTTACATTTATTGAAGTAATGTATGTATGTTTAAATGTCGTGTTTGTTTCGTACAAGTCGAACGTGATAAAAAAAAAAGATCTGTGCTCTTTTTTGTGATATTGCGTTCTCATTAAAGTGAAAAAGATATCCTAAGTGAATCTTGTTACGACTAATTTAGTTTTGATTATTTCCTTTTGATATATTCACTTCTATCTCTTTTTTTATCTTTAATCTCCTAATCATTCTGACCTTATTGTGAAATGTTTATGCTATATTCTAATCTTGTTCTTTTTTATAGCAGTCTTTGTCAGATTGATGATTATTAATGTTGGCCTAATCAGCGCCCGTTGGGTTGTCTTTTGAAAACGAAGAACTTTTGCTAATCATGAAGTTATTCTAATGTTGTCAATGTATATATAATGTTTGTATGTCTGTCTGTCCGTTTGTAACGCATTCTTCAGTAGCTTTATGTTACTTCAGATTGACGCTGGCAAGGTTTTATATAGGTGAAATTAATCAAAGTCACAGTGAAAATATAATACTTGTTTATCTTTACCTGCTATTTGCTTAAATTTTGATAATGAGTTGTCAGTTAATGGATTTTTTTTTAAAATAATTGTGAAGCAATTTCATTTAAGCAATACTTGATTACTTTTATTTATTTTCGAAATCCCCAAAAAATTTATATTATGAAAATTAAATTATGCTCCCCCTCCCCCTCTCAAAAGAAAAGCTACTGAAAACTATCATCTTAATCTATGAAGAGGGAGAGAGAAATTTCAAATGAATATGAAGTAAAAGATTTTCAGAAACTGTTTAAGTCATCCAACTTGAGAATGAAAACTACACAGCAAGTAGTAGGAGACTTCAGTGACATGTCGAAATCTGAAAGACTGAGGATTTTACTTAAAACGATCAGCAAAGTGTCTAGTTTTGAAACTGATCTATCCGAGCAAAATCGGCACAATAGCATAACACTTAGTAAATATGTAGTAACCTGATGATGTGAAATAAACTATTGTTTTATATGTTGATGGTATGATTTAATTGTTAAAATAGTAAAGTGTATGAAATAGTGTTGACTTTGCTTAGTGTGGGCACTGTTGGGTGCGTGGCAGTAGACGTGACTGGCCATGTTGCCTCTGGTACTTCAACTGGCGGCATTACAGGAAAGTGTCGCGGAAGAATCGGAGATACCCCCCTGCCAGGTATTCTATCATTATTCTTGGAATTATTCCCCTCGGAGATCATTTGAAGTTTAAAATTCGTAGCATTCAACGTGACTATTATAAAGTAAATTATTAGTGATAAATAAAATTAAATATTAATTTGTGTATTGTTGGATTTTGAAATATTTTAACAACTTGTGCTTATTGTGCATTTGTTGTTCAATTAGTTTCTATTCTATAATATTCGTATCTTAAATTTCAATTTTTAATAATACAGAGTACGTTACAATTTCTTCAGTAATTTTGCTAATAATAGAAACTTTTGTAGAGTGATATTGAAATAAGTCAATCATATACTAATTTGAAAGGCTTATTTGAATGTCTATATTCAATCTTATTTCTAATTGACTTGTATATTGCCTGAAATGTCAGTATTTGGGACGTCAGTTGATTGTTTGCGAAGGGGTTAGATGCTTCGGTGACAGTTGAATTATAACGTTTTTGCTCGTTTAGGTTGCGGTGGGTACAGCGATGACTTCATTGGTGCTGTTTCCACAACTGGCCACGGTGAATCAATTCTCAAATATAACTTAGCACACAGGATTTTGGCTGCTATTAAATATGCAGGTATTAAAGTCTAAAACTTCGACTCCAATTGAAATATCTTTACATTTAATTTATATTTATCAATATATAAATTAAAAATGTATTATTCGTAAAATTTATATTTATTCTTGATAGTATGGCATTGGACAAACTGAATGGGTGAAAATTTATTCTTAATTTTCATTTCTAATGTAGAGGAACAGTTTTACATTAAAAAGTATAAACTTATAACAAAATCCTTTTTCGTATGTATAAAAATCATACTATCAATTATTATAATACGTTAAAGATCTCTTTTGTAATAAAATAAATTCTTATGACATAGCAATAAAGACAATAAACAAGCATTATTTTTATTTAAAAAATAAAAATATATGGGCCATTGGTTTTGATAGTAAGACAAGTCCATTATCAAAAAAAAAAAAAAATAATCAAAGTTAAATCTTGTTACAAGTAAAGATAAACTTTTGCGGAGGTTGAACAAATAAAGGTTAAGACATATATACTGATATTTAATAATACAAAAATTAGGCATTTTTTAAAAACATAAGTTTGTATAAATTTGTCAAATATTTAGCTTTTATCGGTTTATTTCAAAATAAATGGATTATACATTGAGCATACAAGGCAGCGTTTTCAAATACGAGGTATTAGTAACCGGCCTGGCACTACAGCAGAATAGTGAAATCACTTGAACACTTGACAAAACTGTGCTGTTTTATTTATTCATTCACTTGTGGTAAAACTATAAAATAAAAGTTCCTAATGTATTGAATTTATTGTTTTACTATACGAGTTGCTTGGTTTTATCAGCAGCTTTCTCTTAAGACAATAATAATTTTTGAATGGAGTTCTTCCAACTTTTATTTATTTTTGTAATATTTCAAATTACATAAAACTGCAAAATCATTGAGACTCATTGATTGAAAAGAATATATTGAACTATACATAAATATAACAAAAAAAAAAAAGGAAAAGTTTTGTTCTAAAGAAAAAGAATGAAATGAAAGCCATTGAAAGCTGTAGCACAAATCTATTATTTGTAGATTTGAGCTGTAAAGCTCAACTGTTTAAGAAAAAAAATACATAAATACATTGTTGATAATTTCGTGTAATTGTTATTAAGAAAAAAAATTAAAACTATAAATAATTTAAATGAAAATTTATCACTTAGTTCTTTTAAAGTACCAGTTGTTAGATTTTATAAAGTTTTAACCATTCATAAACTTTTGACATTTTTTTATTAATATTAACTCTAAATGAATGGCTCTAACTAGATTATGGAAGAAATAATAACTTTCAGGGTCACAAACAAACAGACAAGAGAAAGTTTTATTAAAGTAATAAATTTAAATATTCAAATCTTTGAACTTCTTTTAGTCTGAAATACGTTTATTGTAATCCATTTCTTAAACAGTTATTATTTGTTTCATTGATTAATGAATAAGTAGTTTTTCATTAAATTAAAACTAGGCATATATATATATATATAGTTCAATATAGAAAAAGAAACATAGAGAAATCAAAAGAACACACTTACAGTCTCTAATTTTCGGTTTGGAGACCCAACCGTCTCTGAACCAGTGCGCTTGGTTTCCCTCTCTTGTCTCTCCCGAAGACGGTTCAAACCGAAAATTAGAGACTGTAAGTGTGTTCTTTTGATTTCTCTATGTTTCTTTTTCTATATTGAACTATATTTGTCCGTTTTGGACCGTATTTCCAACGAAAAAGTGTATATATATATATATAGGGAGATAGTTTCAATAGTAGAACTACCATTTTAAACTTTTTAAAATGTTTAATTTAGTTTGAAAATTACTCTAACATATATCATGAATTACATGTCCAATACAATATGTAATTTACAAATACATATGTATACAAATTACATATCTTGTATACATTTATATTGATATAGCTTCTCGACCAGTGATATTTCAAATTCACCAAAGGGGTTCTTGAGGATTTTGTTCATAAACATACAACTCCTGTTTATAAGCCGACGTTTCGCCAGAAGTTGTTTGGCATTTTCAAGGCTAAAAAACATTTATTAACGACATAAGTAAAGCAAGATAAATACATCCACGGATACCAACCAACAGAAAACAAACCAAACAAACAAAAATTTCAGTAACAAGAGAACCACGAAAGGATCATAAAATACCTAGTGTTATTATTCATTATTTAAAAGCAGACATTTGTTGTTTAAAACCTAATTACTTATTATTAATTATTCGGAAACACCAAAACCCAATTTTCAAACAGATAAGCACACTATTACAAAACTATTTCTGGGAGGATATCACTATACAGAGCATTCAAGTAAAACACACAGACAGTGACAAACACAGAAAATTACAAAACAATGAAAAAAATGAGTCAAAAATAAAAGAAATTAAGGGAAAACAAAAACTTACAAACATTATTACCTTTTTTTAGAGGAAACACTATTTACCGGTCCATGCTGTTATCTAGCTGCATCATAACAGATATTCATTTATAAGCTTTATACATTTATACATTTATATGCTCAATTAAACCAGTTGTTATTAAACAACAAAACAATTAATTTTAATTAAATAATCAAAATAATTTATTATGTATTTGTATCTGTAAAAGGTGGAAAGTAAGATTGTTTGAATGTGGTTTGATAGAGAATTTAAATGAGGTTATTTATCCTAGCATTACATTAATGCATAATCATAATTTAAATTTTCTCGAAAATTTTTAAGTTGTATTATTTCAATACCTCTGCTTATGGAATATATTTAAATTAACGTGGAAATAGAGACACAAAACACAGTTTTAGAAATGTAATCAAAACTTATAAAAATATTAAACAACTAAGATTAAAGTCGTATTGTAATCTTCTAAAGTTTTAGAGTTTGTAGCAGCCAGCAATGGTGTTTAGCTGTAGATAATTTACCCCTTAGTTTTTTCAATAACTGAAGAAAACAATTCTGTGTTACTACCATATTTGATGTCATATGGGATGCATAAACATATAAAACATATCTCTATTTCAGCAGGTTAAATTGAAGAGAATATGTTTTCAGTGTATTTAAGCATATTTTCTTGATAGCAGTCGCACAGCACATTACAGGCATGCAAAGCAAAGCGATAATGTGTCTTTAAAATAGCGGCAGTAATTTATCATGCTGTTAAGAAGCATAAAAGCAATAAAATAACGATGCGTGGAGGTTTGGTGAGGTGAGTATGTCTCGGGGACCTGTGGGAGTTCTCAGCTTCCCATAAAAGAGTGATTTTATGAACAAAAATTTTGGTGAAAAACTGCGTCTTATATGATGTCAAACACGGTACAGTATTTTACCTTCCAGTGAATGGTAGTTTTCTTAAAACTATTCATTATAAAAATAACTGTTATATTTTCGTAATTTTTATTCTCAAATTAACATAAGAGTTCTGATTTGGGACTGATATTTTAAGCTTTGAAGTCACACTCAATTATCGAATGCTAAATCTGTTCCGGATAACACTTATCACTTAGTTGTGAATTGTGACTAATATTGCAATTTAAACAATTCATTTCTATTCATTTGACCTTTCTGTCAAGGTCTTAAAATTTCTTACTATGTAATCAAGTAATTTTTCCTCCTATGATCTGAAAGTAAAAAAAGAAATGTATCCAATTTTTGGGTATATGAATTCCTATTATTAATAAGAAAAAAAAATAAGAAGAAGTAATTTATTTTGATTGTGTAGATAAATCTATACCATTCCTTAGGTTTTTTTCCTATTTGCAAGACTAAACTTTACCTTTTTGCCAGTCTTTTAATTAATACTGATTTTTTTTATTTGATGCTCATTGTACTTCATCCTCTTATATTAAATAGAATTAAGAATAGTTTTCTTTCTATATTGAACAATTTAGATAAGGGGTAAATAATCTTTATCAACTTTCTTCTAAAGTCTTGTATCTTGAGAAGTAGTCAAATAATTTTTATGTAACTCTGTTGTGTATCAACAAACTTGGTAATTTAACTATAATTCATGTTTTGAGATTTGTAAAAGAGTACTTTTGAAGGAGTTATAAATATTCTTTAGCTATGATATTAACACTGGTTATTAAACCTGGATATGTACGCTATAATACATAATGTAGGTATATATATATATATTTACATTTTGTAGGTCGAAATATATTATATATATTTCGACGATGGTCGAAATATCGATATGAGTTATGTCTGTGTCTTTCTGTGTGTTTCCTTCGTTTTGAATTTATTTTATATATATATATTTATATAACAAGGTTTCATACAAACACGTGAAATAACAATCAATGATCAAACCACAATATGAAATGGGGAAAAAAGACTCAGATCTTTCAACCGTAACAAGGGTTTTTGGGTTGAAAGGAGTCAGCTGGATTTTTGACTCTGACGAAGACCGCTTGTTACGGTTGAAAGATCTTAGTCTTTTTTCCCCATTTCATATTGTGGTTTGATTATTGATATATATATAGCTTCATGATATTACCATTAAGCATTACAAAGAAAATTCCATTTTAAGCTCAGTATTTTAAGGGATTTCTACAAAATCACAAATTTATAACAGTTGTTTGAAAGAAACCTTTAAAAATGTCAAAAATAATACAGGAGGAATGAATTTCTTCTTTTATTTGAGAACATAATATATTTTACTCTTTAGGAAGAAGTGCTCAAGATGCTACCAAAGAAGCATGTGAAGGAATGAGTGCAAGGGTGGGAAAAACAGCTGGAGCTATAACGGTTACAAATCGTGGAGAAGTCGGTATTTCTTTCACATCAAAAAGAATGTCCTGGGCATTCCAAATGGGCGATGAATTACATTATGGAATAAACCCAGGAGAACATCTAGTCGAAAAAATTTAAATTATATAATATCAGTTATCATAGTTACTTTTATCTGATTCCTTTCGACATTTCTAAAATTTCCATTATTGTAATTAAAAATAGTTACATTGACTAAAATGTTTGGTTTGAAAACTGTTTTGTTGGTACAAAGGTATATGTGAACTATTGTAACAAGAATAAAAAGTTGGTTTGAAAACTGTTTGGCGGATGCAAAGGTTTGTGTGAACTATTGTAACAAGAATAAAAAGTTATGATTAAAAATTTATTGATCCTACACTCAATAAATACAGTTTCTATTAACCTTTCTTGTAACCTTATTTTCCTTTTCTATGATTTCTTATTGTCTTATATATTATTATTAACCATCTTTTAGAATATTTTTCGCTGTTTCCTCTTAACTGTAGATAATCGCTTTTAAATTTCCTTATTACTTTTATACTTCTTTTCCTAACTCTGTACTCCGTATAATATAAATATAAGTATTATAATATTCTCTTATTCCGATGAAACATGTTTGTTTTATAGTGATAAAGCTAAGAAAAAAAATTCCCTAATAGCAGGAAAATAGTTAGATCTTCCAAGTTAGAACCGATCAGTCGGAAGATCGTGAATGCTGAGACTGCCATCGAATTCAATGATAACATGTCTGAAGGAAGATCTGCTACCTAAAGTAGTATATGTATATTATTATAATATAGGTATCTTATTTGATATAAAATTTTGCTATAATTTATATTTTCTTATTTGATTTAATAATACAGTTTTTTCTTTTGATCTAAAATAGACTGCCAAATTAACTGATGAAAGTAATAACCACTTACTTTTCTCTAACCACTCAGATGTTTAAGCAATTATTATATAATGCTAAGGTTTAATTGAAATCGTCACTTTTTGAAAATTAGTATAGAAATTTATATAAATGCACCTATAACATTTGATCAGTTATCTACTTGATTTAATTAAGCAAATCATGATTTAATTCAAAAATACCTAGCTTTTACGTATGTTGAGTCTCAAACGCATGTAAAGAAACTTTTTTTAAAAAAAATAGTAATCTAAAAATACGTTACTTCACTTTTGAACGAGATCTATTGCTTCTGCATATACTCTTGCTAAGCGCAAAAATTGAATGCGACAAAAAGAAACATTATTCCTTTAAGAATACAATAACTATGCAGGAACTAAACAATCCTGTAAATTAAGTACTTATCTAAATGTGAAAAAAAATGAGATTAAAAAAATTAACCGTAATAAGAAAGTATGATATTGCATTAGGGACATACGTATTTTTGACAGCCTGCTCCAGGCCCGGGAAAAAATAACTTCAAAGTTAGTAATTCAGTTATTTCTTTAATTGAAGAAATCCATTTGATATGTTTTGTGACCGGTGAAGCTGGTTGTATAATGCTTCAGAGTAATGAGTGCTGCACTTCTTTGGCTAATTTAAGCAATAACCTTACTAATTTGATTTTATTTAAGACTCATGAAGGTTATTCGTTATTGAGTTACAATGGGAATAGTATTCTAATATATGAAATCAACGATATTTTTAACTTCCTCCAACACAAGACTTCTGAGATTTCAGTATCCGAACATCCAAACTATGTATTCTACTAATTGAATTCTCAACCATATTTTTATATTTCATTGTTTTGTGTAATTCCTATTTTGAGTCATTTCAACCAATAAGTTGAAATTCCAATTCTGGTTGTAAATGTAATTTGTTTCTATAGTTCTGTCAACTTAGTTATTTAGTTGTCATTAGATCATAAGGTATGAATCAAAGTATGAATTCTTAATAAGGGAAGAGGACAGAGGGAGTTTAGGAGCCCAAGAGTTGACAAATCAACAATGGCCAAAATGTTTATAAAATTAATTTGTTTTAATAATTTCAAAATGTAAAAATGGATGGATTTTGTTGTAATTGATAATTGCAGGTAAATAAAGTCTATTTATTAGACACAAAGAATTGTTTAGTCTTCTTCCAAACCAGGAATATAGCAAGAACTGATTAAACTTGTATTGAAATAAACATTAGTGCAGTATAAGTATGAGTTACCATTTAAGAAAAAGAAATTACTCCAAAATCCCTACTGGAGAGTAGGGAAACCCTTATAACCTCTCTGTAAACGTAAAGAACAAAGGTCCGTCTCTGTAAACGCTAGGGCTCCTAAAGTACACTCTAGCCTTATAATCTCCGTTGATTGTTAGACCTATGAGGTAAAAAAAAGTATAAATTGATATTGATCTTCTGTGAAGTATGCTGCAATTATGATTGCTAATCATTGCTTCCTATTTTCTTTGATGTTGGAGGTATTTATTTTCTGACGTCCCTATGATTTTTGTTCATTCATGGTTTCAAATTTAAGAGGTTTTTACTTCCTTCGTAAATCTTTCTGTTTAATTACATCTCCGTTTCCAAAGTTTGAAATATTCTAAACATTCTTATTAATAACCCTAATATATGTTGTAGTTAATAATTTGTTTTCAATTTTTTTAAGGTGATAAATATTTCCCACGAAGTTTCAACAGTTTGTAGCCGTGGTTTAAACACATATATTTTAGACTCTGGAGGAGTGATTTATAAACTCGAATTTTCTTTTACTATGTGAGTGCTAATGAAATAAATGTGTTTAAATTATTTTGTGTTTACCGATTATTTTTTAAGGGCATTCCATTGATATCTTGAATGACTGAATCTACATGTAGTGGTTCAGTGGTTATTTGAAATTAGTAATATCTTTTAAAAAAAAACCTTTATTTATTATATCAATTTCCATATCTTGTTGATAATGAAGTGATTAAACCGCTGACGATTTATAAAGGCCGGTTACAATCGACCTCTGTTGAGACTGCCAATGTTACTAACTCACCCTGTTCTCTTATCAAATAATCGCCTAGGTTTGATCATAACAGATATGTCAGTCACCATATTTTTCCAGAGACAACGAAGGTGACATATTTACTTCTTTTAATATCGGAAGTGGTTGTTGGGAAGTGAATCAGTGTCACAAGCTAGATTCTGCAGAACGAGCTCTGGCTGCCTGCTATTCTCCTTCCTCAGGTATCTGTGTTCTCACCTCGTCGGCTTCAGCTGTCTCCGTTGTTAATATTTCAAAGGATAATCACAAACAAACAACAGCCTTTCCTCACTCAAATGTTCAGGTAAACTTCTTTCATATTATGTTAGAGGTAGACGTTTGTTGGAGGTTAGATGCTATTTGTTTACTTTACTTTTAAAAATCCTGGTCGAATCGAGCATCAATTTCTGGAGTATATTAGCAGTATTCCGTGATGTACGCAGCCTAATATATACATATAATTTCAGTAAAAAATTACAAGTTCAAATAAAATATAAAAACATACTTATAGTCTCAAATTATTGTACAACCATAATCAGGAGAGAAATAAAATCGTAACTTGAATAGAGAGAAAACATTTCGTGTACATGTAGTGACGGTCACTCTTCAGAGTATTTAGCCCTCTCTATTTTCCTCCTGATGATGGTCCATCCCAAAATTTGGGACTATAAGTTGTTTCTTCCTCAATTTTATGTAAACCATTATTTCATTATAAACTTTTATTGTATGTTATGAATAGTTTTTTCATCGTTAAAGAATATTTATCTATTACTTACCAGGTGCTAAGAATATATAAATATGTTCTGGGTATATTCAATATATTTTCGTATGTTTTGTCACTTTAATGGTATTTTGTTCAAAAGTTTAGCTACTGTTTTCGTGTTATTTTTTTTATTTATTAGTTAGATCGTTCTTTCTGTGGAAAAATAACAGTTTTAACTGATTTGTGCGTAACTTTATAATTTTGATTGATTCTGTGATTTTAGACTCGTGTGTTTTTACTGTGGCTTTTGTAATGTTGTATATTCATGTATATAAAAGAAATAATCACAAGTAAAATTAACGAATCATTTTTTTTAAAGTCATTGATTTGTAATTTTAATGATGTAACTTTAAAGTGTTTTTGTTTGGACTATTTCTTTTTAGTTTTAGTTGGATTTTTTGATGCAGGGTGGTGCTTTGGAATTACTTGAAGAGGGCCTCAGTGTTGAATTTAAAAAGAAGTGGAAACTGGATTGTGGGTCAGAAGCCTGCTTGTTTGTAGGACTTTCTACAGGCTCTGTTTATGTTCTTCCTCTGGCGTCTCAAGATAGAAAACCATTCCTCCTCTATACATCAATCTACCCGGTGAAGGGCCTTTTTTGGTTTCAAGGTCAGTATTACCTTCTTCAGCTGTTCAGAATTTGAAATACTCTCATCGATGACCTTGAAAGCACTTTTTAATTCACATATAGTGAATTTCACATATATATTCACATATTTAATTTAAACATATAGTAGAACCACTTAGAAATTACACTAGAAAAGAAATATTTCATTCTAAAAATTAATTAATATCTTTGAATAATTATTTATTTGGGGGAAAAGAATCAGTTCTATTTATCTGTTTAGAATTAACATTCCAAATGGTAAGAAATATTGTTCTTTATAAAGTACTAAAGATTTTACTTACTTATAACTTATAATGAACTAAAGAAATTGCTTAGTTCATTATGAATTTTTTATAAGTAACAGTAATACTCAAATCACACTTGGTAAATTAGTTTAGTTACCTAGCTCTTAACAACTTGCCAAAGAAATTAAAGAACAACGAGCCACATTTGAATCTGAAATCATTTTTGACTGCTTTAATTTTGTTAGTAGAAGTTGTGAGGTACTTATCTTTTTTCGTGAAGATTGTTTCTTTGAATCAATTCATAGTCGGTCGATCAACAGTCAGTTTCCTAAATATAAAAGAATTTGTAACTTTGCCTTTGTTAAGCAGTATTTTGTTTATTTTTGTTGTTGGGAATGAAGTTGAAAGTTAACATGAGTTACTCTTTCCGTTGCGACTTATCGACATTATAAACTTTGTCATTTCAGAGATATAATGTGTCTGATTTATCGTCTTGGAATGATAGTAGAATTTAGCAGAAACTTTCTACAAATGGTACCAAAATATCTGTTTTGGCCTTTTTGCCTATCAAAATAGAAAATGTTTCTTGGAAAGACTAAAAAACATATTCTATTATGAATATTATACACTAATTGTAAGCAAGTTAATATTTTTTTCAGTGAAAAATAATAATTTACTCAAGAATTGATAAAGTATCATAGTTTTTCAATGGCACTAACCTTATTTTCTTTCCTTAATTATTATTTTTATCTTTCCATATTTTACAACTATTATTAATAATTGGAAATATTTTCAGACAGGAATAAAGTGGTTATCGGAATATTCCTTTAGTCATTATCTCTTAATCAGAGTAAAAGTTAAGAGTAATTTTTGGTCAGCAATGAAATTGCAATTCTTACTTTTAGAAACTGAAAACCTAAATGGATGTAGTACTTATGGAGTTGTTAACATTTCTTAATAATTTAGATCGTAGATAATGTACTTGTACACATTACTTCTGGTTGACTGATAAATCATACTTTTGTTGTTGCAGATAGGGCTTCAGATAAATTTGATGGATTAATAATTTTATTTTCTAATGGCTGTGTGGTTAAACTTCATCATTGTGGTGAAGAAGTCTACTTTGTGTTTCCACCCTTCATCCAAGTTTCATTATTGACAAAAAAATATCTCATTGCAAATAACAAGACAGAAACTCATATGCATTTCTTAGATTTCACGAAAGATAAAATTCTATTTCCAATCCAAGGTATGATTGTTGATATATTAATTATTTAATCAATATGACAGTTGACATTGATATATCTTTGAACTTCTCAGTAGTAATATTCGTAAAGGAAAAATGAGTAAAATGATCGTTCTCTTACTCTTGTATAGGGGAGCCAGGCTAGCTCAGTGGTTACGTGCTCGCCTCTGAACTGATAGGACCGGGGTTCGATCCCCACCTGGCCCTTGATTCACGCGGGAGGTGAATAAATCTGAACACGTCGTCCATCGGAGAAGGATGTTAAAACTGTCGGTCCCGAGCCTGTACGATGTCAGGTACTCGTTAAAGATCCCTACTCTAAATACACTTGAGCTAGGCAAAATTTAGGACTTCCACTGTAGAATCAATCGTCATTGTGTGGTATCACAAAGGGCCAATGCTCGGCCTATGTGTGTTCCCTTGTTGGACTATCATTGCAACCTAACCTAACCTAACCTACTCTTGTATAGGTCACATAGTTTCGAATCCCTTATCCATTTGTTCTTTTAAGGTAATAGTGTAAAAGTTACATCAAATTATATTATTGTTGGTAGTAAAAGGACAAAAGAACCTGGATGGGAGCTAACTGTGTTCTGTCTAAGTGTGCACTGCGGCCGGACCGTAGCTATCCTTTAAACACACTCTAAATACAGGAGGGAAAAATAATCCAAAATGTGTTCAGAGGACCACGAAACAAATAAATCTGTAAAAAAACCATCAAAAATATGTTTTCATCGTTACTATATTTTATAGTAACCCACTTAAAAAATATATATATTAAGAAGTGCAAAATAATACTTCAAATGTATTAGTTCAAAAAATGTAAATTACTGTGATTATAGATCATACCACTTAGATATATCAGTATATCAGATTTATAGCTGTATATGTAATACATATTTATAATTACTGGACAATTATTTAAGAAACTTGTTATGATAGAGACATGAGCCGTTAAGCCATGTCCAAAGGGCACATATAATATAGATGTAGTACACCGAAATTTATACTCCGCGTAGTATTGGCTTTAATATTGTTACAATATGGATTTAAAAGTTAAATTTAAATACCAAATTTAACTCATTTAAGTACCATACTATATTTTTTTTAAAATAAAAATCTTATTCTATGAATTCTGACAAAAAATTTTCTAAGTTAATAAAAATAATCCGACAAGTACAGAAGAAGGTTGCATTATTGCAAATTGAGTTTTTGGTTTTAGCCATGTATTGCCTCTTGAAATAAGATAATTTTTTTTTATCACAATGTATTCATTTTAAACCGTTGCATTTAAAAAATTTGATGTTCCAGTGTGAGTGGTTCAGTGAAAAAAAGTATTTCCTGAATTTGCAAAATTCACGTTGTACATCTTTCGTATAATGCAAATTTACAAAAGGGCTTTACATTTACACTCGTCTAAGAGACCATTTTTGTGTTCAATTTCATTATGATTTGTCAACATTCGTGTTTAAATTTTTTCAGATTTAATCTTCAGTTAAAAGTTTTGCATTTTTATACACAAATGTACTTTTTATGAATATATTTTCTAATATTGCTAAAAATGTAATGCTTTCTATAGAAATATTGTGTTTTCCAAATAAAGCACACAGTTTTAACTCTCTAGTGCTGGTAATTTAGGTGCGAAAAATGGGATCAAAATTAAATAGTGAACCATAAAGTGGCTATCTCTTGAAGCATATTGCCCAAAAACTATACTGCTTATCTACACTATAAGTTTGTGTATAATAACAATTTGATCCATCTAACTATGTGACATGAAACATGTTCAAAACTTTAGTACAAACCATCCCACATAAAACTTAAACTTCAAAATTGGACTCAGGGACCCCAAAAGTAAATTCGTCAAAATATCGAAGTCAAGTTGTTTTATCATTTATTTATATAACTACTAAGCCAATAGTGTACTATTCCTATGAATAGTATATACATCATATCTCTTAAGCCAAATCATTAACTAAAAAGAAAGTACCTAGTGACTTTCGCTACATCGTGTGTACAATAGGTTTACCACCTATTATTATCTGAAGGTACTTCTGTTATTATTAAAAGAGCTTGTATTAAACAATTAAATTATATAGTTTAATAGTTATAGTAAATAAATAATAAATGAAACGATGATAAAGTTTTAGCTCTTTTCTTTTTCAGGTGATCCCGTACTGATGGACAAAAGTTTAATAATTGCCTAGTTGTACAGTCAATTATTATGTGGTATTTACTCATGGTGTTTGCATTCCAACGCTCACAGTTGTAAGGCTTTCACCTTTTAGTGCTGTTCTAGGGGCGGAAATCGTGGCTCATTTATTATTTGACACCCATTTAGTAATGGGTGAGCCATATTACCTGTTGATTCTACATTGAGAGTTCTAAATTTGGTGTAACCCAAATATATTTAGAGTAGGCTCGGGAACGATGGCTTAACGTTCACTTTGAGGGATGACGAGCTCATATTTATTCACTTACCACATGATTAAATCGAGGGCCAGAGTGAGTATTGAACTCTGGATCTACCTGTTTCCGAGGCCAGCACGTTACCACTGTACTAACCTGGCTCCCGAATTAACAACAGTGAAGCCGTTGACTTGAAATCTTTCATATTTTCATCTAATCTTGTTTTACTATTCAACTAAATTCTCCATTTTTTTTTTAGATGTCTGCTGTTTGTGTCCCTTAGTTGATAACTTCACCTATGTCCTCTGCTGTACAACTAAAAACAAACTTCTTATAGTTGATATCGGGTCAGTAAAACCCACGGAAAACACTTTGATTAGAAAATCTCAAATCCCTTCTATCAAAGATCTCGATGCTCTCATTAAAAAATCAACCAATTTAGCTCTAACTAATCAACAATTGGAAAGAGAACATCAACGCCTCCGGCTCCTATCTCTGGCTGGCAGGTCGGATTTATTACAAAAACACTTCAAATTTTCAATTGTACCAATTCAAAGTGAGTAATGCTTTTTTTTAAATAGAATCTTGTGATATTCATTTGTGTAATTATTTTATTAGTACATTCGTCAGTAGTTTATACAGTTTATAACATTCAATTACAAAAATGTAAAAATTACAAAATTAATAATTAAAATTACTTTTATTAATTAATTTGTAATTATTAGACTTTGGTTTGATAATTTATAGAATTTTTTTTGTTGAATTTAGAGGGTTTGTTAGGTAGTGTTATTGATGACCGTATGTATAATGTTTAGGATTAATTTAGGGCTCATGGAAGTCAGGAATGTACAACTTGTTTGAATTTTTCTGAAGTTTGATTCGTAGCAAATTTTGTATTCAATATTCTATTTTGTTTGGTACAGAAATATTTTAAATATAACTAAAGTGCATTTTTCAACCATAATTATGATGTAAAGTGTTCTCATTTGGTACATTTTAAACAACGTTAAAGTAAATATTTAAAATTTTACATGTAATTTGATAGTATTAGTTATATGTACATATTCTAAGGTAAAGCAAAAATAAGTAAATAAAATACTAGTTACTTTATTAGTCAATAATAATATTTATTAGTCACGTGTACTATTATTACAATGGTACCTTGAGTATTATTATTATTACTCAATGTACAAGTAAATCTAGCTATGAGTTTTTCGAGATACGAGACAATTCTCGCGAAAATTTCCCTCAACGTTTCTGCTAAAATTCATATACGAGCACATAGCGCGCGCTCTTTGTGCCTTTCCGGGAAATACTGAACATGAACATCTGTATCATAGAACGTTTTAATTATCATCCGAGGTTTTGCGTCAATTCATTAATGTTGCCAAAAATGTAAAACTAGAAAACTTACAAAAAGATGTTACTGTACCTTTATGAGTATTTCAGTAAAAACAAAAGTTTAGTAAGATTAATGCTAGACTTACTTATTTAATGATAAACTCACTTTGCAAATTGAATTCCTCTGATTATTTTTGAAATAATGATTATAGAATATGGTGAATGAAATCTTAATTTAATTTCGATTTTCGTGATTGTAATTTACAGTGATTTTGTTATAATCGTTAAGAATAACCCACACTTTGCCCTTTGAACAGCATAAAAGCATGAATGTAAGTTCGTTGAATAAAAAAAACAATATCGGTGTTTTAAAACTAATTCAAAATTGAGTGAGCAATACTAGTTGGGTGGGGAGGTCGTAGACAAAATGGTTTACTTAATTTAGGTCAAAAGTAACTAAAACTCGGGTTGATCTAACTCAACATTTTCCCACGCTTAGCTTTATTTAGAGTAGGGATTTTCAATAAGAAACTGACGTCGTATGTGTTCAGAATTAGCCGTACTTCCTCTTTGGTTGTATGCACGACGATTTTCACTTCTCACATGAAAAAATTCAAGTTCATTGCTGGGTGCGCAATCGGAGTCTGCGAAAGATAACTCATCTGGGTTTTTTTAACGATTCCGGGAGCTCTTAATATTCTCTCTCAATAGGCGTCTTGTGGCTCAATAACGTACAGTACGCTTATCTGAAGGCTAGATCAATAATGGGAAAAAATAATTATATACTTGATGTTAATAACCTGTTATGAGAGTAGATGAAAGATATTTTTAAAAACACTAAAACGGATATATATTTTAGTTTTAGGTGATCAACATGCTGTACGGTTGAAAATAAAGTTCAATATTTTGGGTATATCATTTTCAAAAGATTCTTGGAAAATTCGTATTTTCATCTCATCAGTAGAGAAGAAAGAGGCAATAACATTTAACCTTCAGGAAGATGTTTCCAGTCAGACTTGTTTTGTTAAGATGGCGTTGGTTCCTTTTAAGTTTGATGTTCTCTTCACTGTTGAATGCAAACTTATTTCATCCCTGGAAGAAGAGCCAACCATTTCTATCTCTGTAGGAAAGGTAAGTTTGTATTTGTAGTTTCAGTAACACTAAAAGTTATGTTGCAGGTATCATAAAAATCGGTGTTATTCAAAGTGATTTATAACCTCTCTTACAGTAGCAACCGAAGTGTGTGAGGGGGCAATTTAAGTTCCAGTAATATATGAACAATATATTAGAATCAGTGGACAGGAGAGAAATAGTGCTTATGTAGTACAGTCCTTCATCTACCATTCCAGGAAGTCATTACTTACAGTTTACTCCCAGTTGTTAAACTGTTATTTGTCGATGTAAGATATTGGAACTATTGTTTTTAAATCTGAGTATTGGTATAGATGTTGTGTACAGTATAATTTCGAAATCTGTAATCTGTTTTTTACTTTTCACTATAAACCTCCTTACAAAGTCTACTTTGAGGGCGGATAAGATTTGAAACTGGTGTTGTTACAGAGACGGTTTAAGTAAAGAAGGTTTAGGTTCCCCTTAATGTTGCTAGTGATACAAATAATAATATTTTGATTGAAATGTTTCAGGTAGAACTTGATGCGAGCTACTTTCTCATTCCTCTTACAATGGCTGATTTAATTACGGTAAGAGGGGACGATGAAGATATTCGAAGTGAAACAATAGATTTTTTTATTTCTTTACAAATTTCTATATCACCTCCCGAAAGCATAATTCCAAAACTACTTTCGAACTCTAGATCTTTGTGGAGAGTTACTGAGTACAAGGATACATTAAGTAAGAAAACATTTCTTATAATTTTGAATTTTATAAGGAATTTCATGTTACTTGGTTGATAACAATTACTATTTTTTGTTGAATGATATTAATGTACCCTGTTTTTCAACTTTCTTTAAACTTTAATTGTAAACATGTTTCTACATCTTTAGTTTTATGAATGTGTTTTCCTTAGTTCTAGATCGACAGTAACAATAGTTGCATATTTAAATGAATTATTGGAGGAATCCGCTGCTTCCTCAAGCACATGAGGTGAGCTGCGTGGTATGGCTATGCAAATATTTCTACAGCTCCTACAAAATTCATCAATGTATTTGGTGAATATTTAGGGGTAATAGTAATAGTCAACGACTATTACGTCGTTAATGTAAAATTTATTAATTTTAAATAATAAGTTAAAATTATTTATCAGTTTAAAAAAAATCAACTTTTATCCCTTTTATAAGAAAAAAATAGGTATTATTGGGATCAGTCATATATTTATTTGATATTGGTTTCTGCTGAAGATTTTTTGTTTAGTAGCCTCTTCAATGGTTTTCATTGTATTTCATAACTTTTATCATTCTTGGTGTTGTATTTTATTTTAATATTTTCATTTCAGATTCTCGGGATATAACTGTTATTTATTTTGGTGAAAAAGTTACCTTAAAAGTACTTAAGGATGAAGTCAGACTATCTTCAAGGAGTTTTAAAGCTGTCTACGCTTTGAAGATTGCCGTCCTTCTTCAGTTAACCACTGGTAGTCAGTTTGAAGAAGTCAGCGAACAGTTACTGTTAGATTTAATCGTAAGTAGATAATTGATTATAATCTTGCATGGTCATTCCACGCGAACACTTTAATTAACTTCTACTTATAATTCATTTTTATAATTTAAATTTCTCTCTAACACAAATCAACATATCATGGTATAGTTCCTTCTTTGGTTTATGTCATAAATTTTTTTAAATCAGATGAAATAATATGTCATTACTATCAGTGAACACGGCATGTTATCCGTTATTGTGATCACAATTAGTAGTTACCAAAACACTGTAAAATATTATTTAAAAATAATCTGTATATTGTAATCAAATTTCTTTATTACTTTTATCAGTTCCGATAGTTATTAAGAATTGATACAAAATATTCAAAAATTATTGTTCTATAATAGTTAAGCGCAATTTTTTTTTATTACGAAAAGCAAAACACAATCTCTAGTGTATAATCAAACTGGAGTATTAGAAGATTTACAAAGTAATCGAAATTATCGATGTTTATTAATCATCGAAATTAATAGGTAATGGCTTCCTACCGATGTCTTAATTATTTGTGTGGATTCAGATCCTTACCAACCCTGAAGATGCAGCAGCCTTAGCATAAAATGAGAAAATGAAAACTCAATACTGGTCAAGACAGTTGTAATTTTATCGGCTAGCTATTATTACCAACATCATAGGCTCTCCAGTCATCACAGTGCCTTCTGTGTAATTACTACAGTAATCAATCTTAGTAACTTAATACTGCACCCCTTACGATTTCCTTCTCTCTTGGGAACGTCCATCTTCTAGAGCTTATTCCTATTGTAAGTAAATTTATATTAATGATATACGCACAATGGGTTCAGAAATATACTAGCTTTTTTAAAAGCACAAATTCATTTGTCAGTGATTTACAATGTTATTTCCAGTTTGTATAAACCAGGCAAACGTGTGATGTATAATGATTAATTATTTTAATAATGATGATAATAATAATATATCACATAACCTCTAAGTTATGATTATATTTTTTTTTAAACTACTATGTTTTTTAGGGATGGCGTCAAACTGAAGAAATTTTGCGCTTTGGTGGCGACAGAAAGGAGATTATACAAGACTTACATAGAATATGTAAATTTTCTACAAATTATACTATTTAATTTATATTATTTTTCTATTTTGAATGATTTATTTTGTGAAAATTTCTGTTACTACGTGTGAAGTTTTATACAACTTCTTTATATAAATCTTTTATTTTGTCTTCTATTATACAGTCCTCAAAGTTTACCAACGACCAGTGAATATAACCGCGCACTATAGTGCACGTCGTAACTAGCAGTTCCAGACCAGAGGCCTTCTACTGCTTGATTACTGTGCTACTATAACTTGGAATGTCAGTAATTCATGTCGGATATTAAGTTAGTCTGTACAATAATGATGTCGTATTCGCGGTCATGTGGTCTTGTTAGTCATAGTTTTCAATGTTTTTTGTCATGAGCTGGAAAGGTAGTCAGATAGTCACTGGATGAAGTAATTATTCAGTGAGGTTGAGGAAGGTTAGCGACAGGATTTAGAGTTTGTACAAGGAGATTTGAATGAGTAGATAGTTTGTTGTCTTCATTGGTAGTAAGTCGGGTGATGTAGCTCAAAGTTTATGTGAGTGTTCGTAATATACGTCCACAACTTCTATTAAAACTTCATAATTTTTTCTCGAATTATTTTAGTACTAATCTTACATCAACTTTCAACAAATTTTTGGATTCGGTTCAATATTTATTAATAAGGAAAAAATATATATGGAGTGGCTTACATTCAACTTTACTATAAGTAAACATAATGTTCAACTGAGTGACAATCAATTGAGTTGTTTTATTTAATGTGGATATCGTGATGAAGTTATTTCATACGCTCTGGTAAAGTTCTGTTATTATTATCAAACTTATAGATAACCAATTTAATGTTTTCATTTGCTTTATTGTAGCTACAACCATTTGACAGCTATAAGAAATTTAAAATTGTTGATCCAGAACAGGGATGTCAAACTCATGGTCCGCGGGCCAAATGCGGCCCGCCGGATGGTGTTAAGTGGCCCTCGAGGTGCAATACATTTTTTAACTCGAGTTACTGTAATTGTTAGAATTGATGGAAATATAACTAAAGTTTAGCTAAACCAAATTTTTAATTTTGTAAATTTTAATAAATACGTCATAACTGGGTCTGAACAGTTATGACTTATTTATAACTTTCCAACCGATCGACTGGCATAGGCCTTACACTCAACCAGCTTGAGTCCATTTGTCTAAAATTGCATTAGTCGTGGCTGTGCATCAAGTCTTCTACGTGGCTACGTTGTCAGTTCGAACTTACTTATTCATTTATTTTTTCATATGGCCCTAGTCAAATCTTTGATGGCCCTCGAGATCATAACCAAGTGAAATTTGAGCCTAGAAAGGATTTGAGCTTGACACCCCTGATCTAGAACAATCAGTTATCCATGTTATCAGGATTACACTGATGGCTCCAGACTCATCGGAATCAACAGTATCTGTCCTGCTGAGCTTTCCTTGGCCGCGTTTAAAATCAGCTTTCAATTTTAATTACTTTATTCAAACTTCAAGATTGCCATTAAAGAATTGTCTTTTACTTCTGTCGGTTATAGGTTTGCTAATAGTCGGTTATAGGCGGTTGCCTCACATTCAGTTGGAATGTCATAGAAGGTTTCCACCTCTTTCAGTTAGTGTGGATTATTTGAATATTGTAAATTGCATCTTGTATAAGTAGTACTTAAAAAGACAAATTATACAGATATTTAAAAATCCTTTCTTTGAAAAGTTGGTATTTTCTTACAAATGTAACTTCAGGAGGAATGATTTTTTAAACAAAATTAGACACGACTGTTGTACTCACCTTTTATCTGTTTTCTTCTTCCTTCATCCATTTATCAATCGCTCCATCCTTTTCCAAACGGAGCATTGCCTTATTCCCCTGTATTCTCTTGTTTTCAGGTACCAAATTAAAGTTACCTTATTTTTACTGACGATTAGTATTATTTTTGACTCGTCAGTATACTAGACTGGAGACCCTTTCTTGAAATCAGGAAGTTGCCAATTCAGGTTATCATTTGTAATCTATATACGAAGAAAAAAAAATATATATAATAATAATATATATATATATATATATATATTTATATAAACGAAGAATTAAGCAATTTTACACGTTTTGAGCTATTCAGTTACATACTCAAGTTTTACGGATGATTCCTCTTTCAGGAGAAATAAGTAATGGTGACCAAAGCTACTTACCTTGGAAACACAACGGCAGTAAACAACGAATCCTCAGGACTAATACTCGTTGTGTTCCGGTCGTGCTTGGTCGCCCATTCTATTTCCTCCTGAAGACGGATCATCCTAAAAATTGATTTGTAAGTGTGTCTCTTTCTCTGTGTGTTGCTTTTCTCGTTTTGAGCTGATTTGCGTCCAGTTTGGATAGTTTTTTTTCGAATTTTAAGTGATATTTATAATAGATTACTAATATATCTACGTTCCGAAATAACATATTTAATATTCTAGAACCCAATAATAACTTGCAGTTGGTTTTTGTACTCTTACGAAGACCGCTTATGTTACGGTTGTAAAGTATTTATATTTTTTTCCACATCTTCCTTTATTGTGGTTTGATCATCTGATATTATAATATAGTCAGGTATTGTTAATTCCTGACGACGAGTGACATCGAACATATAGTAGTGAGTTCAGTGATTTCTTTTCTATGTGTCACTTATTGAACAATGTCTAGTTTATATATATATATATATATATTATATTAGTCGTTCACAGGGAGAAAGAACGAGTGATTTATAATATTTTTAATTAGAGAATTATTTTTGATATGTGATATTTGCTAATTTTAAACAGAATTACTTAATATTAACTGTGATCTCTCATGAATTTTTTATATTTTTCTTCTTCCACACCTTCCCATTGTAAATCTTCTTTTGGAAGTATCCTAAAAAAAAAAAAGAAATCCAGGAGAGTTAAATTTAAATAATGCTTACTTTTTTTTTTTAAAAAAAAAGTCCTATTTGATTGAAGTTATTAACAGACCAGGTATGATACTTGACAAAGCAGATAACATGCTATATTATTTAATAAATTAATTTATTAAGACATTAATAGAGAGGAATTCACTTACTTGGATCTTATTCATTGAGAATGTTAGTTTCTTTTTCAGTGAGCCCGTCACTTAATAGGCTAAGATTCATGCGCAATATATTCCTGTTGTTCATGCCAACTAATAAATTTACTATTTCTCTTGTCTGGAGGCAGTGGAATGTTGCCAATTTGCCTAGTTCGATACCTTCTTTCTGAAAATTATAGAAAAAAAATCTATATGAATTCCAAATTCATTTAGTTAGAATTAATAAGATTATGCTATATAGAATCGTGTTTTTCAAACACTATACCGCCAAACATTAGTATACCTCGATAAATTTTAATGTAATAAGTTATATTATAAATGTATACTAAATATTTTATGTATAAAAAATAAGACAAACATAATATATGAACATAATGGAAATAAAAAAATACAACCTCTTAAAATACAAAGGAGCGATAACTATTTTTTTGTTTTTTCTTTTCTCTTATATAAATTCTTTCATTTCAAGAGGCATGGAGTGTCAGGCTGTACCGATGTTGTTCTAACAGGTCTAACTAAGAAATATTCTTCCCTTAATATGACAAGAATTTAATTTTAAAAGATTTTCTTTTGTTTATTTCTATGAATTTGATAAATATTTTTTTTTTTTGTAAAACAGTGTGATTCACTTTAAAAAAAGGTTGCGAATCAGTGATATAGAGAAATAAGCTGTCCTGATGGGATCCGAACTGGCTTTGTATCAATATGTGGAAGACAGACTGACACTGACTGACCCATGTAAGCAAAACCAAAAAGAATGATGCCAACAACATAAAAACTGGAAGAGCATTTCTTTTATAAAAATCAATCAGTTGATTTTTTTTTGAAATTAAGCATATTGCAGTCTAAAATTTGAGATAAATTGTTAGTTTAATTTTTGCTAGAAATTTATAACCAAATTATAAAACATTTTATAAATTTAGAAAAAATGGAAAAACATTTAAACAATTAAAAATCCGTTTTGTACCCATTCTCTTGGAAAATATTTTGTGTGTGACGTCACTACAGATGATAATTGGTAAGCTCGCAAAGTGTCAAAAAAACCAAAAAAAAACTGAAGAAATCTAAAATTCCTGTTTTTTTCTTTACATATTCAACGGAACACGGAGGATTAATTGAGAGTAACTGAACACTTAAAACATACTGCTGTGAAAATGTTTCTGACGCGTTTTGAAATAATAGCTAACGAACATTCAGTGAAAACAACAAAAATTAATTCTAAAGTTTAAACTTTCTCTTTCTTTACAAAGTTTAACTTATTCTAATAAACAAATTATTCTTATCGAGCGCATTTACATTCGTTTAAGTTCACTTAATTAATCAAGAAATGCAAATTAATGAAGGATAATCGTTAAAAATTAATCAACTTAAATTCAAGATTTATATTTATTTTTGTAAAAAAAAAAGCTAAAATTTTATCTCTTTATGATGTGAATTATTTTGTTTTCTTTATATAGTTTATTCCTAACAAAGTCTGATTGACTTAAAAATGAGAGCAAATGACAAAACACGTATACCAGGGTTTTAACAAAAGGGAATTGTCAAATTAATTATTATTATTATACTTTGGAAATGCCGTGGAGAAGGGGGTGTTAGTAAATAAATATATACATTGGTTTTCATTTAACTTTACTACACAGCTTGTTAACGAACTCATAGATAGCTAACGCAATAATTCGTTTGACTGATTCTCGTTTTTTTACAATCATAAGAGTTGTAATGAAAAGGTTTTATAGCAAAGTCTTCATAGGTCTTAAAGTTGTTCGAAGGGTAAAGTAACCCTTTGAAGACATCAAAACAAAAGTCGTTAAGTACTCAAAATTGATTTTTTTTCACTATTTTTGTGTATAAAAGTTAAAATAATAGCCATGAATTCTGATAAATTTATATATATATTCCAAAAACAAAATAAGATGAGAAAAAAATTAAGATCTTTCAACCGTAACTCAGTTGGGATTTGACTCTGACGAAGACCGCTTGTTACGGTTTAAAGATCTTAGTTTTTTTTCTTATTCTTTATTGTGTGTGGATGTTGACTGTTATATCACGTGTTTATAGTAACAGATATATATATATATATATATATATATATATACAATGATTAAACCACAATAAGAATGGGAAAACAAGACTTGTTTTCATGAGTCTTGTTTTCCCATTCTTATTGTGGTTTAATCATTGATTGTTGTTTCACGTGTTTATTTGATATATATATATATATATATATATATATATATATATATATATATTTTAAGTGTAATCTGTCCTGCCGGACCGCTTTTCGTTTATCATGGTATATATATATATATATATATATATATATATATATATATTAAACGACACATAGACCACATTTAAGAACTAAACAAGAAGTGTTATTTATTTAAAGCAATGGTAGTTCTCGCTATGATTTAAGTATTTAAACCCTGATTGAGGTTCCAATGAAGTTTAAGTATTTAATGTACTTTTAGAGTTAATTAAAAACATTTTAAGTAAGTACTTAAAATTATAGTAATAAACTATTGGTCTAAAGATCAAAGAACGTTTCACCCGATTGAGACATGAGTGAAAAGAATAGCCAATAATCACGTAATAATAAGTTAGCAATTTAGCGGTTTTACTCGATATAGGATAATTAATAGCAGAATGATGCCAAATACTAGTTAACTAACGTTTGAGGTATATAACTGTTGGAAGTAAATATGAAAGGACTTTCAAGGAAAAACTGACTGACTTGATAATGTTGATGGTAATTGTATTTTTTAGTTAATACGGATCAGCATACTCTCCCCCAGTATGAGTAGAATAAGGGAATGAAACACTAAGTCCCCACATAAAAGATTTTATCTTTATCTTTAACTAACTTAGAGTCGTTTCAAACACTTACTGTTCATCGTCAGGTTAAATCTACAATAGAAAATGTGAAATTGAATATAGAGAAACACCTAAAATGGGTTACATACCTGCCTCAGTAAGGTCTTAGTTTATATTTTGGTTATTTTCTTTGTTCAATTTCACATTTTTAATTCATATTTTATATTGTAGATGTAACCAGACGACAAGCATTAAGTGTTCAAAATTAAAACGCGTCAACGTTTTATGAAATCTTTTGTGTGGCGACTGAAGTTTTTTCCCCTTATTCTAATCATGAGTAAATACCATACAATGAATGATTGCATAGCTCGTGAGTCCCCTGCAATACTTACGTTTCCATAATCGCCCCCTATTAGAGCCACGCAGTTATATCCTTAGGCTGCACTGGCTTACATGTATCCGCAGGTTATCTGAACCAGGGGCAAAAAAGGCCACTGACCTTACTTGTAGCTGAGCAGATTCATTAGTACCTAGGTCCGGAGTTTGATCCAAAACTCTTAAAATAAGTTGGTTCTACGGGCGGTGGGGGCCCTTGGAGGGGTTTCTCTCCATCCCGCCTACTGAGGTTGGACTCATAGTGGCTGTTGGTTCTCACCCAAGTTGGATAGACCCGTGAGCTCGCTGTGTGAGAAGTAGTAACCTCTCGGGAGGATGCCTGCTTAGCATACCGGGGAGCTAGAGACCCCAAACCCTTACCAGTGGGAACGGGTCCTTGAACACAGCTAATTGGACTGGACAACTGGTACTTGCCTGGTAGAGACTCGGGTTCTTGACGGAAGCTCTGGGTGGGGACGATTAGGTATCACCTCTTCGAGCCCATTTATGTTCAGTACAGGTGGCAGAGACCCTAGAGGCTCTAAGTACTCTACGGGCACTGCCCTCTTCGGAGGGGGACGACCGAGTTCAGAATAACACTAGGTTGGTCCTAAAACTGTAAGAAATTGTAGGCTAGCCTGACCACCGGTTACGTTTCCATAAGAAGTACTACACCACCTTAATAAAGTATATAGCTAATACAAAAAAATATTATTATAAAAAAAATTCAGATACGCACCTTGCAGAGATTTGATGCCTTGGCACAAATTTCCTTTATCTGAGAACTGGCCGGATGCCAATCCTGAGGGCCTACATTTGTCAGCATTGACATGCTCGTTGGAGCAGCATTTATAAGTCCAACACCTTTTTCCTGAAACAATATAATCAAGCTTAGCAATTCATTATCATTCAAAAGAAAAAATACACCAAAGATACAAATATAGTAAGATGATATGTACTTTTTATAATTGTAATGTACAAAAGTGCAGTTCCTGGACAATTTATTCATACTAATATGAATTTGATTTATTTTCTTATTCCTTATTTTATACTTTTCCCTTCTGCGTTCAAATCTTTTTTTCTATATTGTTTTACTTCTCACTTCATCTACTTTAGAATCTACTTTTATTTTCGGTCTAACCGAAAATTAAACATTCATTGTCATTCTATGTGGGCATCTGATGATATTGATACAAATATTTCAGAATTCCGTATTGTGTTTTATACTTGATACATATTTTTTATATTTATATGCTATTCTAAATTTTACCATACTTTTATGACAGCTTTGGTACCGTGAATTGTTTCATTTATTTAGAAGATATCGTACGCATCTATGCTAGCTATTTTTATTCTCAATAATATGTTCTTATTGGTTGTTCATTATAATTGAAGATATAACATATACCCCTTAGCTTACTTTAAAAAAAAATCAAACTGCCAGTCTATAAAAGGTTTTAACACTTAGCTATGACGACTAAATTGTACTTGATTTTATAAGAAAGTTTCAACATTATTTTTATGATATTGTAAAGTATAAAGAAAATGAAGCAGTGATTCAATTTTACCTTGAAGAGAGGAAAAAACTTGTGAAGTGACTTATCAATCAACGTATCTCGGCAGTAGGATAGCACGACGTCTATCTTGACGTGACTCTTGCAGACTGCGTCCCATAACAAACCAATTGGGTATCCAGATACTCCGATAAACCTCACTTTTCCTGAAAGATTTTATTTTTTGTAAGTAAAGTGTAGAAAAGTCATAAGAAAATATCCGTTTTGAAATTTTGACGCATACAGGCTTCTTCAGTGCTTGGTATGGAAAATGACCAATTATTTTTGGGTAATATTGCATCAAGAGAAAAGTACATTATGTATTTTATAACAAAACAGTATTAACTTTCTTTGGTTATTCTAAAGACTTCAAATTTTGTATTTAGTACTGTACTTTGGTGAGTATAACACAAGTGTCATTAATACTGATAATTACAAGAGGAATATAACATGAAAAAGGGCAATAATTAAGTACATACTGTGAAACGGCCTGCATTCACTTGTCCGATATGTTACTACAACTTATTAAAATTTCAAAGACAATGTAAGAATTTATTGAAGGTAAATTTGATTTTATAATTAGACAAATAAAATTATTGAGTTAAATTAATATTTTAGGCTACTAATTATAAAAAATATACATTCCATCACATCACTGATAATAAAATGTGCAAGGAATTTTAACTCAAATGAATTATCATATTTGAAATTTCTTATGTTTTCCTCTCAATCTGAATATCTTGTGAACACTTGCCAAAATAAATTGTTAATGTAATTAACACCTAAATTCTATTTTTGTCCATTGATCAGAAGACATGGCCAATCTCTTTTATTATATTTAATGACATCATTAGGTTAGTTTGCTGTGCCAGCCCCACAAAAGAGAACAAACAACGTATAGACTGAGTATTGGCCCTTTGTGATACCATACAAATAACATTCTGAATAGGGAGTCCTCAATTTTACCTAACTTCAGTACCAATATTTAGAGTAGGGATCTTTAACGAGTGCCTGGTATCGTACATGCTCATGGTCGACCTCTTAATATCCTCTCCGAGGGACGACCTACTCAGATTTATTCACTCGCAAGGAATATCAAGTGCAGAGTGGGTATTGAACCACGGATCTACTAACCTGGCCTCTTAATGACATGATTGGTAATATATTTCAATGAGTGTTTCAAAATAGAACTTGTTAGTTACGGTTTCCTATCTAATATTGTGATTGTTGTTTATAATTGTCATTATTACTTACGGTTTTTTATCTAATCTTGTGATTGTTGTTTATAATTGCCAAATGGTAACATTAAAATTTATGCTAATGTAGTTGTTATTTTTCGTTATTGAATCACATTTATTCAAAAACATCATTTTCCAAGCATTCGCCAACTATCCTTTAAATAATACTAATTATATTATCATTATAAGCAGCAGAATAGAGTAAGCACATTAAAGTGAATGGATCAATTGAGCCGTTTATTTTGAAAGTGGCCTAATTCCATTTTCCAAAAAAATTTAGCTAGCTATTTAAATAATTACATTTTTACGTTATCTTTACCTTTTGCAGCAAATTGTACAAAATTTATTTAAAATTACTAAGAATTTTTATAACAAAAATTAGTTGATAAATAAAATGACAATATTTTTAAATTTTGTAAAACGCAAACCCTTAAATATCTCGATTTTAACATAAATGGAATTAGGCCACTTTCAAAATAAGCGGCTCAATTAATCTTTGAATATTTCACATGTTAGAATGGAAATCAAAGAATCAATGTTAACGGCCATTATTGATTGCATATTAAATTAATCACTAAAATTATATCTACTTCCTATCTGAGATTGAAGTATTGATGTAGTATGCTATGTTTATACTAAATTTGTATTTAGCTGATTAAATGAAATTAATTTTGATGCATATTTAAATAAAGTAGGTATTCTGTAGAAGAAAATGAAATATTTAGCTGCATGGGAATTTAAATTTAACTCTTTCGCATACATAACGATTAAAAAGTTCAATTTTGAAGGATACATCCTTCCTCAGAGAGGACGTTAAGCCGTCGGTCCTAAACCTGTATGATGTTAGATACTCGTTAAAGATTACTACTCTAAATACACTTTAGTTAGGCAAAATTTAGTCCTCCCTATATAAAGTGTTCATTGTGTGGGATCACAAAGGGCCTATGTGTGTACTCTTATGGGTCGACTACCGCAACCTAATCGAATCTAGAATGATACATTCATTCAGGGGGTAAATAATATAATATAAATAAATAATATAAACGGTATCAAATAAAAAAAAATATGGTTTTTATTACAGCAGACTTGACTAATTTTCACGGTTACCGAAAGTTAATGTTAAGTTTGTCTTTTATAGTTTTTCATCTATAGCCAAACCTATCTCTAAAAAACCAATCTCACCGAAGCTCTGGAGTTGATTGAACTCGGGACAAGAGTGACAGAGCTAGAGAAAGGCTAAGCATTACGACACAATTATGCTTCAAAACTAATACGACTATCAACATGTTAAAGATTTTACCCACTTGTACGAGTATGTGTCTTGTCGACTAATATTCATTTCGACTATTACGCCAACTTACCTTTTTTAACAAGTTCTTCAATTGCTGGTAGTGTTTCATTTATAATTTGATCTAAGTTTGCAAATTCAATGTCATGAACCTAAAATATAATTTACTGATTAAATAAATTTTGATTCCTAAATAAACATTTCATTACTTTTTTTAAACTTTTATTAATCTTATTATATTGTCTAAATATTTTTAAAACCTCAAACAAATTTAAATAGTAGTTTTTCATTAGTTTTAATCAAATTTACTTTTTATCTTATTAATAGAATTATTAGAGGTTTTTGTTAATTTTATTGGACTGCTAATTACGGTGAATTTATTTGTATTATAATAAGATAAACCTAAGGATAATTAAAAAAAAATTAGAGGCAAGTAAATACTATACAGTAACTTCTTTCAATTTTTTTCAAAATTTAGTAATTTAACATAAAAATTACTTTATTATTGGCCTTGTTGATGGTAATGTTTTAGAATACAATAATTTTTATTTAAACTTAATCGAAATAAAACTAATTACGATTAGAATGTCGACGTAATCAATGGAAAGAAGCTGCAAACTGTGTTCCAGACTCTGAGTAATTCTGTTTGAGGAATAATCAAACATCGTGGCCCATTCTGAAGAGTATCTGCCAACCTTAGTGGATATGTAGTAAGTCTCTCTAGGCAGCTCTCGAAGTGCCTGAAAAGTATAACAGCTCTCATTTTTTTCCAAAATAACAATAATTTAGTAATGAAAAAGTATTATTTTTTTTAAAGGAATATACATTGTTTAAATGTTTAAAAAAGAAGTATTTGATAACAAAAAGACTATAGTTTTAAATGAAAACTGGTTTAGATTTATTTTCCCTTCCAAACAATCATCTGGTACAACTTGTGCTCCAGATAATTTCCCGACCGATGCACCATGGACTTCACTGCTTAAGTATGAAACAAAACCAACCCTAGACTGATTACTTTTCCCACTCATTGACTTATACCTGTAAAACTAATCGAACATGAAATGAAGTAAACCGACAAAGCACAATTGACATTTAAATACTGTTTGACACTTAAAGTAGAGTAGACAAATCATCAGTAGTACGCCTATAACGTGGAACGGCTAATCTTGTCATAATATTCATGCATAGGGTGATTATTTATTACATATAATAGTTCATTATATGTATAAAAGTATACGTGTAGTTGTTTACAAGAGATGTGATTTTTTGAAAAAAAAAGGTAATTGTTAAAGAAGAAAGTCTGTCTTAGATTTATTTTTACAGGAAGCTTGCTTGTAATTCCTACGATGGCTATTGTTTGCATTATTAATTAATAATTCACTGTATTAATAGCTGTCAATGCATGGAGCACACCTTCATACCCGCAGGAATTAAGAATGCATACACACATATTTTTGTAATTTAGTAGTTGATAAATGTGTTAAAAAATTATGTGTATTCGGATGTTTTAGTTAATCCTTTTAATGAAGGAATAACTTAAGAAGAATCACTTAAAAGGTTAAACATTTATGGTGGCTTTCAAATTATAACCCTTTAAATTTCATATTTTACGAGTTAATTGCGAATCTAACTATTATCAAATTATTTTGGTATAATGATTTTATATGTAGCCACATATGGTGCCAACGAATTAGGAACCTCTCAATATGTAAACCAAGCACATATCTGCAACGCCCACTTTTGTCGCTGAGCCAGTCCTACTTATGCAGAGAACTATGCCAAAAGTCAACTATGTCTGAACCCTTACAATTTGATTGGATATGATCATCAGATACCGGTGCCATCCTAATGGACATGACATACGATCTATAGTAGCTTGCAGGAATACTCTGGTCGCTATTGGCCCCGTGGGTGCAGTGGTGCAAGCCCAACTTTGCTTGACTATGTTTGTCACTACATGAATATCACAATCTACTCGTGAACTTACCTTGCCTTCTACCAGTAGAACGTAGTAGGAAAATTTCTTGAACTCTGCTACTCAGGCTTCCTTCAGCCCCTAACTGGGCCAGCAGACATTACAAGACAACTGACAGTACACGCTTGTAGGGACATCTGAAAACAGCAGACTGAAGCACAGTCGCCGCTCTATCTTAATCATTAAACGCTAAATAAAATTCAATATTAAACATTTACTCAATATGTTTTGTTTAGACACCTCTATCAATAGTCTGAAGTAGCAGTTTGTTAGTTTTGCTAGAAACATGATATAGTGAAAATAAATTTCATTTTAAATAATTCATTATCTACTATAATTCGATGGAATCACCTTTCCGATGACTGTTTCGGACCGTCCTTGACCATAATAAGGAGCAGTGTCAATATAGTTTATGCCTGATTTAACAGCTTCAATTACAGTTTCGACAGCCTCTTTCTCATCGAATTCACTGAAAACGTTGAAAATGGTAAGGGTTACATTCATAATTCTTCTAGTACCTCTTCAACATAAAAAATCTATAATTATTGAATATTAATTATTATTTATAATTAAGTTTATTCGAAATCGGATGCATGTGAAATTTTAAACCAGGTTTCTCATCTCCCTCCCCTCCTCTTGCTCTTATGAAGACATTTAGAGATTCTGGACCATTTCCCCATAGTATTCCTCAGATAGGGTTTTTTTACATAATTTTGTATGTCATACATGTAGTAACTATATATTCAATCTAAATTGGATATGTATGATATTTTCGAGAATTGTCTTCTGTCCCCTCTCCAACACAGCTTCCCATAGTGACATTTAGAGATCTTGACTTTTATAATTCATCTTTTTTCTTTGATAGTTGACATATTGTAAAATATTTATGTGTGTATATGCCTTTTTAATATTCGAATTGATATACAGTGACAATCAATCCAAATCGAGTATGAATTAGGAATTGAATAGGGCCCCTGCAATCATAACCCACTAAGAGGGTCACAGGAAATTCGAAACCACTTCTCATGTCTTCTTCGGAATTTTCGTGACATAACATTGTTTTATAGATATTTAAATTTAATTGAAGTCACATTATTTTAAGTGATATAAATTTTCAATTTTATGTATTTTCGACAGATGTACAAACTCATAGACACTGAACCTTACTGTACAGATTTACATTCACTTAATAACAACGGTATTACTGAACTGGTTGAAAGCTTCATACATATAGTCGAGTTTTAATAGATACAAGTTTTACAACAAAAAAAATAGTTCAATTAATTAAATTTGATTTACTTGTAAAAGCCGCTCATTGCACCACCTCCAAGTCCCAGTCGGGAAAGGTTAAGCCCAGTCTTACCCAATTCGCTGTACGTCATTTTTGTCACTTCGCCTTCATTATGAAACCCTTTCAGAAAAGTAGCAGGCATCATCATTGTTTAGCTAGTAACAAAAAAAAAACCACGAGTTTTATAATTTCGTATCACATCTCTGATATAAATCAATGCATCGCTTCTAATACAATAAAGCTAGAGTCCGTTATCAACTCCTAGTGTGTTAAAGATAGACCAAAGCAATAACATACCTTCTAAAAACTATACAAACTAAGCTACTTGTATATGTGTTCCATTAATGTATTTAAATAATTTTATTATTTAAGAAAATACATGCAAAAAAGGGCCTCATGGTGCAGAAGAACCCTATTGTTTGGAAGCAATTATGCATGATGGGAAAGTCACTTTTTTGGCTAAAAGTGTGCGGTTACTTTTACCGCAAACAGCACTATAAAAACTGAATATTTATCCCAGACTAAGGAATCACCTGCTATACCAATAGAATTTGTTTATATTTATTTCCTTTGTTTATATTGCAAATTTTTAAGTTAAATGCATTTATTATTTAGAGGTCATTAAAAAAATTTTGAAATGTTTTCATGAGTTATGATACATTAGAAAAATAAAATGGTTAAATATAAAAATAAGCCTAATCGGACATGTATTTTCTGATGCCATTCCATAGAAGAATGGATGGCTTTCGAACTAAGTGTTTACTAATCAAACTACATGTTGAACCCTTGAACAAAACTAATGCGAGGTATAGTTCCTAGTCTGTTTATGAACTCCATTGACTTTCGATAATATTGAAGGTTAGATGATTAAGTAATAACTTAAATTATTAATAGGATCGAATACTGAGCAGGCAAATTTTTTACTATTGCAGTCTAATAGTTCATATTTATTCTTTTTAAAAATGTCAAGCATCCAGGTATGCTAGTTTTACTCTTAACTGTAAGTTTAATTTAGTGGCAATGAAAACATTTGATTTTGAATTTTTCATTCATTTAAACGTCTTAATGTAGTCTAAAGCCATTTCTGATATTGTTTTGATGATATCTGAGTGTATGTGGGTGGGAATGGTTCCTTCAAATTCGATACAATATTATGAAGTTCCTGATATAAATAATTCTTTATCAGGAGAAGAACTGCATAGTTTAGATGTTTTATGGTAATTTATGCCAAAATACAAACCACTCTTCCCGTTCTTTTGGCATATGTTTTTTGTGGGGTAGAAACATTTTTGATGTTGATCTTATTGTGCTTTGGACGTTGATATAACTGAAATAGATAATAAACTTTCGAAATTAGTACATTAATTTGAATCATAATTATTATAGTAAAAATTATAATTCACTAACATGAATTAAAAAATCATTTATTAATATAATTTTTTAGTACAAATTTTATACATTAAGAACAAAGGTGTCCTTATTCCTGATAAGAAGCAGTAAGGTTTCTGATACTGACTTATCAGAGAGAGTTCTTTTTCAAAGTTTGTTTATTCTTATTGCATAAGTGTTTTCTATACATCAACCGAAGAGGTATTTCTACATTCTACACAATCGCACCATTTGAATATTAAATGTCAAATTAAAAATCAGCACCACAGCAATTTTTCTATATCAAGTGACCTCTAACAAAATGCAATACTGACAGTAGTGATCTAGCTTTTCTTGGTAACAAGGGCTGACAGGAACTTAAAATATACTCTTACTATTTGAGATATGCTGCACACACAGGCGTACATACCTAAACGTTTACACGACTGGCAGTCCAATTTGCAAAACTTATTTTAATGGACTCAGGGGATCTCAATGATCTATTTCGTTTTCAAAACAATATCGAAATATGGCCCAAATGCAATGCTGTCATGTCTCTATATTTTACATAGTACATTATGTAAAAATATTATTGCTAAATTTTAAATTTGTTACAAGAAAAATATATACCTAAAAAGAAGAGTACTGGAGAGTATACACAAGAAGTTAGATCACTGTGCAAGTGTAGTTTATCTGACAGATAAGATTAGAGCTCTAAAAGCAGTGTAGGGGCTTTAGATACTTTTAATATTTCTTTCTGTCATCCTATAATTCAATGGATCTGTTATTATCAATATTTTCCAAATTTAATTGTCAGAAGTTAGATCACTGTGCAAGTGTAGTTTATCTGACAGATAAGATTAGAGCTCTAAAAGCAGTGTAGGGGCTTTAGATACTTTTAATATTTCTTTCTGTCATCCTATAATTCAATGGATCTGTTATTATCAATATTTTCCAAATTTAATTGTCAGAAGTTAGATCACTGTGCAAGTGTAGTTTATCTGACAGATAAGATTAGAGCTCTAAAAGCAGTGTAGGGGCTTTAGATACTTTTAATATTTCTTTCTGTCATCCTATAATTCAATGGATCTGTTATTATCAATATTTTCCCAATTTAATTGTTCGAAAATAAAACTATAACAACCAATAACTGCATTTATTTTAGTCCTTCAGAATATCTTATCTTTTCTGAAGTTTCACATTATCTCTAATATTACTTAATAAATAATATGATAAATGATGTCATTAATGGTACAATCAGAATAATACAACCATATTATCAGATGGCCCTTAGCACAGTAAAATTTAACGCTTTTATTTCCAAAATTTATATCGTAAATGCATGTGTTTCTTCGGTTGTTGGCATATTATAACTCTCCAAAGTTTGGCATTTTCATCAAATCCAAACTCCTTTGAATGTAAGTTTTTTTTTAAACTAGAGGTTTAAGCAACCAATCTTATCCCTTCTGAGAAGCCCATTGGACATTTATTGGTACAACACAAAATGTTTAGTTTAATACAAAATATCTGGCCTTGGCTGTTCAGTATTTCAGAAGATTAATATTTAAAAATCTGGAGTGGCCTACACTCAACTTTACTGTAAGTAAATATAATATCAAACTTCTTAGTTATATAATGTCCTATTCAGATAAATTAAATACCTAAATAGGAGATGTTTATTGGTCTTTCATTCCTGGCAGTAGTACAGATAGTGTTTGTATCGGATATAAACGCTTATTTTGGTATATCACACTACTGAAAAATATAATATCCTTGGGATTACCATAAGAGTGGAAACTGTTTTTTGTAAGGACTAAAAAATAACATGTTATAAAACAGTCTGTTACAGGAGAACATGGCTTTTGTTCGCATAGGCAGTGGATCTCATTAATGGCCATCTGTAACATTACATGGCTAGTGGATCTTACATTTAATGCTGTTTATTTGGCCACCTTCTGCATTGAAGAATTAAGACAAAGTTTTCGTTTGGAGACTTCTAAATATTCTTATTTTGTTTGAAAAATGTCAGAAACATTTAAAAAAATCTGGAGTGGCCTACACTCAACTTTACTATAAGTAACTTAATATCAAATTTCTTGAGTACATAACACATAACGTCTCATTTAAGCATAACGTAAACATCTAAATGGGATATGATTATTAGTCTTTCATTCCTGAGGTAGTACAGATAGTCATTGAAGGACATATCAATATATAAGCTTTTATTCTTGTACATCACACAGCTGATGCAAATAATTTCATTAGTATAACTACAGCAGTAATAAAATTTTTGAAAAACTAAAGTCAACATTTCTTGATACGAAATATTCTCCTACAAGAGAACATGGCTTTTGTTCAAATAGCCAGTGGATTTCTTACATCGTTTACTTGACATCCTTCTACATTGAATATAAAAGTAAAATTTTCAAATTTAAAACAGGAAAATACCCTTTTTTTCTCTGAGAAACATCAAAAACAGCGAAGAAAAAATGTTGTTTTAAGATGATTTATAATTAAAGATGTACGATAATTACATTTATTAATCTCTAAACGAAAGATTTCAATTTTGAATTATCTTTTACATTTTTGGTTTTTTATAGAATTATTATACTGAGAATTTTATGGCTTCTTAGTATTTAATAAGATCATTTTCCTTCCCCTTTGTCAAATAACATATATACGAATTTTTTCTGAGTGAGTGTTATCCTTTTCCTGCCTCCTGTACTCTGTTATAAGGTTGCTATGAATGTATATTGAAAAAAAATATATTTGGAATTAGCCAGTTTACATACTCAAATCGAAGTCAAAGCCAGCTATTCAATATAATTCAAATCTTTTATAGTTGGTAGCTTCTAATTTTTGAAAATAATAAATATGAACTATTAGACTAGAATTGTAAAAAAAAAACTGGATATTTCTCAACAAACATAAGTCCTCTTTCTTGAGGAAAGAGTCCATTCATTACATTTCAATATCATGGAAATGCACTACATTCACAATGATAATGTAATTGTAACTGATAATAAGTTTTGCTCAAGAGTGCAATATATAGATTTATTAAAGCATTTTATAGATTTATTTAAAGCATGCCATGGATGGATGAGACATCCATCATGCCATGGAAGACATGGAAGAAATTTATTAACTGAATCGACTGAAATAAAATTGATGTTTAGAGGGTTAATAAAATGATGTGAAATGTTTAAATGACTTATATGAGGTGTAAGAAGAATAATAAGTCATTACATTTATTTGAATAATAAGTGTAAGGATTTAAATCTTTTATTACACAGATAATCATATTTTTTTTAGAAAATCAAGGTAACATTACTAGAATATTGATGTGAGCTTTTGCTTAAAATATAAAACGAAAATTGAAATGAGAACATAAAGATTTTAATGAAGTCGTTAAAAATTGACTTTGCATATGTGGATATTTCACCTTATTTCAATTGAAGGCACAGCTTTCATAATTAAAACGTTTATTGCCAATGTTAAATCTTAAAGATTTATAATTTTTAATTGGGCTATAAATACAATACTTTAATTGTCTTCCTTAGATTGGAAAGAGGTGACTACGAGTTAGAGGTTTTTATATGAATATAGTTAAAAGAAAATGTCATATTATTTAGCACAATTTGTCTTTATAGACAAGGTTTTAACGTAGACTTCTTTAATTAATTGGGCTATAAATACAATACTTTGTCTTCTTTATATTGGAAAGGGATGGCTATGATTTAGAGGTTTTTACATAAATATAAAAGAAAACATCATATTATTTAGCACAATTTGTCTTTATGGACAAGGTTTAACGCAGAGTTCTTTAAATAAATAAACCTTACATTTATTAAGGTTTCACATTGAGCTAAAAATATTGCAAAGCGACTAATACGTTGATGCTTTTACTGGAAAATAAATGCCTGATTTATAATCTAGAGGTAGTGGATAACAGAAATTCACGTTACAAACCCAACTTTATGAATATATAATAATATTTGTGAGGAATGTAACGTGTAAAACAAATATCTACATGAATACACCAAAGTTATTACAATCCCATATTAGTAACAAATATGTTATTACTGGTTATTTTAAGACAACTATATCTTTCTGTACAAAATAAACAACTTTTTCTTACTACTAAATCTTATCTAATGCTAATAAAATATTATCGAGAATAATTATTTAGATAATTGAAATTAAACAACAATTTTGATGCACAGTTCAAAGATTGAATTATACTGCAATGAATAATACCTAACTGTTATAAGTTATGTAGGTTATATTAATTTATAATTGAAATTAGACTTTCTAAAACTGTTTGATGTTTTTAATTTCAATTATTTATTTCTAAATTAAAATATGATTACAACATAATGTTTCTGAATTTATTTTTCATTTTATATTAATTAAATTTATGTAAAACTAAAACTGAGGGTTTAGTTTTAGTTTCACTTTCCTCTATCCCAATGAACTATAACACCATATATAACTCACAATGTACAGGTTAGATGATGAAACATGTTTATGGTTTAAATTATAATTATAGTTGACTCTCAACTAATAATAATAAAGAAAAGCTAAGTATTCTTGAGTTTGGTCATAAAAACATACATCTTCATATTAGTATCACGTTTACTATGACTTATTTGGCTTTAACAAAGCTAAGAAAGTAGTAAAAAGTACAATTAAGAGTCATTAAAATCTATTGTGCAGTTTAAATGACTAATTAATTAGAAGAAGTAATGACATAAATAGTAGTTTTATCAGAAATGTGTTACTAATCACACATTAAAGCTACGATTTTATTTCTTACTTATTTTTAACACATTAAAACTGTAGAACTGTTTTTAAGAATAATAATTATGTTTTAATGATTTGTTAACTCTAATGATAACAAAAAAACGTGAAAAGGTTGGGATTGTTGTGATGTATAAATGTTTTACATTTGGTTGGAGACCAAACCTACTAAAATATTCATTTTTTTTAATGTAGATAAACCATTGTTATGGGTTAATGTAATTTTATCAAATTTGATGAAGTCATTAATTTTCATTGATTAACTTTATTACAAAATTCATATATTTATAATAATAATTGTATTGAAATAATAATTATAAGGTATAAATAATTAACTAGTAATAATAATAATACTATCAGTTTCTAAATCTGGATATAGTCAACTCCAGATTCTGTGATAAATTTAAGAAAAATATGACTTTATTTGTGTTAATTTGATTATCTATTTCTATAGAATTAATAAAAGAATATTTCCTATTATCATAATATTTGAAGTTTGTTGATATAGCGTTCTGGTTAAAGCGCATGCGTGAAACAGACTACTATAGCCAATGATAGTTGAGTATACATCTCATCATCAGGAATTAACCAATTATATTAGCAGATACATGATTTTGAATCAATTGTTGTTCGGTTTTCTTACGAGTAGCAGTATACGCGTCTTTTTTCCAAAACTCCAGGTAATTTTTCTAGCTTTGCCATCTATTTGATATATTTATCTACAACATTCGAATAATAATTAGTACTTATGTTGTGTTAGTGTTTAAAAAAAGGTTTTTTTTTCTTTTTAATAAAGATGTTATTAGTTACATGAATGCAAGTAGTAACACTTGACGACGCCATGTTCAATTTATAAAACAAACCAACTTAATTTCAGAGAGTCACCAATAGCATTTTATGTTGGTTGTTAGATTTTTCTTACTTTCTGTTAGAATAAAACTTCATTTTAAGCATTGATTTTTCATATAATTTCATTTTCACAATTCACTATTAGTAAATCCAAATCAAATTCAGATCTATAAATTATTGAATCATATATCTTTTTTAAAACTGGAATATAAAAAAAATCAACGAATATTTCTGAAAACTCACATAAAAGAAAATGAAAAAAACACATGTTGAACTAGGATTCATCAAAAACATACGTTTAATAAACAAAGTGGAATCTCATGGATAACATTTTCCAGAAATTCTGACATATAGGTGTCACTTTAATTGTGAAAAGTAGGTAATACTCGTATTTAAAAATTTCGTAGTGTAGGTTCTAAACAACAAATTAAGGATGCGTGATTTTTTCTTGAAAAGAACAAACAGTAACAATTAATTTGTTGGCAATTCCTGTTTATAGGCAGAAGTCCACAAATCAGAAAGATAATATATTGTATATTATAAGTATATATAATATATAAGTATATTTGTATTATTATAAGTAAGTACTTATATAAGTTTTAAAAGTGTTTTATTATCAGTTAAGTATCGTTAATATCACATGTGCAGTTAATATCACTTAATAGCAGTTGTGAAAATAAAGATTTGTGAACACCCTTCAGGTCACATGTTTGATGGGTTAATTTGATATTACGCTCAAAAATTACACTTATAGTTTAGATTTTTTTTTTAATGAAACATTTATTCAGCATGCTATATATAGATATTATATGCTGCGATATAACTAATTAGATTTATATTTTATATTTTTAACCCGATCCCCTAGCGGGTTAAATGGGTCTGCCCTTTACGGTCTTTTTGTTTGATCTGTGATTCTACATTGAGACTCCTAAATTTTGCCTAACTCAAGTGTATTTAGAGTAGGGATCTTAAACGAGTACTTGATATCGCACTGTCTCAGGACCGAAGGTTTAACGTCCTCTCATAGGGACGATTTACTTAGATTTATTCACCTCCTGCGTGGGTAAATCGAGGACCAGGTGGACATCGAACCCTGGGCTACCAGTTCAGAAGTGAGTACGTTAACCACTTGGCTGACCTGGCCCCTTAATTAGATTTAACATCACTAAATTTCTTCGCTACTTGCTACAGCATATCGTATTTTTAGTTATAGTTGGAATACATAATTTTAATACTAAATATTTTTAACTTTATACATGAAAAGTTATTACAAAAGTTTGGATTATAATCTATATAAATAAAATGATGATTTTGTCTGTACATTGCTTAGAACTGACTCAATTCAAGTTTTCTTTACGTTTCATACATTGGAGAAACCGAATCCACCCTTAGAAAAATTTCTGTCGGTTTGTCTGTTTGTCCGCAAAACTTTGTCACAAGTAAACTCAGCTACCATAAGACATATAAAGCTGAAACTTTTACAGTAGATTTGTGTAGGTCCAACTTAAAATATAGGCTTTGAATTATTTGGAAATTCAACGTAGAAGTGAAGTTAAGGACGTTTAAAGCAAAAACATTTGTCACAAGTAAACTCAGCCACCATAAGACATGGCGAGCTGAAACTTTGACACTGGATTTGTGTATGCCTAACTTAAAATATAGGCTCTAAATAGATTCATAATTAAGTACAGAAACGAAGTTATAGGGCTTTAAGCGTATTTTCCTAACTTCACAGACAAGTTTGTTTTGAAAATACACAGGTGAAGCAAGTAGGTATTGTTAGTTGATTTTAATTTCATTAAAGCATACGAATATATTGCGTATTTGACATCTTTGAAAAAGTATTTCCCAGAGTTGAGGATGTACTATCTATTACGAATAAATAGTTTTGTAAACGAGCAATTCTCAACTCTTAATACGAACAGGCAGGAAAAATCAACAGAGAAGTTCTTACGCTATATCATACCGAGGAAAGACCTTACAAGTCAGTAAAGACATTGGATTAGTGATGAAGAAGCAATTCATTATCTAATTGAATTTCTTGACTCTCAATTTATTTCTCCTGAACTGCCTGCTCATGAGTAAAAACTTAAAGTAGGAGAACCAATCATGCTGCAATTTAGTAGCAGTAACAAATTTCATGTTACGAAACATGAGTGTTCCAAAACTGTGCAACGGGACACGACTCTGAGTTCGTGCTCTACACAGATATGCCATAGAGGCGGACATAATGACTGGATGTGGTATTGGGGAGTCTGTGTGTATACTACACATACCATTGATTCCGAGCCACTGTCTGTTTACGTTGAAATGATTGCAAAGTCCGGTCAGAGTGTATTTTGCAATGACGTTAACTAAGTCGCAAAGGGAGACTTCATCTAACGCAGGAATACAAGGTAGCGAAACCGAGTTTTTCTCACATGGTCAAATGTAGTTTACTTGCTCAATAGTCAGAGGTTTCAACTCTTTCTTCTAGCATGAACCTGAAGGACAGACAGCTAATGTAGTGTATTTCGAGGCATTTGTTTAACACTGTAGTAATAATGGTATTTTCTACTATTCTATAATTTCTAATGACATTTTGAAATACCAAAAATGACGGAACTTCTGATTCCTCCGTGGTATAGCCGAAAGGCATAGGCACACGGCAATAAACCAAAACAGGAACTTCTGATTCCGTCAAAGACGGGTACGTTTGCTATGTAGTATATATAACTGTAAACTTTTTTTTAATTTAATATTTGCTTAATAAATACACTGGTAATAATGTAAGGTATGGGACCAGAGTAGCCCAGTGGCTTGCGTGATCGCCGATGACAGTAGTGCAAATGTATTATAAATAAATATAACAAACAAATATTTTTTTTAATTTAAAATGTGGATAATATAAAAGATGGTAATAAAGTAAAGGGATCTAGCCAGGGTAGCCAGTAGCTTGCTTGCTCGCCGATGACAGTAGTGCAAATGTATTATAAATAAATACAACAAATATATTTTTTTTTAATTTAATATTTGCGCAAAATAAACACTGGTAATAAAGTAAGGTATGGAACCAGAGTAGCCCAGTGGCTTGCGCGCTAGCTTTTGACTGGGAGCACGTTAATTAGAACTAACTCATTTCAAGTTTTCTTTACGTTTCATACTTCAGAGTAGCCACATGTACCCTTAGAATAATTTCTGTCTATCGGTTTGTCGACAAAATATTGCCACCATAAGACATATAAAGCTGAAACATTGATTGTAGATTTGTGTTTGTCTAACTTAAAATCTAATCTTTGTATACAGAGGCATTTGTTTAGAACTGTACTAATAATGGTATTTTCTACTATTCTATAACTTCTAATTGTAGTATTAGTATAATACTATAATTGATATTTTGGAATACCAAGCATAATAGAATTTTTGATTCCGTCAAAGACGGGTACGTTTGCTAGTAATTTATAAATGTTATTTCTTTAATTGTTCCACCATAATAAAAGTTTCTCAAATCTATTTGATCCATGAATTTTTTAAGATAATCAAACATTTGACTGTTCTTCACAATTTTACTTTTGTCTAGATGCCAGAAATTTCCCGTAGATATTGTGAAGTTCATGAATCCGTGTTGCTCTTGATGGAGGTTCGGCGAGTTAAATAATATGTGATTCCACGTCTGAGGTATTAAATTGTCACTAGGACACCAGTCGTTATCAATGATCCGAAATCTGTTGAGGTAGCCTTGGTTCGACTATGGCTACAGAGTGCTTTTGTTATTATATGGTTTGTTTCTGTATTGCACATTTTCTGTTTATGTATATTTAGAGGAATGTTTTAGTAAAGACACCTTTGGTCGAGGTGACCATTCCATTTCCCATTTCTGCATTGATAATTCATGCATTACTGTTTGACATGTCCTGTAGGAATTTAGGAGATCTAGGATTTGACAAGCCCTTTTAGCCAAATAGTTTACATGTGCTGCGGAGGGCCTTATAGGAAGACCAATTCATAGCCAATTAATGTACTTTCTTTCTTATCCTTAATTGATAACTCTAGAAAGTAGGCATTTTTGAAAGTTGCCATGTAACGAAGATAAGAAAAGTAAAAAAAAATTTATTTCTGTTTTAATCTGGAAGCATGTGAATATGATATTGGTCACAACTTTGATGGATCATAATGAAATTGACACAAAAATGGTGTTTTATAGAATAAGGAAGTGTTAGAATGAGTACTTCATCGCCTAATACAAACTTTGGAATAATAATGCCTTAACAATACATCTGCTAAGTTCCATTTGTAGGAATCTGTCAGGTTGGGATAAAACAATGATTACATTTTTCTTAAAATCTGGAGTGGCCTACACTCAACTTTACTATAAGTAACTTAATATCAAATTTCTTAAGTATATAACACATAACGTCTCATTTAAGCATAACGTAAACATCTAAATGGGATATGATTATTAGTCTTTCATTCCTGAGGTAGTACAGATAGTCATTGAAGGACATATCAATATATAAGCTTTTATTTTTGTACATCACACAGCTGATGCAAATAATTTCATTAGTATAACTACAGCAGTAATAACATTTTTAAAAAACCAACGTGAACATTTCTTCATACGAAATATTCTCCTACAAGAGAACATGGCTATTGTTCAAATAGCCAGTGGATTTCTTACATCGTTTACTTGACATCCTTCTACATTGGATATTAAAGTAAAATTTTCAAATTTAAAACAGGAAAATACCCTTTTTTCCTCTGAAAAACGTCATAAACAGCGAAGAAAAAATGTTGTTTTAAGATGATTTATAATTAAAGATGTACGATAATTACATTTATTAATCTTTAAACGAAAGATTTCAAGTTTGAATTATCTTTTACATTTTTGATTATACTGGGAATTTTATGGCTTCTAAGTATTTAATAAGATCATTTTTCTTCCCCTTTGTCAAATAACATATATACAAATTTTTTCTGAGTGAGTGTTATAATTTTCCTGCACAATATTATTCCTCGTACATCTCGTATAAGTCAATAAAAAATTTAAACTGTTCCTTTAAAAATCAATTTTATCTCAGTGGATTTGCTCAAAAAATGTCTAAGTCAATGTAAACAATGTAAAAAATATAAAAAAATCGACAAGTATAGCAGGTGATCTCTTAGTTTAGGATAAACAAACAGTTTTTATAGCGTTATTGGTCTTTCCCGTAATTGAACCTTCATGATTTTTTTTTTATGAATTGCTAATTTTTCGTACCATTTTTGGTCAAATTTTCATTTTTTTTTAAATAGCCGTTTAGCGTCAAAAAAACATTTTCTGAAGACAGAAATCGTACTGTAACGCCCCATTAGCGAATGTAATTTTGAAAAAAAAATATCTCAACTCATTCTCCACATAATGTTCTATTTATAGGCATAGTTTCATTGTTGTCCGTCAAACAGTATGGCTTGTATTGCTCTCACAAGGTTTGAGATTGAATTATAAGTCAAAATTTTTACATTTTATTGAAAAAAAAATATTTCCTGTTGTTTTAAAATTCTGAATATAATTTTCGTTTGTTCCATTTGTAACCTTAAAGATAATGTCAAAATTTCAAAACTGTAGGGTTATAAGTTTAGGAGAAATAAATGTTTTCTAAAAAACGGTTTTTGGCAAAAAAATTGACTTTCCCATCATGCATAATTCTTTCCAAACAATAGGGATCTTCTTCCCTATGAGGCCCAATTTAGTGTAAAATATCAACTTGATCCATCAAGATTCTGGACCGTAGCGTGGTAACAAGCAATGCTAACACACTCACCCACCCACACACACACAGACATCATCGAAAAAATTTGATAAAATGACTTCTGGGACCTCAAAACATGTAATTCCGTCAAAATCTCGAGATAGAATTTTTTCACGATCACTATACTTTACTTATAGTAAAGCAAAAATTAGCTTAAAATTAATATCGGTTTTGTAATAGAGAACAACAGATATAGTTTTATTACTCTTTGTGGTATTTATAATTTTACGATTTTTTTTATAAATTGCTTATTATTATAATCATTATTATTACAAATTACTAATTATTATTATCCACCTGTCATCTGTTTTTTAATAATACAAGGAAGAGCTGGAGTTGGAGTCGGACTTAGTTGGAGACCCTAAGAGGTCCAACTTCACAGCCCTGGATAAAACAGTCCAGGTTGATGGTTTTTTTTTTAACATTGGGCCCTTTCGTCACGTCAAAAGAGAACAAACAAACGCATCCTCAGAAATGAGGAAACTGTCACAGGCTCTATGAAGTGTTCAAGGTGGACCTCTTGAGGAGGCGGGTTGCTACGACCTATATCAGCACGAGGTATCAACAAAAGAATTGTAGTCTTTATGAAACTGATAGTGTCATGGTGGAAGAGATTATCAAGCATTAAAAGTGAAAAATGAACAGGAAAGGCAAGAGTAACAGATAATAGGGAGTCGAGAAGGATAGGAAAGAATGGGTAAGATAGAGAAAGAGTAAGAGATGGAAGAGGAAGGTGAAGAATACAAACAATGCCGACACCGGCCAAGCAAACCTAGGTCCGTATAATCCGGACTTAGTTGCTTGTCAGACTAGCAAAGTCCGAATAAACTTTACAGGCAAAAGCTGCTAACCCCTCTGTATGGTGAGAAAAAGTCTAAAAAAAGACAGGAGCTAGCCTGAAACGGGTTAGAGGCCGGTAGGCCTCAAGCAAGCATACGACTGAGCGGACTTTCCACCTGCGGGTACTAGGGCCAAAACAGCAGTGGCAGTTCCACAAGGGAACACACTTAGGCCGAGCATTGGCCCTTTGTGATACCACACCATGAAGATTGATTCTACAGTGGGAGTACTAAATTTTGCCTAACTCAAGTGTATTTAGAGTAGGGATCTTTAACGAGTACCTGACATCGTTCAGGCTCGGGACCGATAGTTTAACGTCCTTCTCCGAGGGACGACGTGTTCAGATTTATTCACCTCCCGCGTGAATTAATCGAGGGCCAGGTGGGGATCGAACCCCGGTCCTATCAGTTCAGAGGCGAGCACGTAACCACTGAGCTAGCCTGACCCCCAAGATAGCAGTTAAAGCTGCTCTTTTATCACCGCAATGTGGAAAAAAAGTCTTGAAAAAGACAGGCGCTAGCCGCACAAGACCGAAGTAACGGCCAGACCCTCAGACCAGACTGATCGAGTGTACCTTCCATCTACCCTGCCGTGAAGAGAAAGTCTTGAAAAACACAGGCATTAGCCACATCGAATTGACGGATGGACAACCCCACAAGTCATCGCGCAACCGAGGGATCTTATCCACCTATAGACGCTGGCGAAGGCTATCCATCTGTCAAGTTGTGCCTTTCTTTGTTCATGCCATGAGGGAACAACGACCCAGGCAGGTCAGCCTCCCCAGCATTATGTCAAGGTTGAGGGTTCATCGGAGACCACTGAGGCTCACAGACCACTGCCTCCAGATATGGTTACACATGACAGAAACTGCTTTTTAAAATGATTACCATATATTTGGCATTATTCTTAGAACAGAGATTTTCCTAAATGATAATGACAGCACTGAATATGTGTGAACTGGAGTAGAATATGCAGAAGCGGTATCCTGCATCAATGCATTCAATATGAAACAAATTTCATCAGAGCATTTAAGTAAGTTGTTTTGAAAATTGAATATTCCTAATAATAATACAATTATTTTATATTAAAATAATTTAATAAGGATCATAAATCAAAGGAGCATACAGTCAATTTACTTCCCTGTTTCACCAGTATTAATGAATTACTTAACCTTTTCTATTGGTCATTAAATTAACCGACTTGCATTGTTGATAAGTTAGAGAAGTACCTTGGCTCCAAGAATTAATTGCACTCCCGTAGAGAGACTGATTTAGAAATTGATCAATTAAGACATAAAGAACCCAAATTCAAGGATGTCATACAAATGGTTGTTCTCAGCTGTTACATACATAAAATATTGAAAAAAAATCTTTTCTTGTTTACTTAGATGAGTTTAATTACAAACTGTTCTTTCTTTTAGGTTTAAAACACAAGTTTCACACTATACTTCACAGTTTTAAAAATCAAGTAATACATATATTTTTTTTTTAAATTTTCTTAAACAATTAAACACCCGCTATTTAATGTTGTTTTACTTTCATTTCATAGTAATTCAGAGTTTTTAAAAATTGTACAACACTGGCTTTTTGAACTGCAGTATATTTTCTCTTGTACTATGCTAAGTAGCGATCATTGGCATGCATATCTAATCTCACTCACTCAATTAATCAAAGGTAATAAAAAATAATTAATCATTAATTGGGTAAAGAATTGCTCTTTATTTATAATTGTAATAATTGTTTTTTACAAATTATAACAAGAAAATAAATGTGAATTTAAAATACAAATTTACTTATTTATTTCACAATTGACAAAAAAAGTAAAAAGTCCTGCAGTACTGATTTCTTTTTTGTAAGTTTACTGAAATTGGTTTTAACATTTCTAAAATATTAGTAGCAGAAATTACTTACAACACAATTTAACTTGATCGCTAACTTGAATTCATTCTTTAATTAAAGACATCAATCAGTTTTTTCTTCACATTTAATTGTTAGCATTACGTAAGAAAACAATTTTTCATTACATCATAAAATATCATGTGTAAATATTACAGCCAAGTAAGCAATCTTGATAGAAATGAGGGACAATTTTTGCTGCCCAAATGATTCAGGTTTTGGTAGTTATTTTAATTTAACTGATTTACTAAGATATGCTTTGATGCCAGACAGTTCACCATCATATCTCCTTGTCTCGGTTCTTACTGTTCTCACCTAAAAACGAAAATGAAAATTAGAATATTTATTAAATTATTACTTTTATAATATGATCTGGAGGAGTCCATAAGTTGTAAAACAGCTGTGGCTCATGTTTTACACACATATATATGAATATATCATGTACGGGCTGAGCCGTGAAAAGGATTGCCTTCTCCGGTAGATGAAATTCTGAAAACGATAAAATCAAGAGGTGGAAAGTTTTACTTGGGAGTGACTTGAAAAAAAGTATTTATATTTAATATAAAATTCTGTTGGTTTGAAATTACAGAAATTATCTCACTTGCTTAGCTTTTCTTACGAGAAGAATGACAATATTGAAGAAGAACTCAAAGTGCTTATATAAGGGAACCGATATAATTAGTGAATACCTTCATTGGATCTTTCGGCAAAGTAAAATTTAATGAAAATTATTGAAATTCAGAGATCGATCAATTACAGCTATTTTTGACTAAACATGAAGGACTTGAAATATATTATAAATTATTTTACAACTTATCAATTAATATTTTATTTACCTCAATTAAAATTATGAAAATTGCAATTCCCTTTTTATTTTTAATTAACAATGATTCGTATTAAAATGTAAACAAGGCAAACCTTGATAGGAGACCCGACAGGTTTTATTTCCGGAGGAAGTTTTCCCTTCACACAACTCAGCCACTATAAGGGCATTGTTCTATTATTTATTAGTTCTATTATTAGTTCTATACTATAAGGCCACGTCTACCTTTTAATGAGTGGTTCAGTGTTCAGATTTTGCCTTCCGATCCCCCCTGATTACAATATCGTGATGCCCCTGAGTGCCTCTCTCTTTTCTCCAAAAAGAGAAAACGAATTCCCCAAAAATTTGAGTTAGTATTTCTTTACTCTGTGCGTTTCTCTTCTTCGATATTGAGCTATAAATAGTGAATAACTAAAGAGATCCAGATCGGAAATGAAGGATAATTTTTTGAATACCTGAGTTTATTAAATGGTTCACTAAATATTAATTTTCATTAACTGTACTAGTAATTGTGTATTTCCCAAGAATTCCAATAAATGGAATAATTTTTTCCTATTCCATCTATTCATAAATTACCTACATAAAATTGAGACCTGGATAATAAGTAATTAATATAAAACATGTTTTTCGGTATTTAATGAAAATATTATATGAATAACTTTTAAAATGTCTTTTCGAGAAACATCATGTTCCAAGTCTGGCAATTACAAATCCAGAAGATATGTAACCAGAAATGCCTATTCACCCAATTTCCTCTAAGTATAGACAGAAGGAATTTTTAAGGGTTGTTGTTGAACAACGCTAAAGAATGTTCACTGTAAGGAGCAAATACATAAGAATGTCAAATTTCCAAATAAACTTATAACCAACATTTACAAAATTCTTTCATAAAGGTGTTCTATAAATATTAATTATATTACATTGAAAATTTCCCAAGAGTATACAATAATACCTCATCGAATCATAAATATATAATTATGTTATTTAATGTACATAAAGAAACATAGAGAAATTAAAAACACACACTTACAGTCTCTATGTTTCTTTATGTACATTGAACTGTATTTGTCCATATCGGATCGTATTTTCATCGAAAAAGTATTATGTTATTTAAGATGTATCCTACCATATATATTCAACTATTTCAATTTTTAAAGCACATTTCTATCATAGCATGCAATAAACCACAAATAGTGAAAACCAAGCATCAATTAACTTACTTGACCCTTCCTTCGAACCATTGCTTTCTTAAACTTATTCCTGTTCTTTACTCGTGGATTCCTGTTCTCTTTCTTTCTCTTTGGAGTCAAACCTTTGTTTTTGGACATTTCATAAGTTATTGACCTCTTTGTGTTTCCCAGTTCTGAATCATCTGCTTCTTTACGATGTTCGACTACATTTTCTAAGAAACAGAACGTTAAATACAATATTAGGGCATTATAAACTCACAATTCCTTAGAATTTAATTCCATAACTACAATCAGGAGCATAGGTTAAACAAGGAAAATGAGAAAAAAAATATATCATACAGTACACAGTGTATAGCTATTCTTAGTAGAAATATAACAATTAAATATTAACGAAATTATAATTTTAATTTACCATAAGTAAAGTACAGTAATCATAACAAATTCTAACTGAAGTCCATTTTTGATATTATTTTTTTATGATGTCTGAGTACCAACAGTGTAGCCACAGGCTACACTGTTTCATTGAACAATATTTTATTAAAAATCGGAGCCTGAAACGTAGATGAGCTCTATTGTTTTTGGTCAATATTATATATTGAAATTATATAAATTTCCAAATTATATATTGGAAAGTCACTTTTATGTCTAAAATGTAATTTTTGACATTTTTTCTACTAAACTGTTACTTCTAAATGGTAATAAAGCGAAAATTGAAAAAAAAAAACCGAAAAAGACTCCGATTTCTATTTTATTCGTTTACTGTGGAATCTTATATATATATATATATTTCTCTAATAAACTGTTACTTCTAAATCGTTCTAAAGCGAAAATTTAAAAAAAACTTCAAATTTTTAAAACAACTGAGCAGCGCTCACATCTCTCTGTGATGGCGAAATATCACATTGTGTTTTTTGTGTTTCCCTCAGAGAATCTATTTTGCATACATACATCAAAATACGTGAAAACATTTCTGTATTTTGAAGTACCGTATACATGCTGGCAATAATACAATGTTATTATATATTTTCTAAAGTCTAACCAAATACTTTTATCCCAGTGCACATACCAAGTCCCTCCATATCGACGTCACTGAAGTCTGAAGGCAATCTGTCCTCATCTTGTTCCATACTTGCAGCAAGTTTTTCTTCCTTCTTTCTTGCTTCTGCTTTCCTCCTATTAGCTTCATCTCGCAATTCAAACTTTTTCTGCCTTCGTTGAGCACTAAAATAATAACAATAATGATGACCATCATTGCTACAAAATAATACTACAGTCATATTATTTTTAAAATAAGCAGTTCAATTTCTTTTTGGAAGTATTATTTTCTGTACAAAAACAGAAATTTCATAATTCATCCAATTTTCTCATGTATTTATCATATTATAGTATTGCTCTGAAATAACACGGTGAATCACGGATAAACTTGATTACTGTATTATTTCTGTTATTCTTTGTTTTATCTTAAATTATATATATATATATATATATATATATATATATAAACAGTTCAATATAGACAAGGAAACATAGAGAAATCAAAAGAACACACTTACAGTCTCTAATTTTCGGTTTGAACCGTCTTCAGGAGAGATAAGAGAGGGAAACCAAGCGCACTGGTTCAGAGACGGTTGGAGACCAACAGTGTTGCCGCATGCGCGCCCGGTCACAGAAAATAAGGTAGACAGGAATCAATTTATAATTACATTAAATTAATGGAATATGAAAACAATAAATAAATAAAAGAAAAAATTGAAAAAAATTAAGGGAAATTGATACATATTAACGAACAGTTTAGAGACTGTAAGTGTGTTCTTTTGATTTCTCTATGTTTCCTTGTCTATATTGAACTATATTTGTCCGTTTTGGATCGTATTTCCAACGATAAAGTATATATATATATATAAAAAGATTATATAAAAAAAGATAAATAAAAAGATTTCACATAAACACGTGAAATAACAATCAATGATCAAACCACAATAAGAAATGGGAAAACAAGACTAAGATCTTTCAACCGTAACAAGCGGTCTTCGTCAGAGTCAAAAACCCAACTGAGTTGGGTTTTTGACTCTAACGAAGACCGCTTGTTACGGTTGAAAGATCTTAGTCTTGTTTTCCCATTTCTTATTGTGGTTTGATCATATTTATATATATTATATATATATATATAATATATATATATATAATATATATATTATCAACTCCAAAACGAAGAAAAGCGACACACAGAGAAAGAGACACACTTACAAACTCAAATTTTCGGATGATCCATCTTCAGGAGAAAATTTGAGTTTGTAAGTGTGTCTCTTTCTCTGTGTGTTGCTTTTCTTCGTTTTTGAGCTGATTTGTGTCCAATGTGGATCGTTATTTTCGAATTTTGAGTGAAATTATATATATATATATATATATATATATATATAATATAAAAGACGATCTGAAATTTGTTAATAATTTATCCAAACTCATTTGAAAATAAATAACTAAAGGTTAAAAAGTAAGAAAATAATGAATACATTTCAAAACATTAATGTAATATAAATAAGAATTAAGAAAAATGATATTTTCCCTCAATAGGCACTTAATTAGTATTGTTGTAAAAATAAATCTTCAGAGGGTCTTTGGAAAAAATTAAATTGCAATACATTCATATGAAAATTAAAAATAATTAATTCAGTTATATTTTTTAAACTGCTTTGCTTTGTTAATACAAAGCCAGTACTGAATTAAAGTACTCCAGGTGAAGGAAAGATTCATTATGTTGTACTTTTACAAAGCGATTATTCTCAATGAAGTAATGATTCTCTCTTAGTTACATTCTACTAAGCATTATAAATATATACTTTACTACTCTTACCTGTTTCCTACAAGAATATTTTTATTGAAGCTTTGTGGATCAGGCACATAACGGCTATTTTGCCTCGAAATAATAGTGTCCAACTGTGCGATGAACTCATCAGAAAGTAGGTTGTCCATCTCATCAATGACTTTCTTGTAACTATACAGTCTAGATATTACTGGGTGGTCTTCGAGACTCTGCTGACGATTAGCTTTTACCATTAGGTAAAACACAATATTCATGCAATAGCTAAAAACAAGTAAAGAATGTTACACAATTTTACGGAAAAAAGTACCTAAAAGTCATTATCTTTAACATGACACACAAGAAATGACGAGAAGTGTGAATAATAATAATTAAAAATCAAATATAACCTCTCATCAATATTAGTGTTAGTAACATTATTATCAAATTAATGTTTTTAAATCTCTATATCTGAAAAAAGTCTTAAATTTGTACTTAACTTTTTTTAGGAAAGTTTTTTTACTTTATTTTACTCATTTATTTCTATAATTAAAATAATAGTTATACAATGTAAAACCAGAAGTGGATTGGTCCAAATCTCAAATTTAAAATTAAATTTACAATTCGATATAATCTTATAAATGAACTCATGAAAAGGTTTTTAAATAAATGATTTATTCTCGTATGAATTATTATGAACATTTGTTAATTGGTCTTGGCTCTTGAAAGAATGTACACAGTTAGGACTTAATTCCATTATTTTTACTGTAATATGCAGGTAAAATTATTTTTCACTATTTCAAGTCAGATCTAATACATTATTACTGTGTATTATTATAAAAACAAAAAAAGAAATAAAAATTATGTGTACATCAAACAACTTACTTTATAACGGTCGAGTAATAGACATTTACAAAATTAGATGCTCGACATCTAGGCAATTTATTATTACTAATCATTTCCACAATCGGAGATAATTTATTCACAACAAAATCTATTTTATCTAAAACAAAAAAAACAATTAAAATTAGATTAAAATGTGTTCAGTTTTCTTATCCACAAATTAAGTTTATATTTTCATAATTAATTCATTATTGTTATTAAAAACAACAGTTAAACTGAATAAAAAAATATATCAGTTTTTGTAATAATTTACTGTAATAGCTTAAACTACCTGAACTGTCTCCTGCTAAGAGACTCCTCTCTAGGTATATCTTGAGTATATTATAATTTCCATTACCTCGGATGAAGGACTGATACAAAATGAGTAGTTGTGTTAAAATGTTTAACACATCCTTAAGTACTGCTAGAACTAGATATCTACAGCTACCCTTATAACTTTTCAAGTAGACACTCCTATTCACACAGTGACGCTGACCCTTAATGTCCACTAGGCCAATAGCAAACACAAATGCACGGATACCGTCACTGTGGTCCTACTTTATGAGCATTCAAGTGACACACTCCATATTGAAGATCCTACTGAATCTATCTGTGAGGGAATAGTCTCATCTATCAATAGATCAATCTTGATACCCAACGACTCAGTAGACACAAACATACTTAAGCCTCTAAAAGACCCCGGGATCTGAAGCACACTGGCAATCTACCTTCACCATATTGCTTAAGATGTACCGCTTTTTTCACCTGATGACAGCAGAACTAAAAATTAGAGATTGGTGTGTCTTCAAGTCCATGAGGAAATCCATTTTACTGCGGTCAAGAGTTCCTCACATAGGCGGAGGAAAGTGGCTATTTTCTATGTCCTCACCGTGCTGCCACTGAGTAACGGGAATGGGTTTTCCCTCACAAATAAGGAATTCCCCCGGCCAAGAGCTTAGGACCAGCTGTAAATGGTCAATTAAGTCATTGTTCTACAATGCGAAAATTAATAAACTAATTATTTTAGAATTTATTATGCACACTGAATAATTTCGGAATTGTAGAGATGGGTATGTCATCAAGCACTTTGGTGCCTGATCTCGTCTGTGGCGTTTGCCTTGCGGTACCTGTGGTTCCAAACCCCAGACTGGGAAGACTGATCAAATGCATTTATGAATGCAGTCTTGCAATTCCTAACTCTGCTTTCATGCTGTGTGCTTGATGATGAGTAGACCGTGGAATGAGCTCCATGTGATTAATTATTATTATTATTAATACTTTCATGTATGTATTTTGATTAAGTCTCTATTTTGCATAAGCCTGTTCTGGTCACTGGTCAAAGGTTCACACTAGCCAAGGAAATTTTACTTTTTAATGCAAGGGACAAGTAAAAGCGCCAGTTTAGCATGTATCACGCCACTTTAACTAATTTAGAGAATGAAGTGGTAAAAGGCCTAGATGCCTGTCCACTAATTTGGCATGCACCTTGCTGTGCATGGCTAGCTGACCCTTGACTGGGAAGACTGCTGAGTCCCTGTCTTTGTCAAGAGCAGCTATCTTCCTCTGTAGTTGCCTAGACCAACATGTAGAAAGCTAGAGCATCACATACTTTACAAACCAGGTATGGATCAATTCTAGCTGTAACTAAACTTGAAAACCTACAGTGCAAGTTTAGCACTCACTCTCAAGAGCACTTTAGCAAATGTCTGTTACACCTCCAGTTTGTTTCTGATCTTTTATTGTTCGATCTGTGTTGTTTTTTAATGTTCAACTATTTATATATATTAACTTAATAAAATAAATGCATCATATTTTGCAATGAGCTTATCATAGAATAAGCAGTACAAAAAAATGATTCCTTTACGTAACCAGAACAGCATAATTTCAGTGTTTACATAGTTTAAAATAATTTAAACCTTTAAAGTCATCGATCAAATTAAACATTTCTGGAGACTCCTTCTTAAGCAGTTGTATTTTTTCTGTCTTGCTAAGTTTACTCAAGTCAGTAACTATTTTTTCCTTTTCCAAATCTTTGTAATCCAACTTCTTGGATTCTTTCTTTTTCTCTTCAACCTTGAAAGAATTAAAACAATTAGAATAAAAATATAAATTAGTACAACACATTTTATTAATCGAGGCATAAAAGTTATAAACTACTACTTTTTACTTTACTATTAAATGATAGAGTGAGTGATAAAGGAAATCACGTCTTATTGCTAAACAGTTGAGGAGTTAATGTGTCTCTATCTAGGCAAATAACTAACAGATGCATTCATAAATTTAATTGTTGTATTCTAATTAAACAATACCACACATTAGAGAAATATAGTAGAACTGGATAAGTGAATACAAAGAAGAAAGTCTTTTAGATTTAAACAACCGTTAAACATTCAATCACACTCTGAACACATTGATTAAGACACTGATATTCTAAACCGTTGAACAAAACATCTTTAGTTATTGACAAACTCAACAATAATTGAGAGAAAAAATTACCATTACTTTTTAATTCTCTAAGCAATACAACGGTTGTATTTATATATGCAAAAGTGTTTCAATACACACACCTGACTCTACACTAAAATCATGAAAATGATAAAAAAAAGAGGAAAAGCTCTACTATGGCATTAGCTTCATTGACAACGAGCAATCAAACTTTTTCATTTTTCTTTCATCATTTTTATGATTTCTTTGAGATATATTAACAAAATGGACAATGTAATAAAAAAAAGTATAAGGTTTCATTTGGACCTAGGTCATAACCATTCTTAGTCTACTCTAGTTAATTCATACTATTATCGAAATATCTGTTTTATTTTGTTGTATTCTGTTAACTTTTAGTTTTAATTCCTTCCTGAGGTAACACTTTCCGACAATAGTTCATCAAAAGAAGACGAAGTGGAAGGAATACTCTCAGTTTCACGAACTGAAGCTGCGTCTTGGTTCCACTATACCAAAAGGAAACAATCTATCTGATTTGTCGATTCATGATGAACTACTGTTCGAATGTTGATAATAGCAAGAATTTTGTCCTTATCTGGGTAAGTTTTAGATACGATTGAACTACTTTTGCGACATACCACTACAATGATAATGGAAAATAGGAAAATTTCAAGCTTTTTTGAGATTAAATATTACCAAAGACTAGTAGTCACTTGGGACTAAAATATAAAATCATTTCATGTATATATGACAAATGAAATGTGGTCAGCAGGACAGATATACATAAAAAAATAACACAAACAAAGAATATTATAAATTAAAATCACTTTTCGAATATTTAGATCAATGATAGTAATTTGTTTCCTTTCTTTTTTGTTTTTGTTTTGATCGTTATTTGTATTACAAATATAATGGAATTTTAATAACAAGAAAAGACTGTTAAAATGAGGGATATGGTTAAGTTTATTCTCAAGATTCTATCCAAATGGGCCTCGAAATGCGTACAGTTAGTTTCTTAAAAGCTGATTTGTTAACTTAACATTGGGTTCATGGTAATTATTAGCATGGTTTCGACAGTAATGACAACTGAAGAACTACCTTTTCAAGAAGTCCCATGGTGAAGTCAGTTTCTTCAAGGTGACTCATTAATCTAGCCTGGATAGCAGCAGCCTCCTCTTCTTCCATCTCGGCTAATTCTTCCTCTGTCTTACTCATTCCTAAAATTAAAACAAAAAACTTTTCTCAAGTGAGCATGACTCACAATACGCCTTATTATTTCTTTCTAAAACTTTAAATATTATTACTTGTGAAAAGGACTTTTCATAATTTTTTTCATAAGTAAACTTTTCATTTTCCTGTTAGAAAATCATACGTCTGGAGTGGACCGATGGAGTGACTGAACTATTGTTGAATTGAATTCTTCAGCACTAGAGGTGATAGTTGGTGATGCGTAAAGGGGACAGAGGAGGAAGCAAATACTGTCAAGCTACTACGTGCCTCTGAAGAAGTCGACAGTTGACCGCACATTTCACTCAGAGCACTATTGCTAATCCGCGAAGGTATCTGTAAAACCTTTATGCCACACTTGTTTATTTCACGAGCTGGTTTATATATATGAATTACTGTGCCTGTTAAGAATTAATTCATAATGTTATTTCAAATCTATATATAGCTCTTACAAGTAAAATTCACCTTTTTGTAAATCAAAACATATTCATGGACGTATTTAGGAATTTACGGAAATCACATAGGTCTAGGTATATATGTTATTTGGAAGACATGAAATGTAAGTTAATTAGTATTAATTCAGTAATTAATTAGTACATCGTGATGAAGTATTTCATTACTACAAAGGTTAAATATGCATATTAAATCGAAATTACCAATCTTTACATGCGAGTAAAAAAAAGAAGCACATATATAATTAATGTTTTCGGTGATAATACAGATTAGAGTATATATTATAAAAACCATTGATTATATACGTCTATACATGATATATATTTTCTTAATAACATTTTTTAAAAAACTGCTCTTAATTGCACATGAATAAGCATGTAAAATCTTTTGGTAATAAAATATTTGAACTCATACTTATTAATCTACAACTCATTTCATGTTCTTCTAAATAAAATATATAATTAGATGTAAATGAATTCTAAAAATTTTCAAATGATTGAATTTGACTTCAAAACCTAAACTTATTAATTATGTTAACACTATAGAAGGTATATATGAAAAATACATTCATATACAGTCATGCCTCGTTTTAACGGACTAAAAGGGGTAACACCGGTCCGATATTCCCCATCATCCGAAGTTTCCGATACTACTGTATTTCAACTTATTAATCAACTCAACCTTCTGTGATACTGTTGACTCTTTTCCGCTTTTCTAGAGGGTTCATTGGTGCCACGGTTAAAAAAAAAATGTTGAATATTTCACAAACAACTCACAAAGCAGGACCAAAAAGGTTCGAAAAATACTGACCAAACAGATACACGGATTCCGGCATAGCTGAAAACAAAGCTACAGATTTTGTCCGTTGCTTCTAAAATCCGGTAAAGTGAGGTTCGTTAAATCGAGGTATATTATTCCTGTTAGTGTAATGCATATAAATTGGGGGGGGGGGAAGTAGTTGTAAGGGGGGGGGGTCAGGGTAGCCCAATTACTAGCGTACTTGCCCATTGGCTGTTAGATTCCAGATTCGATTCTCATTCTGGCTTTGATTTCTTCACGCAGGAGATGAACGGGAGAGGGAGAGGACGTTAAGCCATCTGGCCCAAGGCTGTACGTTGTCAGGTACTCGCAAAAGATCCATATCCTAAGTACACTCAAGTTAAGAAAAATTAAGGACTCTAAATGTAGAATCAATCCAGTAATGTCGCTCGCCCATTACTAAGATGAGTGCTAAATAATATATGAATCACACTTTCCGCCTGTAGAACGGCACTAAAAGATAAAAACCTAAAAGTGTGGCCGTTGTAAAACAAACAACATAAATTCCTTAAAAAAAAGTAAACTGTTTCAAATACTATTTTCGCCAAAAAATACTCACCCATAGGGAGCGAAACAATGAAAAACAGACTATTTTTAAAAATAAAATAAACAATAGAGACCATTAATCATCAAATGGAAAAGTAATTTTGCAAACCTCCAAAATCTTTGTCAATGTAATCAGTATCGTAGAAGTGTTTTCGCTTGGATCCCCAAGCTTTCGAATCGGGCAGTCCGTCATCAGATACTTTGTCCTCCACATCCGAATCCATATCAGATCCCACGCCTCCACCATAGTACTTATCATCCTCATCACTACTTCCATCCTTATCTTCTTCATAATCGTCGTCATCCTCATCTTCATCACTTGATTTATGGATCGCGAAAACCTCTTCCTAATACAAAATACCAATATTAATAAAAAAAAAAAATAATTAAAACGATTTAATCACACACCTCATGAAAACGTATTAACTAACACTATAGTGAGATCAAAAACTCCATTTATATAAGAACCAGAAACCATCTTATTTTTCCCAACCAGTTGCCAAACTTGTACGTCTTACATAGATAAATTGGATAAGTTATGAAAAAAGTCACGCGTATATGACAATTTGCCATTAGGACGGTTTATTATCTTTATACCTTAAGAATAACTTCGGCAGTACTAATAATAAAATTTCATTTCTTTAAATTAGCCATACTTAACTTAAATGAAGTTAATGTAGCACACTATAATGTAAAGTAGCATTACTTAGCTTAAATGAGCATAATCTAGCCCATTATAAATAACTAGTATCACTGTGAAAATGCATACCAAATTAAAATTTACCTTTAAACAATAAACCATTAATTCCTAATCAAAATTAATAATCTTGGCGATCAGCCTCCATACATATAATATATTCAGTTGATCTATAGAAAAAAAGTGTATTTCTAAGATCCTTTTCGTTTACAATTAATAATATAAATACTATATATTTATAATATATATAATATAATATATTTATAATATGTAATATTAAACATATATACATAATAATAAAAAATGATACATAATCCATAAAATAATATATATATTAAACAAAGTATATATTAATAATGCAGCTATATAATAATAGCCAGGAGCCGGTGATTCTTCCAACAATTGTATTTGATTTCCACGACAGGTTCGTGAACTGATAATGGTCCCCACTTTGTAACTTTCAGTTAAGATTTCGTCATACGATATAATTAAGATTAATATAAGCTTATAATTTGTAACGACTAAAAGATCTTGTCTTAAGTACAAAAAATTATGCTGGAAAAAATCCCGGATTACGAATTTATCACCTACAGCAGTTCATATGAATGCTGCAGGACAGGACGCAACTGTTTTTAAGCACTGATGTAGGTCATTAAATTTTTATTCCTGCAATAGTCATACATTATAAAATACTGTCAACATTTTCAAATTCAAACATCATACAATTCGAAAACCAATATATTACTGTTTAATAATGTTTGTAAATGCTTCATATCTTTTCTAATCACAGCAAATTCTAATTCACTATACTGCCAACAATAATTTATGAATAGTTTGATCATTTATCAAGGTAGGGCTCTAGAAACCGGTAAGTTCCAAGCTATACTAGTACCAAAAGACCATTTAGAGCACATCAACTAAAAGAAAACACTACTTAATCACTCCTAATTTTCTTCTGATTCATTTAGGATGATTAAGTAAAACTAGTAACCAAAGATAAACTCATAAAATCTGATAGGATAACTGATTTTGAATTTATTATTATTTTCATTTAATTCTAAACTTCTAATTCTATTTAGCTCTTTTGAAGAGGTTGCAGTTTTAGTTAGGTTTCATTTTGTGAAAGTGTTAGCCTGCCATATTTATAAAATTCTTACTTTTAAACATGCTGTAAGTACGTCTTTTTGATGCAAATATTAAGAATACAATACATTTGCATTTTATAAAATACAAGGTATACGTACTTCTGAGGGTTTTTCTTTAGCCTTTAAACGATCATCCAAAAGTATTTTTTGTTCAGGAGTAAATTCATCATCAGATTCAGATACTTCATAATCTTCTTCAGAATCCAAGTCAGCATCTAATTTTTTTTGAAATTTCTTACTAGAAACGTAAACTCGAATTAGAATTTACATTTTAAAATCTTTTTCTTAAATAAAATAATGGGTAATATGTATTTACAGAAATGATCCCTAGATTTCAAGTATAAGCAAAATAGAGTGTAATTAATACATTAGGGAGATGTATAAACAAAAATAAACACTGAATTATACATACCTCCTCTTTTTCTTCATGATTTCAAGTATAACAGTATACCTTTAAAAGAAGAGCTGAACTAACCTTACTCTTGTACATGTGGTGATGTAACCATTAAGAAGGTTCTCCAAACATTTACGACTCACTTTAGTACTCTTTTGGGTATTATTATATATACTTCATAAGAGTTTTTGATTTTCTCATATTGTGAGTGGTATATTCATAAATGATGTTTTATTGTTTATGTGAAGATATATAACGTTGATTAGTTAGTATATGTGAGGTGTTATTTTAATCATTATTATTTAGATAAAATAAGTGATTACTTATTTAGTATATTGTATGTTTTTAATTTTAACAATAATTCATTGTTAGAAATATTAGGTCTTGTAGATGTGAAGGAATCTTATATTTATTGTAAGATTTAACACCATGAGTGTTTGAAGCAAAAACCATGGTAACTAATTACCATATTTAAAAACCATGGTTTCAGAAATCCGGAAATATTATTGTGGCTTCCAATCACTGGTCGGATAAAATCGTCGATTAACGCTTTAATTTTTTTCTAGAATTTTCAATTTAAATTACATCTTAGCGAAAAAAAAATTGGTTATATATTTAAACATTTATTCATTTTTTACTTTTCTGTTAGTAAAGTATAGTGATCGTGAAAAATTGGTCATATATTTAAACATTAATTCATTTTTTACTTTACTGTAAGTAGGGTATAGTGATCGTGAAAAATTGGTCATATATTTAAACATTTATTCATTTTTTACTTTACTGTAAGTAAAGTATAGTGATTGTGAAAAATTCGATTTCGAGATTTTGACGGAATTACATGTTTGAGGTCCCAGAAGTCATTTTATGAAGTTGTTTCGATGATGTCTGTGGGTGGATGAATATGTATCCGAATATTGATATTTTACAGAAAAATGGGCTTCATAGTGTAGATGAGCCCTATTGTTTTGGAAGCAATTATGCATGATGTGAGTTACTTTTTTGCCAAAAAACTGTTTTAGACAACATTTTTTTCTCGTAAACTACTACTTCCTGAGTCTCAAAATTTTGGCATTATCTTTGAGACTACAAAAGCAATAAAAGAAAAATATTATTATTATTATCGATCGACCTGAAAAGTTAATTACTAAATTCCACTAATGTATGTATTATTTCCATTTTTTGTGTTTTATTATAAAATTATCTATTTAAAAAAAGTTTATTTAATATACTATTTGATAGAATAGAATTATTTTTTGTTGAATACAACTCACCAGATTGTTTCATATTTAGTAATATTTTGTATTGCATATTTAGTATATTTAGTTCATGATTCTTTCCTGAACTAAAAATGAAGCGCCATATCTCTTTTATATTTTTTCATCATGGCTTCATTAGATTGCTGTGAGCTTTGGTTTTTTTTAATTGAAGTTTGGAATTAAGAAATTGTATATAGCATTCTAACGTAGTGCAATCAGTTATTATGTGGTATTTACTCATTGTAGGGGTAAAAAGCTAATGAAATGGTCTCTACATGTAAAAATTTAATCGTATAAACAACGCGTTTCGAACACTACATTCGAAACGCGCCGTTAATACGATTAAGTTTTTATATGTGGAGACCATTTCATTAGCTTTTACCCTACAATTGTATACAACAGTTTAAAAGTTAGTTTGTTGATTAGATTATTGAGTGATGCCCACGTATGAAATTATTTTCCTGATTATTTAAGTGTTTGAAAAGAAAGGAAGAAAAAATTTTTCACATCAAAAAGAAAGTTAGTACGCAATTTGAAATGATCTATTTGTATACTACATTGTGTTAAACTATAACCATTAAATAATGAAAAAGAAATGTAGATTGAGAATGATACAATAAAAAAAAAATTGAAGCCATCTTTACTAATTAGCATAAAAATATTAATTAAATAATGCCACTAAAAATTTCAAAACTATCTCATTTAAATTAGTATTCAATTACAATGTAATTAAAAATGTATTTATTCGTTCAACAAGGCAGGAATTCTTCGCGTAAGCATATTTCATTGAGTTACACTTAAGCCTCTGCGTTAACGACCTTTTAGCTGGTCTGCACTTAAGCAAGTATTCCTCTAATTCACTGTATTTGTTGTTATTCATTTTTTTTAATATTGTTGTTATTCATTTTAATTTGTTGTTATTCAATATTTTTGTGTAAAGTTAAAAAGTTTTTTTTTTGTCTGCAAAAGTGATTTTCCTTTTTACATGTGCACAAACTTAAGTAGTATATCTCTTGGGCAAATGGTACGGAAGTTAACACCAGCCCACTGTAAAGTTGTCAGGTCGTTAACGAAGAGAATGCTGTGTATTTCAATGAAATACTTATTTATTAAAATCTATATAAATAAAATAATGATTTTGTATCTGTACATTGCTTAGAACTGACTCATTTCAAGTTTTCCTTACGTTTCATATATTGGAGAAACCGAATCCGCCCTTAGAAAAATTTCTGTCGGTTTGTCTGCAAAATTTTGTCACAAGTAAAATCAGCCACCATAAGTCATATCAAGCTGGAACTTTTACAGTAGATTTGTGTATGTCTAACTTAAAACATAGGCTCTGAATTGATTGGAAATTCAACGTAGAAGTGAAGTTGTGGACGTTTAAAGCAAATACGTTTGTCACAAGTAAACTCAGCCACCATAAGACATAGCGAGTTGAAACTTTGACACTAGATTAGTGTATGCTTAGCTTAAAATATAGGCTCTAAATAGATTGATAATTCAGTATAGAAGTGAAGTTATGGGGCTTTAAGCTATATTTTCCTAACTTCAGAGACAAGTTTGTTTTGAAAATACACAGGTGAGGGAAGTAGGTATTGTTAGTTGATTTAGTTAGTTGATTGCGTATTTGACATCATTGAAAAGTTGTTTCCCAGAGTTGAGGATGTACTATCTATTAAGAATAAATAATTTTGTGAACTAACAATTCTCAGCCCTTAATATGAACAGGCAGAAAAAATCAACAGACAAGTTCTTACGCTATATCATACCGAGGAAAGAACTTACGTTGTCAGTAAAGAGATTGATTAGTAATGAGGAAGTAGTTTATTATCTAACTGAATTTATTTCTCCTGGACTGCCTGCTCATGAGTAAAAACTTAAAGTTGGAGCACCTATCATGCTGCAATTTAGTTGTAGTAACAAATTTCATGTTACGAAACGTGAGTGCCCCAAAACTGTACAACGGGACACGACTCTGAGTTCTTGCTCTGCAAAGATATGCCATAGAGCCGGACATTATGACTGAGTGTGGTATTTGGGAGTCTGTGTGTATACCACCCATACCATTGATTCCGAGCCACTATTTGTTTCCGTTGAAGCGATTGCAAAGTCCTTTCAGAGTCTATTTCGCGCATTGACGTTAACTAAGTCGCAAAGGGAAACTTTATCTAACGCAGGAATTCAAGTTAGCGACACCAAGTTTTTCTCACATGGCCAACTGTACTTTACTTGCTCAAGAGTCAGAGGTTCCAACTGTTTGTTCTTCCATGAACCTAAAGGACAGACAGCTAATGTAGAGTATACAGAGGCATTTGCTTAACACTGTACTAATAATGATATTTCTTCTATTCTATAATTGCTAATTATAGTAACAGTACAATACTATAATTGGTATGGTCTTCCATGGTATTTTTGATTCCGTCAAAGACAGGTACGTTTGCTACTTATATATAAATATTTATTATTTTATAAATATATTACAAAAACTATTTATTTATTACATTTGTCAAACAAAATAAGAAAATTTTGAAGTTTTAAAGGGAAAACTTTGTCTTAAATATTCATTATAGAAGGAGGTTAGATAAACTGTGTAAGATGTCTATTGGTTGTAGGTACAAAAGTCATATTCTCCTGTAGGAGATTATTTCGTAGCACGAAATCTTCGCTTTTCCTATATAAAAGTGTTAATACTGTTGTAGCTATACTAATGATTATATTATATGCATCAGAGGTGTGATGTACAAATAGAAGCGTGATATTAAGAAGTGGATCAATCACTATCTGTAAACCCTCAAGGAATGAAAGTACCTAAATAGTACATTATATATTATATACCCAAGAAGTATGATATTATGTTTACTTATAGTAAAATTGAGTGTACGCCACTCTAGATTTTTCAGTTTGTAATTAATGTTTGAAAACCTACCATATTTCCATAAGTTACTTGTTTTCTTAAATTTTTTTTCTATGCTCTGGGATTATATGAATTTAAAGGATATTTCTTAAACATTTTGAAATTATTAAGTATCAAATCTTGTAGCGATAGTACAATCAAATTAATGAATTGTTTGACTCTGTCAATTTGTTGTTTTTTCTGTACTAATTGAATTCATTTTGTGTAAAGCCTCTTACAGTAAACTTACAGCCATAGTTTATGAAATATTTTTAGGTTTACCAATTCACTTAGAGATACCATAATTTCAGAGTTTGTCAATAAATTCCCATAAAATCTCTATTCTCATTGGTCTCCATAAGTACTTGAAAATTCCAGAAGGTTAATGAACTAGTTCATCTTTTTTTTCCTGAATTGTCATCCAATATTTTGAATTGTCGCCATAGATTAATTTCACTTTTAAAGTTATTGATCATCTTACAAAACCTTTTGTCACGAGTCAAATAATTTATTGTGGGCTCTCAGTGTTCTCAACAGATATTTCCTCTAATTTTTCTTATTAGCCTCTCTAATAGGTCCAAGCATTTCAAACGCCTTAATTCATTGAAATTCAGATTGATTGAATATTCAGCCTTAATTAGGTCCAAATTTCTATTTCCTAATGCATCGGGTAATCTAGGATTGTAAAATCAGATATGAAAGTAAATGTATATATATATATATATATATATATATATATATATATTGTAAACAGGAAAACGATCCAAAAGGACAACAAACGTTTCACGATGAATTACAAACACAGAACTAAGGAACAAACAGACTTACTGTCTCTAATTTTCGGTTGAACCGTCATCAAATTGATTTATGACGGTTCATAAATTCATAATTCATAAACACCTAATAGTTTTGTGTTTATATATACATATATATATAAAGATTTCACATAAACACGTGAAATAACAATCAATGATTGTTATATATATATATATATATATATATATATATAGTTCAATATAGACAAAGAAACATAGAGAAATCAAAAGAACACACTTACAGTCCCTAATTTTCGGTTTGAACCGTCTTCAGGAGAGATAAGAGAGGTTCTCCAACCAGTGCGCTTGGTTTCCCTCTCTTATCTCTCCTGAAGACGGTTCCAACCGAAAATTAGAGACTGTAAGTTTGTTCTTTTGATTTCTCTATGTTTCTTTGTCTATACTGAACTATATTTGTCCGTTTTGGATCGTATTTCCAACGAAAAAGTATATATATATTCAATGTTTTGTTATTGAGGGCTAGGTCAAATAAAAGAAAATAAACTCCTTTCTAGGCCGACGTTTCGATGTATTTGTACATCATTTTCAGGGCTAAAATTAGAGTAAGACTATAATACATTTATCAAAACAATCTACAACTCACATAGAGAACTAACACACATTTTTTTTTTTTTTTAATATATATTATATTAACAATTAATATATATATATATATTATATATATATATATATATATATATAAAATAAATTCAAAACGAAAGAAAGACACAGACATAACTCACATCGATACAAAACGAAAGAAACACAGAAAGACACAGACATAACTCACATCGATATTTCGATGTGAGTTATTTCTGTGTGTTTCTTTCGTTTTGAAATTATTTTATTTAAAAAAGTCCGCTGGACCGTTTCTTTTAATTACGAGTATATCGTAATGTTTGCAAACTTGAGGATTTTTCTGTTAATATGAACAATAAATAGATTGATTGCATCTCCCAACATTGAACTTGAGTACTTTAGATTCTTTAAATCCTCAAATATTAAACTTGAGTAAGGAAAATATAAGTCTTGCGTTTCAGAGAAAGCAGGATTACTACCTTCTGCACACAAAGAGGCGAAAAAACTAAACGAAAGTGATTTATGCTTTATGCTTTTTTTTTTTTTGATAATTATGCTTTTCTACCCAGATATAGCATACTCAGCTATGATTTTCATAAATTAATTCTAAAGACCCTATTTACAGATTAAAAAATATTTTACATAATTGCCTATGGATAAAATAAATCTTGCGACATCTTTATTATTTCATCTTGTTTGAAAAGCGTTCTAGTATTTTTTTCTCCAATCGGGAAAATAAATCTCCAAACGGCACCAACAGGAAATAACAGACCTTCCAAATTTTCTTCAGAAATCTGAAATTCAGTTTATTTCAGTTAAGATAAATACAAATATTGATGTCTTGTAATACTTGGACATTAAGAGTACATATGATAATGGCATTCTAACAAAATGAAAAATGAATATAACTCTCATTGTGGGCTGATATATATATATATATATATATATATATATATATATATGACTACCAATGTCATTGATAGTCGTGTCGTGCCGGCTGAAATAGTTCACCGGCACGTACCCAGAAAAGACCACACTGATAGTGTTTTCCTGATATCCACTTTTTTCCCTGGCGCTCATAGGATTGGCTCGGTTATTAAGGAGTTTTTCCCATTGCTCTCCTCTTCTCCTTCTACCTCATCTATTTTTCCTGAAGCCCCCTCCTTATCATATCGCAAACCACCGAACCTCAGAGGCATTTTCTCCCATCACTCTCCCTTGAACCGTACACTTGGGAGGGGAATGTTGGAGTGCGGACGGAGCAGATGCCAAACCTGTCTTATCATAAACCCTAATCCCTTTTTTACTTCCCCCCATAGCAATATTAACTACCCTTGTCCTCCCCACACCTCATGCACCTCGGTTAATTGCGTTTACCGTTTGGACTGCACCCAGTGTGATGCATTCTACGTTGGTATGGCCTCTACGCAGCTCAACTTACGTATGAATGGTCACAGGGCTTCCGTTGGTCAACGCAAAAACCTTCCTATTGCTATCCACTCTAATTCCCATGGACTGGATTTTAATCACTGCTTCCGGGTCCAAGTCCTTAATCATATCCCTGTTCAGTCTTCTCGGGTTACTTTAAGAGCTTCAGAGGAGGCAATTATCGGTCTTCTCAAAGCTCGCTCTCCTCCTGGCCTTAACTTGTACCGTTAATTTAAGTATTTATTTATTTATTTTTTTATTTATTTATTTTAATTTTTTTTTTTTTTTTTTTTAAGAATTTATTTATTTATTATTTTTTAATTTTAATTTTTATTTTTTTTATTTATTTTTATTTTTTAATTTTTTAATTGTTTATTGCTTCATTTACTAGTCTTCTCCTTCTGTTATTTTTATTTGCTTTTATTTGTTCTTTTTAGTTATTATTCTCTCTGTAGTTAGTAGCTTACCTAGGGCGGCAGGCAGAGTGCGCGCGTGTTCGTTGCATTTGGCCTACCACTCAGTTAGCTTCAGCTACTCAAAGGGACTACTTCTACCCGATGACGACGACTGTCGAAATATCGTTGTGAGTCTTTTGTGTGTGTCTTTTATTTGTGTTTTCTCTTTCCTGTGTGAACTATATATATATATATACTTTTTGATGAAAATACGATCCGAAATGGACAAATACAGTTCAATGTACATAAAGAAACGTAGAGAAATTAAAAACACACACTTACAGTCTCTAATTTTCAGAGCGCGTCTCTGTACCAGTGCGCTTGGTTTCCCTTTCTTATCTCTCCTGAAGATGGTTCAACCGAATCATATTTTAATAAACAAGTCACAAACTTTACTTTAAATAGAATGACTACATTTTGAAGATAGATTTTTAAAGTATAATAGATTAAATTAAAATTGAATAGTTAAAAATAGCCAAGATATACGAGTATCATGATAATTAGTGGAATTTACTATAAGTAAACATAATATCAAACTTATTGATAACTTAAAGAATTAGCTTAAAAAGTAATATCTGTTTTTTAATATATAGAACTATAGAGTCCAATCCTCGAACTTCAATATTACCCTAGATAATATGATTCATAAACAATAGAATACCTACATCTGATATTAAGTTTCGTTCAAGGGTGGAACATATAGATTGATTACAGCATTTTGTTAGACGTATTCATCATATTTTGGAAAGCATCAGAAGCTGTATGTTTGATTGGACTTGATTTTTTTATATGATTTTCCATTAAACTTCTAAACATCAATTTTCTTTCAATCAAGAAATTTCTATATCAATGAAAATAATGTAAGAAAATCTGACAAGTATAGCAGGTGAACCATTAGTCTAGGATGAATAGTCAGTTTTTATACCTTTATTGCTCTCTGTGGTAATTGAAATTTCTCCAATAATTTTTATAAATTGCTTATTTTCTGTTAAATTTTTTTGGCAAAATTGCATTATTATTTCATTAATAAGAGCCATTTAACTAAAAAAAAAACTTTTTTATGAAAGCATAAAATTTATCATAATGCCTCTTTTGGTAATATAATTTTGAAAACAAATACCTCAGCTTCACTCCCACATAATGCTTTATTTTTAGGTGTAATTTCATTTTGATGCGTCATACGGTGTGATTTGTGTCGAAATCAGAAGCTTTCAGATTGACACATAGGTGCCTAATCTGAGTATTTTTTCAGTTATTATTTTATACCTTTCAAGACAATACCAAACTTTCAAGACTCAAGAGTTAGAAATATGTTGTCTAAAAACACATTTTGGCAAAAAAAATGACTTCCCCATCATTCATTATTGCTCTCAAACTATACATCACATCTATTACTATGAGGTCCATTTTGGTGTAAAATACTAATTTGATCTATCAAAGATTATGGATTGTAGCGTCTCCAAAAACTTTTGGATTCACACCCACCCATGTACACACAGACATCATCGAAAAAGACGTCTCATGAAAGGACTTTGGGGGCCTCAAAACATGAAAATCTGTCAAAGTCTCGATATCCAATTTTTTCATAATCACTATAATTTACCTATAGTAAAGTAAAACATAAGAAAAAGTACAAATATTTATACCTTACTATTTTTGATTTCGGTTTGACTTCAGTTGTTGAATCAGAAGTTTCTTGTTTCTTCTTCCGTCCAAATATTATATAAGAAATCAAAGCTCCAAGTAGATCTGAAATTAATGAAAGCAGGACCACCAATGAACTCCTTTTAACTATTAAAAAAAATAATTGAATGACTGAGTTCTATATTTTAGCTTACTTATAGTTATTTAGAGTAGGGATCTGGTACACATCTCTGACATAGTACACAGTACTATTATTATATATATTATTAAATTTTATATATGTACTATATAACATATATAAAATACATATAACATATATACATATATAGTACAATATATGTTATTAGTTTATTGCATAGGGGATATTTATATATATTACAGCCTGTGGAATGTATATAATATATATATAATGACAAAACCACAATAAGAAATGGGAAAACAAGACTATGATCTTTCAACCGTAAAACCACAATATGAAAACAAGACTAAGATTGTTCAACCGTAGTAAGCGGTCTTCGTCAGAGTCAAAAACCCAACTGAGTTTTTGACTCAGTTTTTGATAACCCAAAAACTCAGTTGGATTTTTGACTCTAACGAAGTCCGCTTGTTATGGTTGAACAATCTTGTCTTGTTTTCCAATTTCATATTGTGGTTTGATCATTGATTGTTATATATATATAACAACTTAGTATTGAGTTAGATAACTGAAATGTAAATGTAAAAGTAAAATCAACTATTAAATGTTTACTGTTACACGATTTTCTACTATTAGTGAATTCGATTATGCAACGAAATTTTTTTCTTGTTTACAGGCGAGCAAATCCAGGGCAGTGAGAACGTTAACGTTTCTACTCCAGATCTGCCATCACCGGAGTCGATCTAGTTGCTGGTATGTGAGTACAAACTGTATATTTAGCAAATGAAAATTTATTCATTCATTTTACTAGGAACTGACATCATAAGTCTTTTCTTTGAGGGAGATGGTCTTTCCTTCTATGGTCATAAGCCATGAACTCATGATCTATGTCAGGGTTTACATTATGTTTAATTATTGATATCCATATCAATCAATATAGGACAACTTAATGGTTGATGGGTCATTTAATTTATTAAATTGATTTCGTTTTTATTATCGTGAAATATTTTCTGAAATCATTACAGATATATTGAGTGGATATAGTAATAATAAAGGCTAGAATGAATAAAAAGAAGGGGTTTCTCTGTTTCTACAACAGTTAGATGCGGAACTTGACATATGTCACCCATATTTACTGTTTTGCTATATTCAGGAGTGCGATAACTATCAAAGTAATAAACCCATCATATCTTACTTTATTTTAACTAAATAGGCTAGTTAAAAAATTATGATATGTAGAAATTTAACACTTTCCTTATTATTTGAACTATGGTTTTATAAACTCACTGAAATGGTAACTGAAACAAATTGACAATATAATTAACTACATTATCTCTACCGCACCTAATTAATGACGTATCAAATTACTTATCTTAACCGTGTAGAGTATATGAGTGTAAGCCACTCAAGGTTTTTTATCTCTACATTTGGACTCACCACTATAAGAAAGTATTTATTTAAAGGAACAGTACTCTATTAATATCGCTAATAAAGTTATATCGTTGTATAAATATAAAAGGATGAGGGTGATTTTATATATTAGTTATAAGGCACTTACCACCGCTACTGGTGATCCCGAGCGCGTGTTTTGACCCTAGATTATTTATGTGTGAGATGGAAAAACCTTGTTTATTCTACCTCTCAAAAGGTTTAAATCTTTGGGGCAATACTGGGTAAAGTATTTGTTTAGGAACTCTGCTCTAATAAACATGAATTAGGCAATATGCAGGGAACCTGATCATAAGGGGCTCTGATAATTTAAATATATATATTACATTGCAGAGTAGGGTACTTTTATAATTTATATACAAAATGATATATATATACATATTAAACACTTTAATAATAATTTACTTAAATGTTTTGACATCTGTCATCATAACGAGAGAAGTGGTCGACCTTTGAGGTGCCAATTGATAAAATGTTAATTCATCAGACCAATCAGCGTTTGCTATGACTTGCTTTGGAAGAAAGAAAAAAAAACGTCTAATAAAGATGGGAACGAGATATGACGACAAAATAAAGTCAACCGTGTTATACGGATATAGCGCCTTCATAATGAATGATCCCCGATTTATTCCCTTAGATCCAGCAGTAAGAGTGGATGTAGGCAAAATAAAAGCTAATATACTCAAATTACGAAAATATAAAGCAAATATTAACCCATGAGTAGAATACTGATGATGAAGTTGATAAGCAAGACCCATTTCTTGGGAATGACGGTTCGAGACCGTTGCACTACTCTTTGTGATAAGAGAGGCGGGACGTCACCCTGGAAGCCTGCTTGGTTGAACTCCTGTTGCGAGAGCGGGACACAGACCAAGCCCTTGTCTGAGGTCGCACATGCACATTGGCAGTACCAACTACACAAACATCGGTCTCTCCCCATTACCAGTACTTTTCTTTTGGCAACAGCTTGCTTCTTCTCATTTATTATTTTCACTGTAACAGTATTGATTTTATAAACATATATATTTCAATAAGTTATTCACTTATAATGAATGCCATAACTGTCTCTTGTACTTATCTGTCCCTCTGTACATTTCTAATATATATGTATATATTAGAAACTAACTAGAATATTTCGATTACCTCGTCATCAGAAAATTGACTTCAGTTTCTCCGAAGAAATGTAATGATATATGTAAACGAATTAAAACGAAGGTAGCACACAGATAGGCAAAGGAATTACTCACTTCTAATTTTGATGACCGTCGTCATTATGAGGCAAATAGTCTCGCAGGAAGGCAGGACTCTATTCCTTTGAGTCACCGCCCTGCCTTCCTGATGAGACCATCGAAATATAGTAGTGAGTTTCTGTTTCATTTCTGTGTATTCTTTTTGTCAATGTAGGCTGTATATATATATATATATATATATATATATATACAGCCTCATCGCCTTACCCACTCTGTTATCTTCCTTTTTCATGCTTTTAGGTATTTTTCACGGTATTCCTTTTTATACTTCATTTATCTTCCTGCTGTTTATTTTACCTTCAATCAACCAGGACTGCTTTTCTTAATTCTTAATTTTAATTTTAATATTAATTTTCTTCTGATCGTCTCTACTTCATTACTTCCTGAACCGGGCGCGCGTGGTAGCACGGTCGGTTGCCGGGACGGTTTCCTGCCGTTGTGTTTCCGGCGTGCTTGGTCGCCCTTTCTCTCTTTTCTCCTGAAGACGGATCATCCGAAAATTTGAGTTTGTAAGTGTCTCTCTTTCTCTGTGTGTTGCTTTTCTTCGTTTGTGAACTGATATATATATATATATATATATATATATATATATATATATATATATATATATATATATATATGACGGTCTCCAACAGTCGCTTCGCAAGTGCGCTTGGTGTCCCTATCTCTACTCTCCTGGTGACGGTTCAGCTGAAATTTTGGAAACTGTGGGTGTGTTCGTGTCTTTGCTCTGTCTCTATAGTTTATTGTGAAACGCATATATATATATATATATATATATTATATGATCAAACCACAATAAGAAATGGGAAAACAAGACTAAGATCTTTCAACCGTAACAAGCGGTCTTCGTCAGAGTCAAAAACCCAACTGACGTAACCGCTTGTTACGGTTGAAAGATCTTAGTCTTGTTTTCCCATTTCTTATTGTGGTTTGATCATTGATTGTTGTTTCACGTGTTTATGAAAAATTTTTTTTATATATGTATATATAACATTAACAAATAGGATAGAACACAGAAAGTCACTACAGAACTCACTTCGATATTTCGACATCCGTCGTCATTTGGAAGAAGTGCAAAGTACTCGCGTTGAGTAGCAAACTGCTACTGGCCTCCAGAGTAACTAGTGGAACCACCACAATGCTGCCTCCCAGGCGAGGAAAGGAAAAATAGAAATCCCTCCAATATTTATTTATAAAACAAGATAATATATATATACTTTTTTACATCCCCCCATAGCAACATTAACTACCCTTGTCCTCCCCACACCTCGTGCACATCGATTAATTGCGTTTACCGTTTGGACTGCACCCAGTGTGATGCATTCTACGTTGGTATGGCCTCTACGCAGCTCAACTTACGTATGAATGGTCACAGGGCTTCCGTTGGTCAACGCAAAAACCTCCCTATTGCTATCCACTCTAATTCCCATGGACTGGATTTTAATCACTGCTTCCGGGTCCAAGTCCTTAATCATATCCCTGTTCCGTCTTCTCAGGTTACTTTAAGAGCTTCAGAGGAGGCAATTATCTGTCTTCTCAAAGCTCGCTCTCCTCCTGGCCTTAACTTGTACCGTTAATTTATTTATTTACTTATTTTTTTTATTTTAATTTTTTTTTATTTATTTTTTTTTTAATTGTTTATTGGTTCATTTACTATTCTTCTCCTTCTGTTATTTTTATTTGCTTTTATTTGTTCTTTTTAGTTATTTTTCTCTCTGTAGTTAGTAGCTTACCTAGGGCGGCCGGCAGAGTGCATGCATGTTCGTTCGCATTCGGCCTACCACTCAGTTAGCTTCAGCTACTCAAAGGGACTACTTCTACCCGATGACGACGACTGTCGAAATGTCGTTGTGAGTCTTTTGTGTGTGTCTTTATTTGTTTTTTCTCTTTCATGTGTTAACTCTTTATAATATATATATATATATATATAATATTATTATATATATATATATAAAATTATAAATTAAAAAACAACCCTAGAATACTAATTATAACAAAGAATTTTAAGCAACAAATAAAAAAGTTCACAAATAGACTCAATTTTCTGCGATATAGAGAGAAAGGCAGATTCAGTGGCTCGATGAATTTGACTCACTCTTTGAGGACAGGGTATATTGTTTAAATGATCTCATTGTGTAGGTTAGGTTAGGTTAGGTTAGGTTGCAGTGGCAGTTCCACAAGGGAACTCACTTAGGCCGTTAGGAAGCATTGGCCCTTTGTGATACCACACAATGAAGATTGATTCTACAGTGGGAGTCCTAAATTTTGCCTAACTCAAGTGTATTTAGAAGTAGGGATTTTTAACGAGTACCTGACATCGTACAGGCTCGGGACCGACAGTTTAACGTCCTTCTCCGAGGGACGACGTGCTCGGATTTACTCACCTCCCGCATGAATAAATCGAGGGCCAGGTGGGGATCGAACCCCGGTCCTATCAGATCAGAGGCGAGCACGTAACCACTGAGCTAGCCTGACCCCCATCTTATTGTGTATTCCTTATTGTGGTTTGAACTTTGTTTTTATTTAACTTGTTCTTTGTGGAAACTAGTTATATATACGAGTATATATCGTATATATAAAGATTTCACATAAACTCGTGAAATAAAAATCAATGATCAAACCACAATATGAAAATACTAAGGATTTTCAACCGTAAACTTGTTTTTGACTCTGACGAAGACCGCTTGTTACGGTTGAAAGATCTTAGTCTTGCTATCCCATTTCGTATTGTGGTTTGAACATTGAATTATATATTATATATATTTATATTAATATAACTTTTTTTAAATACGATTTCAAAGGGGACAAATATAGTGTTCAATATTAATATATATAAATATATATATATATATATAATATATTTTTATTTTTTTTATATATATATATATATATATATAATAAATTCAGTTGGGTTTTTCGTTTCATCATATTCGTTTCAGTTAGGTTTTTGACTTTGACGAAGACCGCTTGTTTCGGTTGAAAGATCTTAGACTTGTTTTCCCTTTTCTTATTGTGGTTTGATCATATATATACATATATGTAATACACCAATTTTTATTTTACTTCTCTTTAAATTTGCTCAACACCAGACATCATTTACGCACCTGTAAAATAGAATTTAGGGATAGGAACCCTTCCATAGAGAAGAATTGTCCATTTATGTATTCGATAAGGATGTATTGTAGCTGGTTTAGTTCGAATGTTATGCCAAGAAATCGGGAGATTCAAGGGATAGTCCTCTACCATGGGCTTGAAACATGCAGACACTACGCCTTCATTGAAAAAATAAATGGTGATCTTGGTACACTCAATGTTGGTTGTATCCGTGAATATTTCAGTAATCATCCCAAATAGCCTAAAAACAATTTCAAATACTTCAATTTGTTATAATCAGAAATTGATATAACATTTCATTTATTTTTATTTATCTCTTAATATTTTATACATATTTCTATTTCAGCTAGTTTATGTCTTTATATACTTTTTTCTTTATTATATAACATGTCTTTATTATAACATTTGATTGAATTGTACCCTGATAACAGTATAATAGAGTGAAAAGTGGAACATATCAAAAGTTAAAAGTTAGTGAATGCCGAGATTGTGATAAACTTTAATATAATATGTTTAAAAGATGATTTGATACTTATTTGTACATATGCATGTAAGTTATGGATCATTGAATTTGATCACAAGTACCAGCATTGTTCTAGTAACACTATTTCGATAAACTCTATAGCATGCTTGCTGAAGAATATGGGTACCGTTTCTCAACAAAATTGGGCTCAGTAGTTATTGAAAACTTTTTTCTGATGTTGGACAAAAGAGAGTGATAAACAAATATATCTCAAATAATGCAACACAATCCAAAGGATTATGCATACTGGGGAAAACCCTTCCCCTCACGATTGTTTACTCTGATCCACACTTACAAGATTTGCACTTAGACTTTTTTAAGGAAGTTATGTAATTATTCGTGAAGTTGAAAATAGTTTTTAATTGCAATTGGGATAGCAATCCCCACCAGCCAGATAGATCTACTGTCTGCTTGTTCATCTCAGGATTCCAGATCTGCAGAATTTAGCTGAAGAATACTACATGGTGGAACCACTGCCTCTGCATACTAATAAATATGAATATATTTACTAATTTATTACTTAATTAATAATTACTTTTTGGTTACAATTTACATAAGAATGTAATGATTTCATTTTGTGCAATACGTCTAGCAGCGCAGAATCATTCATAATAATTTCATTTATTATTGATACCAGAAGTATAGTTTACAAGTAATTCATGTTTGCTTGGTATATATCTTATTAGACGATGCTTAGTTCGTTTATTTCAAGCTGACGCGTTTCCTATAACACTAAAAGTAAGTCACTGTGGTTTTCTTACCCAGGCTGTATAATTTCATTTATAGAACTGCTCATTTCAGTCTTAAGTGTTGACACATATGGGCCATGGTAATTAATCGTGAGAACGTCGCGTTCTTTCGATATACCTCCAGTTTTAGGTATGCTTGCATAATTTGAAAGAAAGTACTTTCCTTTTTCTCCTTTTTTTTCTAAAATCTAGAAAAGTAAAACAAAGCGAGTAACTATTTCTTGCAGAAACGGTAGAGCTTAATATTCTACATCCAACAAAGACTCTGTCCTTTTGCCGACGTACAGAAGTACTGAAGTCTAATATATATATATCAGTTGGTATATATATATATCTGACGAAGACCGCTTGTTACGGTTGAAAGATCTTAGTCTTGTTTTCCCATTCTTATTGTGGTTTAATCATTGATTGTTGTTTCACGTGTTTATGTGAAATCTTTTTATATATATTTCATTGAAATGCACAGCAACCTGTGACGACTTTAAAGCTAGTCTGCTCTAATATTCAATTTTAAAATCGCCAACCAACAGCAGAGGCTGCTGTACATTTCAATGAAATGTTTACGTAAACAATTGCTGCCTTCTTACACGAATATACGAGTATATATATATATATATATATTAAAAATTGTATTATCTTCTTTTACCTTTTTTTCTCTCACTCATTCTCTCTTTATCTCTCTCACTCATTCTTCTCTCTCTCTCTCTCTCTCTCTCTCTCTCTCTCTCTCTCTCTCTTTCATTACGGTTTTAGACATTCTTTCCTAAACAACATAAATAATTGATGATTAAATATCTTTTTTCTAACTTTAAAGTAACAACATTGTCATTTCTAAATAACAATTCATAGCAGCTAATGTTTTCAAGGCGATGCTGTGGGAAAAAAAAGACAAAAAACCCATACTTAGTTGAGATTTTTAGGTTATTGTAAGATAATTAGCTAGAGTCATACCTTTTTTCTTGAAATATGATAGAAAAATATATAATTTTCTAAGATTTTATGTTTATTGTAGTATTAATTACAACTATTTACTGGAATAACGAGTAATATTGTCTTTGGTACAAATATGAATAGCAGTGTGAGTGTAGAATTACCTATTGCCTGCACTCTGGAGACGAGGGGAGCTTGAAGGATTTTACATAGGATTTTAAATTTCTACTAAGATTAAAACGAATTTTTGTAATTTAGATAAGTGAGGCCTTTTAGAATTCAGTAGCAATTATTTTTACTAAGTTTGTTAGAAGGTTAATAAAGATTGCTAGTAGAACAGAGGTTATTAGTTATATTTTTACCTATATTAAATTAATTAAAAATATAAAAAAATAGTACTATTTCCTTCTCACTGGAGCGCTTTCAGAACTCATCCATCTTCAAGAGCACTCTATTTAGGTATGATTAGAACCTACTATCAGTTGGCTATCAAAAAAGGGAGTATTCTGAAAGGAATCCAGAGAAGACGAAATGGTTCAAGAGATGTTGGTTAATTAATCAAGTGATAGTAAATTATTGGTAGAAATAAGATTAAAAAAAAAATTAAATTAAAAGAAAGAATATTAAAATAAATTTGAACCGATTTTGTAAGTTATTAGTTTCATATCTTCAACATTAATAAATACACAGTTTGTTCAAATATTGTTCGCTGTTGCTAAATGAAAAGTTTGACTTTATGTTGGATTACCTTTTCAGAGTACCACAAGTCAAAAGGTTGATTCCGAAGACAAGATCCTGCTGGTAGGTCACATCTGTTCTTCTGAACACTGAAAGCATAATAACTGACGCCTATCTTGTCACATTCATCTCCTTTCATATTGATTTCACTGTCGTTAACGTATAAATATTCACTAGGGCCACCTAAAATAAAATACGTAATATTTTTTTCAAATTTTTATTGCTTTAGGTTTGCAATGATTATATTTTATTACCTAACCCATTTCTTGGGAAAAAATTTCCCACTTTTCATCAATATTTTTATGTAGAAAATATATTAACCATTTAGATAAATTTGAATAAAATCAAAAAGAATGATAAATCCTTTTGACAAATTTTAATAATCAGCATGCTTCAGATTTAATTAATCATAAAAAATGGTTAATTTTTATTTGTAAAATTTCAAATTAGTGCACAAGAGTGTTAATGATACTTGATTATTAGTACTTATAGGTGCACATCTCTTCTTTATGTTTTTATTAAAAAAAAAACTGAAAATTAAAACTAAAAAACTACTCTTGTTGATAATTGCCGTCACCTGAGGTTGCAATTGGAATCAAAGCTTGTTTCGTCTTTTTTACCTTTTGGTGTCGCATTAATTTAAGTATTTAAATGTAAGTAAGAATCACAGAACTTCATTTCAAATGGTAATTTAGGTTCATATAGTGTCATGATGTTATGTTGTAGTGTTAATTACAACTATTTACTGCAATAACGAGTAATATTGTCTTTGGTACAAATATGAATAGCAATGTCTCATCACTGACAAAAACATATTTTTTTTTTTACAAAAACAGATTAAATTGATTTCTATTTTTGATAACATTCATGCTTTAATGAACTGAAAGCATTAAATAAATACCATAAAGTATTTTTTTAAAGATATAAAAAGTATTTACCTATATTAAATTAATTAAAAATATAAAAGATAGTACTATTTCCTTCTCACTGGAGTGCTTTCAGAACATATCCATAATCAAGAGCACACTATTTAGGTATAATTGGAACCTACTATCAGTAGACTGTACAAAAGGGAGTGTACAGTCTCCCTTAAAGATTGCCAGGGATAGTGATAGTCAGTATAAATCTGACTATTTATACTATATATAAATAATTACTTTATATATAGTAATTATTTATAAACGAAATAATTTACTATTTATTATTTCGTAACCAAGTGACGAGTACGAACTTAGTGACATTACTCTAAATATTGAGGAGCTTACTTTGATGAGTCTTACTTGCTAATAAACATGTATGTAAATATTTAGACTTCTTTTGTTTTCTGCAGCAACGCTTTGTATTGCATTGTGATGAGGGTGCAGTTTTCTTTTTCATTGTTTTTAATTCTCTCCTTGGTATTAACTTTCTCTAGATTTGGATATGAATATCAATGTGAGTGTAGAATTACCTATTGCCTGCATTCAACGTAAATACTTGAAGATTAATTAAATATCATTCGGTTCATCACAACTAGTCAATAGATCTCCAGGTCGACATCGCTTGACTCAACGAAGGATTGATAGAGTTGCGGCGTTAGGTTAGTTACTGGATCAAATGTTTTACAGCGCTGGTTTTAATGTTTGAAGTCAGCAGAATGCTAGTTATAACAAATAAACTGAATTATTTTATTGTGGTTCACAGTCAGAGCTTCAGCATTTTTGTACTGTGGTCTCTAAAACTGGTACCACAATCCTTTTTTTTTGATACTTCTTAGCATGTGGAAAACTATGATATACCTACACTTTATAACTTTTGTAAAACAGTTTCGAGTCTTTCTAAACTCCTATTTGGTTTAATTTTTTTGTGATTAGGCATAAATTAGTTTTTTTAAAATCAGGCCAGCATTTGTCAGTAAAGTTACAGCTAATTAGTTAGTTGGTAATGCATGAGCAACATTTTTGCTGCCCATTATGGGTTGAGTTGATACAAAATATAAAGTCAACAAAGAAGATGTTGCTATATTTAATGGTTCACAAAGGATACATTGAGATTGATGCAGAATAGAAACAAGACAGAAAGAAAGAATGTCCAAATTTATACTACTTTTTACTATATCTAATGTGATAGATCATAGGATTACATTAATTTAAGCAGTTTTAAAATATTTTATACGTAAATTTTTTTAAAAGCAATCAACTACTTGTAATAAAATAACTGGTACATATCAAGAGTTTAATTAGGATGATTTCATTATAAATTGTAATTATTAACAACGAGAACTTCACTGACATATTGGAATACTAGTTAACCACACTAACTTGTCTAGTTCTTACCTCGTATAAAGGGTAACTTATTTGATTTGTATCCTTCAGATGGGATTAGTAACTTCCTTCCATTCGTTTCCAAACTACATTCCTTCGTAATAATTGAATTTGAATCATAGAATAAGGAAATGTTATACTCGTTAGCAAATCTTTTAATTGTTGTACCTACACTAAAAAACATAAAATACATTAATTATATTATTACTTTAAGAAGACATATTTCAGTTTCGAGTTCTCGCAAGCTCTTTATAATTACTTCTATAAAGACAAACTTTATATATTAACTATTAGATACTTATTAGTATTAATAAATAATCGTGTCTATCTGTGTGCTATCTTCTTTTTAATTGGTTTATATATATATATAATACACACACACACACACACACACACACACACACACACACACACACACACACACACACACACACACACACACACACACACTATAATATATATATATATATATATATATATATATATATGAATAATAATCAAAATAACACTTGATATAATAGATGGATTAATTTACCACAATGAAAACAATTTTTGAAACAATGCTCTAAGGCCTTTCGTTAACACATCTTCGGAGAGCAAGTGAACTAAAAAAATTAACAAGTATTTATTGTTTTTTTTAGTTCACTTGCTCTCCGAAGATGTGTTAACGGAAGGCCTTAGAGCATTGTTTCAAAAATTGTTTTCATTGTGGTAAATTAATCCATATATATATCAGTAAGTTATATGTTTTTTTATTATTTTTATAAATTTAACTTTATAATTTTGAATAACTTGTGATATTTGAAAAAATGTGATTTAAAGCATTATAGAAACGACAGAATAAATGAACTCATATCTGGTTTTCATTCCTGCTCTGTTTTGTAAGTCCATCTTGTCAAAAATTAATTCATACATAAGATTTAAGTTTTTATTGAAGTTAATTAATAGAATCAATGCATTTTCGTGATCTGTAAAATTAATAAAGACAGTGACAAGTAAAATGTGACAACGTAATTCCTTATTGTGGATTTTGATTGTGGCTAACCTTGCTGTTCACACTCTTTGTTGTGTGCTGCATTAGAGTTACAGAACACTGCCTAATGTATTATTCCCACTGCCATGGCTCCGAAAACATTCCCCATCATTGCTACTCTCTACATACAATCCATAAACTATATTAAATCTGACTTGAAAGTACAGTATTTACATTAGTATTATTATATTCTTAATTATTTTAACTAGTTATTTTTTGTTCAGTAAAGCTAAAATATCGTATGCAAATAAGGCACCGTTAATTTTCAACGAATTAGGATTACAGAAAAGTACTTAAAGAATTTACATACCAAACCTCATCTTTTCCTAAAAGATATTTCCAAGATACTTTTCCAGTTTCAGTATATGATTTTTTGAAAATTTTCAAAGTCATAATATGATCAAGAACAGGATTATTCAGTTTATAAACATGATACCTATAACAAATGTATCTTTAGTATATAAATATTATATTTATATTATTGAAATCAAGAAACTGTCTGTTAAGGTAACTTATCAAATGATTAAGAGAAAATAATTTCATTTCTCTTCAATTCATGCGCTGTGCTAAAAACTTCCTCTTATTTAAGAGAAAGTCTATTATTATTTCATAATAATTATGAAATTATTGTGAATAGAATAGAATAGTAACAATAGTAACAATATCCTTAAATCATTGAAAAAAAAAGCCATAGTCCAAATAACTGATTTATCAATCAATTCCTCTCTATTTCTGTACATGTAAAATGTAATAAATAACCAAAGTAGTAGTAATAGCAGTGCTAATTGTAAAACAAAATGTTGTAGCCCTGAAGATGACATAAATATATGTCGAAACGTCAGAAAACATTTTGGGGGATTAAGGTAAGATGGTTGAACTCGACTTCTACCTGGGTAATCCGGTCGGTCTGTTTGAAAATAATTGCATTTTTTCCTTGTAATCCTGGATGAACCCTATCATCAAATAACCCTCAGTTCTTTTTAGAGACAAACTGGCATAAGCTTCAAAGCTGCAAAGATGTAGGTCGTGGTCCACCTTGGGCACTTCACGAGGACCGTTCTATCCTGTATCATTCGTGAGAGGACGGTTGGTTCTCGTGACGTAGCGAAAGGGCTCCACGTTAAAAAACATCAAACTATTCTGCTTTATCATGGTATGCCCGGAAGGCTAAGGAACATGAATAAATCAAAACAAGTATAGGAATTGTATATTGACATGTCCTAGTATCCATATTAAGAAGTAAACTTAATTTCCATAATTATTTAATTTCAATTATTAATAAATTAATACATTTATTCATTAACCTTAAATAATATAATTAAATTAATAATAATAATAATAATAATATTAATTTTGTAATTTTAATTTGCATTATGTTATCACAATAATAATTTGTGCTAATAACAGTATACAGTAAATGTCATATTGGAACATATACCATAATTTACTAAATCGCAGGCAGTGAGCACTGTCATGGTATGTGCTTGCGTTCTTATATTGTGGTGTATATTTATCTATACAACTTTGACCACCTCGGATCTGAGACCCAGAAAAGTTAACTTGTCTCTTAGTTCTGTTTGTTCGTTGACTTGGCAAAGGTGATGAATCAACCCTGAAAGTAAAATTATCAAACATTTCAGTATAAACTTTACTATTTATGAATAGCTGATTAAATTGAAGAGGGAATTAATGACAGATTCCTCAGATTTCTATACAAAAAAATCAATTAATCTGTTAAAACTGAGACCACAAATCACAAAAATAAAAGTATATGCAAGTTTATTTCTATATAAATAAAATATAATTATTTGTAGTCTGAAATTCTATTAGTGGGTGTAAAAATGTATGTTAAAACCCATAAATAGTTATTTTTTTAAAAACTGTCTAATTTCTTACCTAATTAATTTAATTACTAATTAATTATTACCCATTTATTACTAATTTTTTTTAGTTGTTATACCTATATTTTATACATTAAATTTAAAACAATAATACCATTTTTGTTTAATATTTTGAAATACTGTATGATTTTAAATAAATAAAAAGTAAGTTTTACTAAATACAGATAATAAATATTTAGATGGTATTAATGTCATTTTTTAAACAAAAAAAAACAGGAACTTTAAAATCATTGAAATAAAAAATATGAATTGCATAAACATTATTTTCGCTATTTTTATTTTGGCTTAAAATAATTTTTTTGAAAGATTGCAGAATAATGAGATAATTTTTACAATTTTTTTTTTCAAAAAAAGAAGAATTATATATGTATAGGCTTTTAAGTCAAAGTCACCCTTTTGCAAATCAAATTCCAAATTCTGCAATACTGATTCACCATTGTCCCAGTAAATTCTCAAGACAAATTCTCTATACTTTTACATGTATATTTAACAAAAAGCCACTTTTTTACTGAAAAGTATAAAATGAAATATTTTTGTGAGAGTATATTTTAAGATAGTAAAAAAAGGTATACTGCTATACATATGATTCTGTAGATTATATGTATATCTGTAAATTTGTAAAGAATATATGAAACTCTTGGATATTTGTAAACCTATAATAACAATAGATATACTTCATAAACAGGACAATATAATGCAACTGTAGCACAACCCTCAAGAACACTTTAAAATTATTAATTTTTTAAAAAAAATAATTCATTATAATTATTATTACGTGAAAATCAATTTAATTTCTTATTACCTCCAATTTGTTATATTCTTTCATACTAAATTATTATTTTTATGATTAATCTATATCTATCAATTAAATCATTAATTAATATATTACGAATTCTTTAACTATTAATATTTTATTATGAAATCTGATAAATTCACAATGGAGTTGTTTTCTGTTGTATTATATGTATCATGTTTGGAAAGAATATACATAATTCAAGTCACCACCTGCTAAGCTGGCATACATAGTAATGGAATGACAATAATTATATGTACACATTCACTTTAATTATATGTTAAATCAATTTGCAAATACATGTATAATATTACATATCTTATAATACAATTAAAATATTTAATATCTACTGTTAGTTCTTTTTTCTAAATAATATATATATGGATTAATTTACCACAATGAAAACAATTTTTGAAACAATGCTCTAAGGCCTTCCGTTAACACATCTTCGGAGAGCAAGTGAACTAAAAAAAACAATAAATACTTGTTAATTTTTTTTAGTTCACTTGCTCTCCGAAGATGTGTTAACGAAAGGCCTTAGAGCATTGTTTCAAAAATTGTTTTCATTGTGGTAAATTAATCCATCTATTATATCAAGTGTTATTTTGATTATTATTCATATATATATATATATATATATATATATATATATAGAAGAACGTTATTCCCAAAAATTTCTACAAGAATATATTTGAAAGAGCGAAATTGATTGCAAAACCTATTTGCTATAAAGTATGATTTCCAGTATTGCATTTTTTATTTTGGGTTCAAAAGATATCTTACTTTTTATACAGCATAGATTTTGGATCATATCCTTGATATATGAGACTATCTTCTACCTCTTTTTCTCTTTTTAAATTAATGTCAGTATCACAGGAGCAACAGAATCCCTAAAAGGGAATATATTATTCATTCTTCGTTTAATCATCTAGGTTAGAAAAGGTAAAGTGAAGTGTTAACAAAAGTTTAGAACTTGTAAGGGAATCAAAAATAGTACTTATGAAAACTATATGCTTTAATTTAATAAAAAGATTTCACATAAACACGTGAAACAACAATCAATGATCAAACCACAATAAGAAATGGGAAAACAAGACTAAGATCTTTCAACCGTAACAAGCGGTCTTCGTCAGAGTCAAAAACCCAACTGAGTTTTTTGACTCAGTTGGGTTTTTGACTCTGACGATGACCGCTTGTTACGGTTGAAAGATCTTAGTCTTGTTTTCCCATTTCTTATTGTGGTTTGATCAATGCTTTAATATATGTAATTTATGAAGTACCAGTATTTATAATGTGCACCCAAATAACCTGTTGAGTTCTGTTAGCTTATATTGTTACGGTATAGCAATGTGTTTTGAATATTTGCTCTTGAATTCTTTATTATACTTCCCTTTTTTCTTTACTGTAGGTAAAGTATAGTGATAATGAAAAACTTTTATTCTTGAGATTTTACGGAATTATATGTTTTGAGGTTTCCATAGTCCTTTTATGATGTTGATGATGATGTGTGGGTGTGTATTTAAAAGTTTTTGTACACATTAAGTCCACAGTCTTTGATGTATCAGATTAAAATTCTTCACAAAAATGTTTAAAATATTTTAAAAAGTGTTTAGATGAGCCCTGTAGTTTGTGAGCAATTATGAATAATGGAAAAGTCACTTCTCCCAAAATGTGATTTTATACAATATTTTGTTCTTCTAAACTCTAACTTTAGAGTCTTGAAATTTTGGCATTATAATGAAAATGACAAAAGCAATAACTGAATAAATCCTAAGATTTTCAAACAGCTGAAAATATTTTTTTTTTTCAATAAAATGTAAAAATTTTGACTTATGATTCAATCTGAAAGATTGTGAAAGGGATACAAGCCATAATGTTTGAGAGATTAAAGTAAAACAATGAAATATTGCCAAAAAATTAGCGATTTGTAAAAGAAGTCGTGAAATTTCAATTATCTTAAAGAACAAAAAAGCTATAAAAAATGATTATTCATTCTTGTCTGATGGATCACCTACTATACTTGTCTGAGTTGTTTACATTTATTTACATTGTTTACATTCACTTAGAATTTTTAAAGTGAGTCTTTTAAAAAGAGTTAATGTTTAGAAATTTAATGTAAAAACTTGAAATGATTTAATGAATTTATATGAGATGTTAAAAAAATAAAATCCTTACATGTAGAAAAAATAAATATATCTTTTTTATATATTTTTATAAAATTTTTATATTTTTTATTTTTATATTTTATAAAATCCTTACATAACGAAAAAATCAACACCAATTGAACATAGAATTTCTGATGCTTTCTGTGCTATAATGGATTTGCCTAACACAATACTCCGATCAATCTATATGCTAGACCCTTGAACAAAACTTAATGTCAGATGTAAATTTTCTAAGTGTTTATGAATCGGATTATCTTCAAAGTATGAGGAATGGACTATTACAAAGCAGATACTAATTTTAAGCCATTACTACAAGTTTGTCTAGAAGTTTGATATTATGTTTACTTATGGTAAATTTGAGTGTAGGCCAATACAGATTTTGATTCTCCATTTCATTTGAAGGCAATGAGTTCCCTAAATTATAGAGAGCACTTTACTTTGAGTGTATTTCAATTTCAACTTCAGCCATTAGTAGGTGAAGAATAGACTCATTTTCGTGCTGGAGGTTTTTTCTTTGTAGCCAGCCTCTTAAATAGATTATTTCTTCGCCTTATGGTAGGAGATGTCAAAATGTAGACACACTTCTTTTTGCCAGTGTTTCTCCGTGATTATATATATATATATATATATATATATATATATATATAATATACATACATATATGTATATATATATATATATGTATATATATATATATAAACTAGAATTTTCAAAGAACACACAGAAAGGAAATCACTGAACTCACTTCTATATTTCGATGTCCTCGTCGTCAGGAATAGATGTGAATCGCTCCAAAGGCTGATACCTACTGGTATAAATATAAGGCTGATATATATATATATAGTTCAATATAGACAAAGAAACATAGAGAAATCAAATGAACACACTTACAGTCTCTAATTTTCGGTTTGAACCGTCTTCAGGAGAGATAAGAGAGGGAAACCAAGCGCACTGGTTCAGAGACGGTTGGAGACCAATAGTGTTGCCGCATGCGCGCCCGGTCACAGAAAATAAGCTAGACAGGAATCAATTTATAATTACATTAAATTACTGGAATATGAAAACAATAAATAAATAAAAGAAAAAATTGAAAAAATTAAGGGAAATTGATACATATCAACGAACAGAGAAATTGATACATAAATAAAAGTATAAAAAAAATAAAAATAAATAAAAAATAAAATAAAAATAAAATCAATTTCCCTTAATTTTTTCAATTTTTTCTTTTATTTATTTATTGTTTTCATATTCCACTAATTTAATGTAATTATAAATTGATTCCTGTCTACCTTATTTTCTGTGAACGTGCGCGCATGCGGCAACACTGTTGGTCTCCAACCGTCTCTGAACCAGTGCGCTTGGTTTCCCTCTCTTATCTCTCCTGAAGACCGTTCAAACCGAAAATTAGATACTGTAAGTGTGTTCTTTTGATTTCTCTATGTTTCTTTGTTTATATTGAACTATATTTGTCCGTTTTGGATCGTATTTCCAACGAAAAAGTGTGGAATATATATATATATATATATATATATATATATATATAAAGAAAGCACTTATTAGTCTTCTGGGCGGTAGATTGGCTCCTGGGCTTAACCTCAATCTTGATTTTTTTTTTTTTTAAAGGTGTTATCAGCTTTTAATTTTATTTTAGTTAAATGTTTTCATTTTTTAATTTTTATTTGGCTTTTATCTCTTTATCTTCCCTGTCTACCTTTCCTCCGAAAGTTGGCTACACTGTTTGAGTGCTTCAGTTCGAACGCCAAGTCAGTCGTTATGAGCCTTTGGAGCGATTCACTTCTTTTCCTGAAGACGAGGACATCGAAATATACTCGTAGTAGTGAGTTCAGTGGTTTCCTTTCTATGTGTTCTTTTTTAAATTCTAGTTATATATATATATCACAAATGTTTGATTGAAGGAGGTAAATATAATGTAAGATGTGGGGTTTGAAGTACTCAATTTAATGTTAAAAAAAAATCATGAATTATGGTTTTATTTTATAGAAATGACTTGGAAATCTGTTAGTTAAAGAAGCATGGTATACATATATGTAAATAATATATGTAAAGACACACTGTGTCTTTCTGTGTGTTTCTTTCGTTTTGAATTTATTTATTTAAAAAAGTCCGCTGGACCGTTTTTTTTAATTGTGTATATGTAAATAATTTATGATTTACCTATTCTTATTAACATGTACTGGTTAAGAATAGTATATTAATAATGTACTTAATGAATTGATATTAACTACACCGGACTAAACATAATTAAAAATTCGTCAACAAAAGACATTAATGTTTTGTTTCAGAGGAATTAGGAAGAAAGAAATAGTAAATGATTTGGTTTTTTTTTTTAAACGAATTTTCTCATTAATTTAAGCTTTTATTTTAATGAATATTTTAATTTCAATGATTCTGTAAATATTACGTAGAAACAATTATTCCAAATTGTTAATTCATTTGAAATCTTGTGTTGAAACTGATTTTAAAAATTATCTAGTCATGAAATTAAATAGAAATGAGTAGAGGTTTCTCAAGTTCGAAATACATTGTCATTGTTTTTATTTAATCAGATTTCTATTTTCTTTGTTTATTCTTTATTAGACTAATATACTTTATATTGTATTTTATAAAATCGTTTTATAACCCATTTTGATTTACTATTAATTTTTTTTGTTATTGACGGATCTTATATAAATTAATTTTGAGACAAAAAATGTATGTTCTTCCATTTACTGGGTTAAATTTAATTAATACTGTTTCAAAAATTGAATTCACAAAATATGTATTTTTGGGTTTACAGATAAATAATGATTAATTTACAATGCTGTTTATTTGATTTAATTTTGTCTCTTTAATTTAAAGTGGGATCCACCTCTGATATATTTGAATATTAAATAGTGTCCTACATAATACAACTAATAGAAAGAATGTAATATTAATGTTTAAATGGAGAAACGCTTGTACTAAAGAAAAGAAACAAATAATTTACTTCTTAATTCGTTCTTAATTTACTTAATTCGTTCATATATTTTATTTATATTCAGTTTAATATTTTACGGTTGTTGATTATATTAATTTATGAATGAATTGATAAAATACAATTCGTATATTATTTCGTAAGAATTAAAGTGAAATCATTGTAGTAAAATATAATTGAATATATCCAGTCTGATCTATACTATGTATTTATTTTTTATGTAATTTATATAAGTTAGACTTTCTTCAACATTCAAATTGCTGAGATTTAAATTCTTATGAATGATAAATAGCAGTATAGCTGGGGCTCACATTTTTGTTAATATGATGGTATTCTGGGAGGCAGGCATTTCAATTGTCTGAAGAGAGTTTAAGAATTTTGTTGGAAATTCTGTAGCTTCATTTTCATTGATAACGGTGTCGATACAATAAATACAACTTACTGTTACAGGCAACATTTTGATCAGATGGAGATAATTTTATTTTTAAATGAGTTCATAATTTTTTTTTGAAATATAATTTACTTGATATAACCAGGAGGAGTTTTCGCAGTTTTTTTTTTTTTTAGAAATGACTTACTTGAGTTTAAAAATCATTAGTTGTGCAATCCGTAATTGTGTGGTATTTACTCATTCTGAGGTAAAATGGATAAACAAACAAAAGTCTCTACACAAATGAAGTTTTATTCAATGTGTTTCGAACACTTTGTGTTCATCATCAGGAAGACACTATAATACAAATCATTATAACTGATTAGATATAATTTGTATTATAGTGTCTTCTTGATGATGAACACAAAGTGTTCGAAACGCGTTGAATAAAATTTCATTTGTGTGGAAACTTTTGTTTGTTTAACCATTTTATCTCAGAATTACTTGAGTTTATATTCCATTAGCCATCTGTCTTGATAGCAGTGTTTTAGAAGCATAATGTCATTGATAACATCAATCAGCTGAGAGGAAAAATGATCAGCTGCAATTTCACTTAGCTAATCTTAGTTGTTTATCCTGTAACAACAGGTTATTATGCAGCTAGAGAGTGTATTCGTACTAATAAAGACAAACGAGAAGTGCTGCGGTTTAGAAGTACATTGTACTTAGTCAGTTATATGCTTGAGGCTTTGCTTTAAATGAACAGGTTCATCCAGCCATTGTCAAAACAAATAAAAGCCACTTTAGTGAGCTTATGTGTGTGGTAGTGTGGTCCTGGAAACCAGTGTCATGATCCCTGGCCAGTTCAGGTGTGGAGTATTAAAAGTTTGAGGCAGATGCGTTCTTAGCAACAAGTTCAGATGTCTAAAGACTTTCCTTGCCCTTTTTCACTGTCAGTTTTTCATTTTATTGTGCACTATTGCACCAAACAGAACGTCCTTATGTTTCAGTTGTTCTTACAGCTATAAACGCCTTGAGACGAAACAGGTATGACCTCTTTTACTAGGGATTGTCGGTTTTTAAAAACCGGTTTTTTGAAAAAATTAATTCGAAAATCGGTTTTTTTTAGTAGAAAATATCGGTTTTCAATGTATGAATAACACGTAAAAAAAATTTGAAAATGACAAATGTAGCCAAATGTACCAGATTGATGAAAACACTGTTGCAAGCGGTTTGGTTTTTGGAAAATAATGTGGTTATTATAAATATAATATGGATATTGTAAAAATATGAAAATATATTGTTTTTATTTATTCGAACCCTTTGCTGAATAACTCGATTCACTATTATAAAAATATTTACATCCTGATATGTAAAAATTATGCATAAACAACGAATAATTGTTTTTAAAGTTATTTAATCCAGGTTAACTATTATTTCTTTGTTCTACTAAATTGCATAAAAAAATGTTACTATCAATAAAATGGAACAGTAAATAATTTCAGTCAAAAACTGCTTCTAATCACTCTAAATTTTCTGTTAAAATTTTTTTGTTGGAATTCGAGTATATCGAGCAAAAAATTTTTTTTTAAAAAATTCGAAACCGGTTAAAACCGGTTTTCTCGTTTCTGGTTTTTCGGTTTTGAAGTTACTATTCGAAAACCGCTTTTCTAAAATGTTGGTTTTTGTATAAACCCTATCCTTTACAAACTGGAAAGATTCACTGACTTATGCATGAGATAAAGAAGGCAGAGTACAGTAATACCTTTTTATATTTATTCCTCCAATGTATTCTCAAGATTAGTCTGCTATAGAAGATCACGTCCAGGCAGAGTACTTTGTTAGCACATGGTATTCTTTCGGTACTAATGAAGGCAGACGTAGACTTTCGCAGAACTTTTCAAACCTACTTATATTTCGATTTACCTGTAGCTTGCAGTTTTCAATAAACTGGTATCGATATAAATTCGCAGTTGATTAATATGATAATTCATGTTTCCAAACACTGATATTGTGCTAAGTAACTTAGTCGCTAATCAGATCATTTCTCAGTCGATTACAAAATATATGATTGACAGTTACGAACATTCTTTCATTTCTTTGATGCATGCATGAAAGTTACGACTGTTTCTATAAAGTGGGTTACATGACTATCATGAACTAGGCTTTTTAAACTCAAGGAAGTACATGTTTAATAAAAACATTAAATAATAATCATTGTTAAACTGTTTTGAAATAGAGCCATTCTGAAATCCTACTTGTTATTAATATGTTGAATGCTTCATTAAATTTTATCGCAGTCTTGGTGTTCATGACTGAAATTTTCTATTACTGCCATAATCATTTTATACGAGCAAAGGATTAATACTGCTTTTAATTAATAGAATAGTACGCTTCCCCAGTGTCTTGTTTCAATTTTGACTTCACTGACAAGCTCGTTTCAAATACCCTCGGCAAACCTTCAGTACTCAATCTCAACAAAGTAAGAGATGGAAAACTAAATGTTGAAGAGAGTATCTGAGAAAACTCACGAGATAAGAAAAAAATCAAAAGAAGCCGCTACAAAAGCAGTATTCTGAAGAAAAAGTCTAGAGTAGGTGGTCAGAATCTATAGCAAGATACATCACTGCTACAGAGTCGACAAAGCGACACACTTTCAATTTCAATCCATATTGAAACAGATGAATACGACTCTAAGATTAGTAGTATCCTAAGCGATAATGCAAAGTCCACCAGATTACTATAAACTCTTGTTATAGTAAATATAGAAAACTATTCTTATAGCCTTAAAATTTAACCTTACCCTATTTCATATATACCTTGTTTAACCTTCTCCTGTTTTCATATTACTTTATTTAACCTATCTTATAATCTTGTTTTATTCTTGTATTGTTATATACTTTAATTATCCTGTACCTTTCTAACCTACTGTTTTAATATTTGTCGCTTTTTCTATTGCACTGAAGATAATCCCTTCTTGGATTTCCTCTTCACTTTAAGATATCTGCTTCTATTTTGTTTCCTTGAAATCTTTACCTTGTATCATCATATTTATATAATTTATACATTTTTAATACTTTAATACTTCATTATAAAACGTGTCAATTGACCAAATCCTTTTTTGACTAACCCCTTATGGAAGGATATTGGTTCTTAACATCGAACTCCTATCAACAAATTGTGAATGCGCGTGAGTGCGTTCACTTGAATGACACAAATCATAAGGAAGATTTGCTACCTATTTACACTAATACATATGTGTTGAATCTATGTGGTCGAGATGAGAAAGCATTGATATATATAATTACCAACGATTTGTATTATATTTTTGTCTTAATAAAAGAGAAACACTGACTACTTACTTGACTAAATGGGATCTTTTTATTTTCGTTATAACTGAATCCACAAGTCGGATGAAATGATGTAACGCAGCCTAAAAATCCAGGGATATTTTTATTGAAAATAACTTCACTTGGCTGTCCATTCACAATCTGGAAACAATATTATCTAGTTATATTGTGCTAATGCATATTATTGTCTCTATGTATATATATTATTCTGTTGATAAATTCGGGCGATCGAATTAAAATTTGTATATTTAATAATTATTAAAGCATTTTTGAAAAAAAAAATCAGACAAGCTATAATTGTATGCTTTAAAGTGGTTGTAAATACCTAACTTATTTTCTGTTTTTTTTTTGTTTTATAACAATAAAGTTCAAAGTAAACTATTTTGAACTTTCAAAATAAATTATAAGAATAATTACTGTAATTCTGAATTATGGGAGTTATGTAATTGCTTTTATCAAATATTTTTAATGTAAGTTACTGTTGATTGTGTTTTCATAGAGTTTTAGGTTTTTAACTTCAAAGTAGTCCTATGTCTTCTGTTTACTAATGTTGTTACCTTATTCAGTATCAATTCCGCTATAAACATTAAAACTCACAGATAATAGTGAAGTATTATAATTTAAACGGAATCTATATATATATATATATATAAGATCAGATGTCTGTCTGTGTGACTACGAGTGTTTGCTCAACAGAAATTCCCAAATTTCAATGGGAAATGTTTTTTTTTGCAAAATTTCCCGCTCATGTATGGTGTAAACAAATTTTAGAAAATTATTTAATATAGAATATAAAAGAGTAGTTATAGGTGGCATTTTCTTCTATGACGTCATCTAAGATCTCAAAGTCTCAAAAACTTTTTAAAAGTGCGAAAATTTATCTTTTGTTTTCGATTGTTATTTCTTTGCATTTTGCTATTCACCCGTTAGTTATCAGGGATTTTTACTAGTTATAATTCATTTTATTCACTTCAAAACCTGATAATGTTTGCAACTCATATTAGTTATATAACAATTATAAGTTAATTACTAGTAATTGTTAGAAAGTTACTGTTATCAAATAGTAGTTGTTCTTATTTGTTGTTTATTTCAACACATTTCGAATCACTTGAAATTCTACAGATAAACACTGTACCATAAGGGAATGACAAAGTACATATAACAGTACTTTAAATAAAAAACAAACCCGTCATATCAACTATTATTATTAAAGAATAATGATTAAAAACAATATTTTTCTCAAATACTCAGTTTTAAAAAATAATATATTCTATTCTTCTGTGAGACTATCTTTGAACTAACAAGGTTCATAAATTTGATTTTTATAACTAATACTGAAGTCCAAGTTTATCACTTGTCCAGTAATAAAAAGTGATACAAAAGTCCTACCACGTCGACTCAACGTTTTACTGAAACATCTCTAAATATTGACACTAATATTGACACTAAATATTGACTTTCCTCCTTCATAATCCAAACGCTGATGTATTTGGCTGAATTGTACTGTTCTTTTGAAATTCAGTATTATTATTGATTTCCTCTTATTAATCTGTGCCACCATTACAAAGTTATTGTTAATAATATTGTTATTAGTAGCATTATTATTTGCCGTTCACTCATGTGAATGGTCTTATTTTTTCTAAGAGGTTGAACAGAAATAGTAAATAAACTAAATAATATTGTGGGATCAATTTTTATATCATAAGCTACTAACTGTAATAATGAATGAGTTATCAAAAATAGTTAAGAAAAAAATGAGGTTACTCCTTCATGATGAAGATTGTACAAAAGCTTGACTCTCTGCTGAGAAAATACGAAGACCATGGCGTTGTGTAGCCTGTACAAAGCTTTCGTCGTGGGGTCCACAACGTGATCGACTTGTATGAAGACATCTTGCTAGGCTGAAAATAACTCTTGTTTATTAAATTGAGGGGACTAATCATTTCAGAGTTGTTCTAGGTGTAATGTGTGGTTCATTTCTTATTCATTTCAACTACGCGTTGCCGCATCACTACATTGATTCTATATGTGGGGATGACAATACGATCTCTCCAAGAGAACGCGGACACACAATTTTTTGTTCTTCTACATTAAAATATCTCGTGTCAAAGTGACCTAAGAACTCAAGGCATCAAGAAGGTCACAAGAGGGTCGTACTTGGTCAACACCGGTTTGACTGGAGGGTCAAACTCTTTTGTGATACTACAAAAGAGAATCGGGGCTATTCTCCCCCGTCCCTGGTCCACTCGAACCATCTCAAGAGAACAATAAATCTAGACAGATCCCTGATACCAGTGGATGCTAAAAGTAGAATCCAAGGATAGGTTAGGTTACAGTGGCCGTCCCGAGAGGAACACATATAGGCTGCCTTGTTTATACACAAAAGAGAATCGGGGCTATTCTCCCCCGTCCCTGAGTCCTGACCATCTCAGAGAACAATAAATCTAGACATTCCCTGATCCAGTGGATGCTAAAAGTAGAATCCAAGGATAGAGTTAGGTTACAGTGGCCGTCCCGAGAGAGAACACATATAGGCTGGCCCCTTGTATACCACAAAAGAGAATCGGGGCTATTCTCCCCCGTCCCTGATCCCCTCTGACCATCTCAGAGAAAAAATAAATCTAGACAGATCCCTGATACCAGTGGATGCTGAAAGTAGAATCCAAGGATAGGTTAGGTTACAGTGGCCGTCCCGAGAGAGAACACATATAGGCTGGCCCCTTGTGATACCACAAAAGAGAATCGGGGCTATTCTCCCCCGTCCCTGGTCCACTTGAACCACCTCGAGAGAACAATAAATCTAGACTGATCCCTGATCCCAGTGGATGCTAAAAGTAGAATCCAAGGATAGGTTAGGTTATAGTGGCCGTCCCGAGAGAGAACACATATAGGCTGGCCCCTTGTATACCACAAAAGAGAATCGGGGCTATTCTCCCCTGTCCCTGGTCCACTTGAACCATCTCAAGAGAACAATAAATCTAGACAGATCCCTGATACCAGTGGATGCTAAAAGTAGAATCCAAACTTTTTATTGGTATTAGAAATCAAAGTCCCCCTTTTACAAGTCAAACTTGCTTTTTGCAAATAAAATGCACCGTTTATGAAATACCCATGTAAATATTTATTTTATTTAAGAAAAAATGAAATGCAAATTAATTAACCAAAATAAAATTTTTATTATAATACGATGTAATATACTATTAATTTTCAATTCATTTCATACTATTTAAACATGTTTCCATTAAAGTAATAAATACATATAAAATTGATGTTTTATAGATACTATAATACTATGAATCTATAACATTATAGAAAACATTAGTTAGATTTCTGTACACTCGCTTTGCTTTAAATTTTCAATGAATGAAAAAATGCGTGAATTATTGAATTGTAAATAATTGAAAATAAATATTAATAGTACATTCATTTGTAATTGAAGATATAATCTGGCATTAGTTAATTTGCATTTCAACTTTTACCATGTGAATTTGATTTCCCAAATGGTGAATCAATATATATGAATGTATTGATATATGAACTGCAAGACGTATAATGTAATTATAATAATATTATAATGATTCTTTCTTACTTCAGGGGTAGAACAATTACCAGCATAGTCCAATGCTCTACCACAGAACTGTCACTTCCTGTAATTTTAAATCTTTTACAGCTCCAACATTTCTGTAGATAACTGTAATAATTACTCGACATTAACTTATGTTTTATAATGTGGTTGCTCTACTATTAGCGTTACATTTCTAAGCACATTGGGTTTACTACCTATTCATAAGGCTGATTTGAGTCATAAACTAGAGAACTCTGGTCTGTAAAAATTGGATTATACTCTTCTGGAAAATCAACCGCTGATATTCAACTTGGTACATGAGACCTACTACACGGGAAGTGAACAGATTTTTAACGTAACTTAATATTTAAGTAAAAAATAAAAAAAGAAGTACAGTGTATTTAACTAAGAATATGGTATAAACATTTTAAAACTGTTGTTTAAAGAGAAGGTAAATATTTTTTAGTCAGCAACGTATGTTTTGTGATTTAATATATAATTAATTTCATAAACATAAATCATCACAAACGAACCTAGCACTGTGAAGTCATGGATTGTACATTATATCAAAAAAGTAAATATTATGTGAATATAACATCGGAATTGCTTAAAATCATATATAGAGGTTATTAACAGAATGTAAAGTTACAACTTTATTTTTTGGGATGCTAATCATTTATCTTTCCCATAGCATTAATACCACTGACCTCTTAGGAGTCAGTAGGTTTATAATACTTTCTATATTTGTTACTAATAAATAGCCTTGAAAATTATCATTAAGTATTTTAATAATATATGTTTTTTAATTAATTTATGCTTAATTTTATGGCAGTGTAGATATTATTGTCTAAACTATTGGTAGGAATTAAATCAACTAAGTCACTTGACTCACATGCGCTGTATTGTTTATCTTAAAAGAAATGTCTATGTTGGTTAGTGTTTTCTTAAATGAATCGGCAACTGTTCCTTCTTTTGAATTCAAATTAGTTGAATAATCTCTAGAACAGCTGCAAAATGGTTGAACATAAATTTTAACTTCACTTTTTCCTTCATTTTTATAGCAAGTCTGGGAATATCCGCTTTCTGGCAGTATGAAAGCTAAAATCACAAGAAAATTAGAAGTATTACACATTAGATGTGCTTTCTAGCAGACTGTAGAGTGGAACTTTTATCAAAAAGCACATCAGTGTTATTTACTACTGTCAATTATTTCGGTCAAAGCAAGTTATGTTGACAAGTATCTTTCTATCAGTTTATTTTGTATTGACACAAATATTAACTTCCTAATACATAAAATATTAACCCATAGTTTTACGAAAATGTATCCACTATTTAATGCTGTGTGCTATTGTAATTTTCATACTTCTTTTTATCTCCAAATTGAAATTTAAATGAATGAATATTAACAACCTACAATCATTGATACTACTACAATCTGAGTCAATATGTTGAAGTGAATTGGTTTTCTTCTTGGTCGCTAGATAGCAGAAAGCAATCCAAATTCATTTCACTTCATATATATATATATATATATATATAATATATATATATATAATAAAATAATTCATATAAACAGCGTTGTAATTAATCTTAAATTTAATGTAAAATTAAAAAAAATCAATAATATATTTAAATTAGTTATAAATATATTTACTTATTAATTTACTTGAAGGACCATTCTTTGAACAATTTGTTGAAAAGTTCCTTGGGAAAAGCCTACAAATATTTAAATTATATATTTATATGCAATAAATTGCTTTAAATAATTGCACTTAATATCCACGAAACTTCTTAAAAATCGTTCCTGTACAGTAAGAATAACATGAAGTTAAGCTTTGAATTACCACTGCAACATATAATATTTATTGTATGCTAATTTTTTAATTGCCATGATATTGACAATTTTGATTAATAAGTAGGTAAAAGATTATTTGTTCTCTGAAACTAAAGTATATTAATTCATTAATTTTTCTATAATAAAAAATGGAATAAATTTTTAAATAAATATGTGTATATTAGAAATCATTTAAGCAGTAGCTGATGTTTTATATTATAAAATATTTAGAGGCAGTCCTTAATGTAAAATAAGAATATGAAAGTTATAGGAAGCAGTATGTAATTGCGAGATGAGAGGGACCTAACAACCAGAAGTTAGGTGAGAAGGTTACATCAAGATGATACCTTTGAATATGTGTACAATTTCATGTGTCTTCTTCCTTATTGTGGTGGCAAACAATTATCAAAAAAAAAATCAGCTGTACACTGTCTTTAACTGTTATGTGACTGTGTTAATTTTAATTTTTTTTTTTTAATTATTTTCCTTGATAGCATGTTATTTTCCTATTCGAATATATATTGTACTGAAGGTTGTTAGGGTTTCTAAAATATCATGTCTGGTCGGTTTTGACCTCACGTATTAGGACAGGCGGACATTCAAAAACCACCTAACCATGACTCTCTCTTTCACGTAAAGCCAACTGCAGACTGCTGTATCTTAGCCAGCCAATTATCACATGTTGGGTACGATGACCTTAGGTTTTTATTGAAATTTTCTGATTTCAGTTCACCTTTATGAAACTTTTGTCCTGTTTAAGGACCACTCAATCCTCTTGAATAGGAAAGTCACTTCGTGTCCCTCTTCACCCCTAAACCCATCCGTACTGATAAGGTTTCATTTTATATTCACGTTTTTTTTTCATGTTTCGAATGGGTAGGATGAAATAGAATCTATGTATCGCTGGACTCTCTGATTACCTCATAGCTAAAAACATTGTTACTCCTATAATTTCCACATGATGCACGTATTTCTCAGTTCTATTATAAGCCCGTTGATAAAATTTTCATGATAATGTGTGGACAGAGTGTAATGACAGGTTGTTTCGGATTTAGAGATTTAAAAACTGTTAGCCAGTTTTATATTTTACATATACATATTAAACAAGATTGTACAATGAACACGTTAAATAAAACTTAGTCCAAAATACATTGTGAGATTCAACAATTTCACTTACTACCAATAGTCATATTAGATGTATGCTCTGACGAGGAACGTTGCTTGGTCGAAAGATCTCACTCCATTTCTTTATTTCTTAGTGTGATTTGAACTACTTTATCATAGAAATTGATAAAGGTAATCGACTGTTGAATAGAATAGATACAATTTTTACTTTACTATAAGTAAAGTATAGTGATCGTGAAAAAATTCGATCTCGAGATTTTGACGGAATTACATGTTTTGAGGTCCCAGAAGTCGTTTTATGAAGTTTTTTCGATGATGTCTGTGTGTGTGTGTGTGTGTGTGTGTGTGTGTGTGTGTGGGTGGGTGAGTGTGTTAGCATTGCTTGTTACCACGCTACGGTCCAGAATCTTTGATGGATCAAGTTGATATTTTACACAAAAATGGGCCTCATAGGGAAGAAGATCCCTATTGTTTGGGAAGAATTATGCATGATGCGAAAGTCACTTTTTTTGCCAAAAACCGTTTTTTAGAACACATTTATTTCTCCTAAACTGATAACTCTAGAGTTTTGAAATTTTGACATTATCTTTTGAGGTTACAAATGCAACAAACGAAAAATATGATCAGAATTTTAAAACAACGGGAAATATTTTTTTTTCAATAAAATGTAAAAATTTTGACTTATAATTCAATCTCAAAGCTTGTGAGAGCGATGCAAGCCATAGCGTTTGACGGATCAAAATGAAACTATGTCTACAAATAGAACATTATGTGGAGAATGAGTTGAGATATTTTTTTTTCAAAATTACATTCGCTAATGGGGCGTTACAGTACGATTTCTGTTTTCAGAAAATGTTTTTTTGACGCAAAACGGCTCATTAAAAAATAATGAAAGTTTGACCAAAATTGGAACAAAAAATTAGCAATTCATCAAAAAAAAATCATGAAGTTTCAATTATGAGAAAGAGCAATAACGCTATAAAAACTGTTTGTTTATTCTAGACTAAGAGATCACCTGCTATACTTGTCGCATTTTTTTACATTGTTTACATTGACTTAGAAATTTTTTGAGCGAATCCACTGAAATAAAATTGATGTTTCTAATGGAAAAATCAAAATATATTATTGACTTCTAAGAGATGTAAGAGGAAAAATATTGTGCAGGTAAATGATAACACTCATTAAAAAAAATTCGTATATATCTTATTTGACAAAGGGGAAGGAAAATGATCTTATTAAATACTAAGAAGCCATAAAATTCCCAGTATAATAATTCTGTTAAAAACCAAAAATGTAAAAGATAATTCAAAATTGAAATATTTCGTTTAGAGATTAATAAATGTAATTATCGTACATCTTTAATTAACAAAACACCTTAAAACAACATTTTCTTCGCAGGTAAAGATGTTTATCAGAGAAAAAAAGGGTATTTTCCTGTTTTAAATTTCAAAATTTTACTTTAATATTCAATGTACGAGGATGTCAAGTAACGATGTAAGAAATCCACTGGCTATTTGAACAAAAGCCATGTTCTCTTGTAGGAGAATATTTCGTTTCTAGAAATGTTCACATGGGTTTTTCAACAATGCTATTACTGCTGTAGTTATACTAATGAAATTATTTGCAAATAATAAATTATTTGTGATGTACAAAATTAAGCTTAGATGTTGATACGAGTATGTCCTTCAATCACTATTTGTACTACCTCAGGAATGAAAGACTAATAATCATATCCCATTTAGATGTTTACGTTATGCTTAAATGAGACGTTATGTGTTATATACTCAAGAAATTTGATATTAAGTTACTTATAGTAAAGTTGAGTGTAGGACACTCCAGATTTTTTTAAATAGTGATAATAAGATATTAAAATGAGCTTGTAGAATAAAATTCAATGATTTTAGACATTCCTATATTGGATAAACAGATAGGACCTTAAGACAGCGATTTAAAGTGCATATTCATGATTTAATCAAAGAATACATAAACGAAAGAAATGGTCAAATTTTTAAAACAATAAAAATGAATTTTTTTTTAGAAAAATGTAAAAATCTTGATCTATGATTGCATGTGAAAGCTTTTGAGGAGGCAGAAATCATTATGTTGTAAATTAGTTTGGTATTTTTTTTTACTTATAGTAAAATTAAGTGCAGGCTGTTCCAGATTTGTTACAATGTTATACGATTTGGTACAAATAAAACGAAAACTTTATAGTAGGAATCGATCAAATTAAATAAAGCCAGTAATAGAAAATTCCTCTTATCAAGGTATAAACTGGATGAAAAGAAATTTTTAAAATAGTTGAATTCAATATAATTCATAGGTCTCTATTTAGTCTATAAATAATTATTCACGCAGAATGAAGTCCCTTCGTTTCCCGCCAACAGTACATAATGCGCATGTCTTTTCTATCGTATGATTATTTCATCCAATCATAGGCTCTCATTTTTTCACGTCATTTAATTATTCAATTACATTGCTATTCGACTTTCATTTTATTTGTAACAGTTTGAAATTAATTCAATGTGGCCTTATTGAGAAATTTAGTTTAATACCTGTGTTAATTAGATTACATTAACTGAAAAATTTAGTTTAATATATGTTTTAAATATGAGTTTACATTGATTAAATGACAATGCAGGAATACAGAAGCTGTTGAACATCATTATTAAAGTCAGTGGAAATATTTTATTAATTTTCTTTTCAATATCACAAGTGCATTACCTGTTCTTTAGACTATCTACGCTTATCTAGTAATATTGTATTTTGAACATCATTTATATTATTTTTATATTATTCTTATTTTTATAATTCTTATATAGTTTTATACAATTTATATTTATTTTCAATTCACCAGGAAAATAGAATACTTTATAACCACCATGTATATAATGCAAAAGTTCACCTTGTGAGTTTTTTGGGCTCAACGAATTTGTCAAACTGAATCAATATGATTATTTCTATAAGAACATTCAAGAAACATATTTTAATATCTTTGTAAACAGTTATTTAGTGTATTAGTTATACCTCTTTTTCATAATTTGCCTTAGTAATTTCTGGCCTTAAGTAATGTTATATCTTATTTTTTTCTCTTTTTCTGTATTGTTGTTTTTTAATTATTTACTTTATTACTATGAATGGAAACTGTATTTGACATCATACAAAAAATTTAAACTCTGTATCTAGAAACCCTTGATCACATTATATCTGTATTCGAAGCAATCATCTCAGAATGGACAAAGATTTCTGTCAACTCATACCTAAAACTATAGAAGTGAGGAATACTTCTCCATTTATATTTATGAAGGTCATTAATGAACATATGTAAAATCTGACGTTAAATTGAGTGACAACAATGGCATGACAGCAGTATGTCACATACTATTACAACAGTATGACTGTAGAGCCTAAGAGTCCGATGAGTTCAGGCCTCAGTTTAATCATTTTGATCAAATGTCACTATTCCAATAACTTATAAAGCGGTTACACTCAAATCTAAACAAATGACACATATTGATTAAACGTAAAGGGCACAAAACATCAGTTGGTGCTTAATGTGTTTGTTATTATGTTTACTTATAGTAAAGTTGAGTGTAAGCCACTCCAGATTTTTTTTTATTAAGAATCGGGTAGTTCTTAAGGTTTAAATCAAACTTTCAAAAACAACATTACGGTTTTATTTGAAATGTTTTTCATAAGCATACATTTTAAAAATGAAAAACCCTGAGTTACTATGTGTATATAACGTACATGATATTGTATAACATTGTAAACTGTGATGAAGAACCTACTCAAAATAAGAAAAATACTCTAAAAGTAAAAATCATGATCTCATTCTAAATAATAGCTAAACATTTTGTTTTACAATTTGAAGGAGCGTTTAAAAATTAGATTGTTGAATGAACAACAAGACTCAGGTTTAATACAAAAATTAACTAACATACATTTTAATCCTTGAAGAGCAATAAAAAAATGTAAAAAAAGAAGCTAACTGTGATGTTTTTAAAAAAAAATTTAAAATGTTATGATAGCAAATAAGATGAAAAACTTTAAGAAGAACTTGCGGATTTAAAAAATAAAACCTTGGTTATGAAGAAAAGTTGAATTAAATAATTTCTTCAGTGTGCTTTGCCTGCAATTCACAGCCTGCTGTGTTTACGTATTTTAGTGAAGTTGCCCATGTTTGTTTTCTTGGATTCATTCTACAGCCCAATTGAATCTAATGCTGTAGTATGTATTTCCTAGCTTTATATGGATGATCTTTTCAGGCCTTATCTCCGGCTAAATCTTTATTATAAATTTGTAATTCAGATTTCCTTTAAAACTAGTTGTTCTTAAAATATTTTAATCCGATTTTTTTTATCAATATTTTGTATAAATTGTTATTATATTATATATTATATATATATATATATATATATATATATAAAGATTTCACATAAAAACGTGAAATAACAATCAATGATTGTTATTGATTGAATTGATTGTAAGACTAAGATCTTTCAAACGTAACAAGTGGTCTTCGTCAGAGTCGAAAACCTACATAATAAGTCATGTTTTCCCATTTCTTATTGTGGTTTGATCATTGATATATATATATATGCTAAATGAAGTTTAAACCACAATAAAAAAAGGAAAATAACAGAAACAAATATTCTGAGGCCATTCACTTTATGTCATCAGAGAGCAAACAAAGTAAAAGCTAAGAAGCTAGTATAAAATATTTTTTTGTGCTTTAAACTTCATTGATCGTATCACGTGTTTATTTATTGTGATTTTTCTGCATATGCTATATATATATATATATATATATATATATATATTATTTTAATGGATTTAAACATTGTCAGGATCTAAAAATGTGGTTACATAAAACTTTCCAAGATTAATTTACCAATACCTACTGTATTTATCTTACACTCATCATCTTCTACTCAAAGATGTTAATGTTACATAAAATCATGCGTAGACGTAAATAAAGCATATATTTGAAGTAATGTGGTTCATGGTTCAGAATATATATGTTCTTTGGGTCACCTCTAAAACTCTAGAGCGGTGGGCCGGCAGTAAGTTTATTATATCAAATTAATATTTCTAAAACTGTTCAGAGTAGCTGATGTTTAGTTATTTATATCACTATATAGTAGTTCCAAGTGAGACGACTTTCTTGTCTAGACTGTGGTAAACATTCAGACACTGAATTCAGTATAACATAAATAAATAACATAGAGTCAACTTGATCATCTAGATATTGAAATAAATTCTAATTAAAGCCTTTAAAAATGTCAATTTGAAGAAGACAAACATGAAAGTGAAGAGGGGAAAGGTGGATGATGAGAAGTCTTGCCTTCTCTGAGCAGAAAGAACAAATAACCAAAGTGAATTATTCGAGAGCTTCGCCATAGCGCAGAGTCTTCTCCACTTCTAAATAACTCATTTCAAAATACCTACAGACATCCTTTTCTGTCGCCACTTCATTAAACCCATTTTAAATAAGCGCTCATCAAATGATATTCTCTGACTCACTTAATAAAAATAACCGACTTTTTTTTTCCTTTTTTTTTATTTACTCTGTTTTATTAATGTTTAAAAGAATAAGAATAGTATAATGTGTTTACTGCTAAAGCTGCTGATCGTATATTCCTTTAAAGAACTATTTAATGAATTTACAAATTAGCTTAGACGCATGTCTTCTAAATGGTTTCTCTGGTCAACATGAGGAGCTCGGCGTAAGAAATCAGTACTTTACTTACGACTGGGTTGCTTATAATCTTTATGGGACAATTACGTAATTTCGTTATCACCATTAAAGTATAGTCAAATTTTTTATATCTGGTATTAACTCATAGTAGGAAATGACAAGAAAAGGTGGCTTTAAGATGCTTATCAACACATATGGTCTTCTATGTAAGGTTTAGATCTTGCTCCAGACTCAGTTCAGTAAAAAATTATCACATTAGAAAAAAAAAGTTTTTTTTTACTTCTATTTTTTATTATATAAATACCATGAACGTGTATGTTGCATCAATTTAATGAGATAAGCAGTTTTTATTATTATTTCTGACATCATACTGGTGCTATACGGCTGCCAGCATATATTTCTGTTTTGTGCCATAGCTGTTCCACAAAGCAGCGAGAGCTTTGGTTCAAATCCTGTTAGATATGGCAACCAAAAACATCAGTAGGAAGCCGGACTCTCCTTTCAGTCCATACCCGTCAAGGTTTCAAGAACAGATAGCAGGGTTTTTGATTTTCTCTTATAATTGTGCAAAGCAACAGTTATAAAATTAAAACCATCTAGAAGCTTCCTAGTGACACATTGTTGGTTTTGTATAGGTTAGGTTAGGTTAGGTTAGGTTGCAGTGGCAGTCCCACAAGGGAACACACTTAGGCCGAGCATTGGCCCTTTGTGATACCACACAATGAAGTTGATTCTACATTGGGAGTGCTAAATTTTTCCTAACTCAAGTGTATTTAGAGTAGGGATTTTTAACGAGTACCTGACAACGTACAGGCTCGGGACCGATAGTTTAACGTCCTTCTCCGAGGGACAACATACTCAAATTTATTCACCTCCCGCGTGAATAAATCGAGGGTCAGGTGGGGATCGAACCCCGGTCCTATCAGTTCAGAGGCGAGCACGTAACCACTGAGCTAGCCTGACCCCTTGGTTTTGTATAAAGACTTTTTGTACGATCTTCTTCAACTAGGGCCTACTTTTCTTTAGTGAACGGAACAACACCACTTCAATACAGATATTGTTTTGTTTGACACACGTCTGTTTCTCATTATACATATGCACGACCTTGTCAGATTGATTCCTATTTTTCATCATATTAGAATTAAATCATATCATCTATATATATATATATATATATATAAAGTTCGTGAGTTTGTTTATTTGTTTGTTTACCCATTTTCCGTGAAGATAGAGACCTGAAATTAAATATATATTACTTATTACCCGAGAAATGTTAAATAAAAGAAAATTATTATTATATTTTCAAAATTGGAGCCAGGGTAGCAAGTGTCTTGCGTGCTCGCCGATGACAGTAGTGCAAATGTATTATATATAAAAATAACAAAAAAAAAATCATTTAAATTAATATTTGCTTAATATAAACACTGGTAATAAAATAAAGGCATGGAGCCAGGGTAGCCATGTATTATCCATGTACATATGTATTAAAATTATCCATGCCAATAATTTTTAGTGAATTTATTTCAGTAACTATTGTTATAATTTCTAAGTGACAAAGGGTCACGGGTAGTATTAGATATAATTTTTAAAGTTTGTTTTACGATTTTTTCATATTATCAATTTTTATATGATGTATAACATATTATTTATGATTCATTGATAGTTATTAATTTGAAAATATAGATATAAACTTAGATTTAAAAGTAAAGCTAAACATTCATGATAGCACAGGTAGTTGATGGTTCATTTCAAGATAAGAATTAGAATTGGTAAGGCTCTAAACTAAGCCAACAAAGTAAATGGTTCTGTCTGGTTTTTAGATGTACCTATAGTTGTCCTTTGTAAAAAAAAATTGTTTAAGATTTTGTAAGTTCATCATCTACTTAGCTTTAGCAGTGACTCACTGATATGCCAGTTATGCAACACCGTGTTACACCCCTGCCTATTGTATAATGTTATTAATAAAAATGTACGCTGTATAATAAATTCAGAACTTTTAAGTAAAATGAGAATATATCGTAATTGTTAGTATACTATCAGTATATGTACCTCAGCTAAACATTGGCAATGAGGTTATTAAATAAAATATAACCGTTAGTTCCATTAGTACATAATAAGACTGGCACTAAAATTATTATTACAATTAACCATTTTAAATAGTACGTCCTGCTCATAATTCGACTGGTTTTTGAACTATTTCATTCTTAGTAGTAAACTGAGATATTAAATATTTATATTTAAACAAGAAACGGCAAGTATCAATAGCTAATTAAACCATTAAGAGATAAGGAAATGGAGAAACAACCACAAAACTCACTCTAATATTTCGACCTCAGCATCATGAGGAGATGAAAATCCCTGCTTCTCTGGCAAGCATTAACTAGCCATGCAATTTGTACGATTGTGTGCTTTGTAGTACTGTTAACTCAGAAAAAATAAAATAACTAAGCGAATAAAACATAAAATACCTAGGAAATAATATTTAGTATTAAAAATAAAATAATAACGATAACAATAAAGTAATAACAACAAAATAATAAAAACAAGTCAAGAACGACGAAAAGAAAGAAAAAAAGAAGTATATAAATAAATATTTGTGCTGTTAATTATTTTTCGTTGCTTTTGGCTTATTTTATTATATATTTATTATTATTATTTATCATTAATAAAAAAGGTTAGTTTCAGATTGCTAGGCGAGCAGAGCTCTTCTTCTCCTGATGATGACGAGGTCGAAATATTGAAGTAAGTCTTATTTTTGTTTCTCAGTGTTTCTTTTTATCATATTCATTTGATAAATATCTACAATGATATATATGTTTTGTTAATTATAATGCCAATTTTTAATCTTATAACTTTTTTAATGACTTTTTCTAACTTAACAACACTTTTACGTAAGTTCTCTGGAAGACTGAAGTCATTTTTATAAATTCTTGATTCATTCGATTTAATTTACAACATGAAGTTTAACAATTTTAATTGTACACGTACCGAATAAGGTTATATCCCAACTATTCAAACATTGAAAAAACAGTATACATATAAATCTATAAATATTTATTGAAAGATTATTTAACATGACCATAATTTCGAAATAAATGGCTTATGTTGTTTTATATAAAGGTTTCTGAATAATATTTATTCACTGTTCACGTTAAATGAAAGGTTAAAATGTCTCCAAATGGATTAGTTTGTTCATGAACTAATTATAATCTGTTAATCCTTGTAACATATTTTTCCAAACTAAATAGTGCTTAAAGAAATATTGTTCATATTCCGTTAAATATACTTCAATTTCATTAAGAGCAAATGTCTCCTGGTTCAGCATACTGGTTGGTTTATATGTGAAATATTTACTTAAGAAATAATATATATTGTGCTTATGGGATAATATATACATATGTATATATGTGATTTCAATGCCTGATAGCAGGTGTGTCAAAGGGTACGGTATTGATGGTCATTGTTATATTCACTAACCTTCTGGCTTAATTATATCAAAGTAACTCGTTTAAATTATTTTCAAAATAATTCTTATTTGCCAATTAAAGTGATTGTATTGCGAAAGAGGTTTGAGAGCTATGTTTTTGCCATAAGTCGTCGGCCAGGAGGGAGTGGTTTGCACTGGAGAGACAGGCGTCGCTGTAGACCGCCCAGGTAGCAAGTCTATCCTTTAATAGCTCTGTAGTACGCGTGCACCTGATCCAATCTACATAATTGCCTCTTCTTGATTGGGTGCCGCGTTTTACTTTTATTTCAGATAAAACAACTTTCAATTTCATTGTTTATCCATAAACAGGTTAGAAAGATGGTTGGAAAATGCATTTCACTTTCATTATTCTAAATTTCAAATATTATTGTATTGCCTGTTTTGGCAGTTTATAATTCTGATAAGCATTTTAATACAATTCGTTTATTAATTTTTTATTCTATTTTAATATATCAAATAAGAAATGCTACAGCTTCATTTAATTATTTGTAAAGTTTTCTTTGCACTGTTACTTTCATTTGATCAAAAACCAACTTCTATTTAAAAAAAAAAAGAAAAAAAATTGATATTAAAAATATTTTAAATAGGTTGTATATTGACTAAGAAGAATTAATATTGTTAAATAAAATTTTTGCAAAATAAATATTTATTTATATTATAAATATTGTTGCTCTCAACAATGAAGGAAAATTTCATTTTTCTTGTAGATTTTGTATGTATTGAATAATAGTTTTAGCTTTCTTTGGAGTTCGTTTCGTATCCCATGGGTGAATGATGATATTAAGCGATAATGGCCACTCTAATGAGAATGGCCTTTATGAATGATTTCCTAGCTGCAATACAGTCACCAGGAGGTGTTTTTAATATTTTTGTGTTTGATTGTTTACTGGTAATATCAAATGTTTTGTGAATGATTTTTAAAGTTATTCAAGCACGTAGTGTTGTGCTCCCAGAGTTTATTTAATAGTACTAGTAACAATAATCCTTTGAATATATACATATGTAGTTGTAATTTTTTTTATATAAATTGTCGATTTTAACACAAATGGTTGAGAACTTGAATAACAACTGCACACATGAATAAAAAGTTTATAAACACAGGGGCATGGAGAGTCAATTCAGAGGGAGAGAGTGATAAGGAAGATGGTTTTATCGCTCTCCTGAATTATTGTGCTATCTAGCATAAATACTGTGAAATCTACATATTTGCTTCCTCTTGACTAGTTACTTGGTCTTCTTATTTTACATAAAACATGGACAATTTCAGTGATCCATCAAATGAAAAAAAAAATTTTTTTTGATATCATTGCTCGTATATGTTGACCTTACAATTCGTTGAAATTAGAGGTTTTTTGTAATTTTGATATCTTTGTGCTCTAAGATATGATATCTTTATGACTGGACCGGTTTTGTAACTACGTAGTTCATTGTTACGAACAAATTGATATCATTTAGGTGCTACTGGTCTCGTAAGTCGACTATTTTCAAAGCTAGTAATATTATTTAATTTAATTTAATGAATTACCATAGCTCACTACTCTAAATACACTTGAGTTGGGGAAAATTTAGGACTCCACTGTAGAATCAATCTTCATTGTGTGGTATCACAAAGGGTCAAAGTGTGTTCCCTTGTGGAACTGCCACTGCAACCTAACCTAACCTAACCTACCTTAGCTCAGTTTTTGTAGTTCTACTTATTTTTATTTAGATATAATTATTTGTAATATTTTATATCCTTGTCTTCATCATTAGTTTCTTGTTGGTTTTTGTCTTTTCCTACTCGTCAATAATCTAAATAAGTCGTCCATCGGATGGTTAGGTTGTGTTACTCGTCGTCTTGTGAACTTTAAAGATTTATTTTTGAACATTTCTTCGGGTTTCTTTATAGTTCGTTTTAGTTTTTTCAATCCTTTTTATAGTATGTTTTAAGATTTATATTTTAGATGTTAGTAACAGTTTGCAAAATAGCAAAATAGGATAACAAAAATAACATTCAGTTCACTTTTCAAGATAGACTTCGGCCATAAGAGATCGAGCTATGAAAACAGCGTTTGAAAGGATGAAATTGAAAGGATGCAATTTTCTAAAATTTTTATGTCTTTATAAGCTCTGAAGGTAATAGCATTTTATTTTAATTTTGTTTTAAAATTTTGTGTTCTATAAAAGCTAATTTGTTTTCCCGAGATTGAATGAACTGCTAAGGTAATTGTGTGAATAAGCATGTCACTAATATCAAAATCTCTACTTCGTAGTTCACTGTACCCTTGAAATTTTGGATGTATTATATAGAAATATCTTGTGCATTTCATCTTTAAGAGAGGAGACAAACTAGTCACCTCTAAGTATGAGCAATTTTAGAGAATGATTAAAAATCTCTGCTCTGTGTTGATTGAGTAACTTGTTGGGTGAAGTTTAGAACATATGATGTAAAAAATTCCTTTGATTTGTGGATTCGTTCCTAGTCACAAAGGAGCTCCATCAATGATTTACCCATCATAGTATAACTATAGAATATAGCCGTACTATATTATATATAGTGCCGTACTATCTATGGTATATATTATTGTACAGCTATTAGTTGTAGGAAACGTGACATATTACTATATAATATATACAGGTGAAATACGATTTTCTTGTGAAGGTTTGTTTTCATAGTATTCTGTTAAGTTATATAATCATATGAATTTCAAAGGAACTGATTTTTGGTCACTCATGAAATCACCATAGCTTTAAATTATTGTGTGGAATGGCAGTATGTTTTCTGATCAATATCGATCATATTTTATGAATGACACGAACATTTTATTAACTTTATTTGTAATCAAGGGATTACAAATTGTTTTACATCAGAGAAGTTTAACCTGCTTATGATTTTTGCATTTGGCTATAAAATGGAGTTCTCGTTGTAGGAAAAATAATAATACAGTTAGGTAGCAGATGGAACAAGTAAAAATCCATCCCTTCTTTTTCAGCTAGGAAATATAAACTAATTTCAAAAAATGAACAAAAAAACAAAATCAATTTAATTTTAATAAATTGAACAGAAAAGACACTTTAACTAATGTCTTTTAATAAAGAAGAAATAAATTAAAAAATATTTAGTGATACCCTAGTAGAATAATTGGCCAATCCCTTTTAAACGTGATGGGATATATACAATATTTATGGAAGATCTGTTTGAACGAAATAAACTGCTTAGAAGGAAATGTAGAAAGAATTTATAATACAGTCTGTGCTCATATTTAACAACTTTTGTAAGCAAGCACTTTATTTAGAGTTAACAGGTACATCAACAACTATAATGAAATCCAATTAGAAAAAATACAAACGTATGATAAAAAACTTTATATATATATAAAGTTTGTTTGTATATTTTATTTATATAATGTATATATTTATATTATAAATATATGATATATATATATATATATATTATATATATATATATATATATATCCTCAAACAAATCCCTGAGTCTAATTCCCATGTCACCCTTAGAGCTTCTGAAGAGGCATTCATATGCCTCCTTGGGGCTCGTTCTCCTCCTGGTCTTAACCTGTACCGTTAATTATTTATTATTATTTTTTATTTTATTATTATTATTATTTTTATTATTATTTTGTATTTTATATACTTTTTATCTTGTTTTCTAAATAAATATTGGAGGGATTTCTGTTTTTCCTCTCCTCCGCTGGGGGGGCAGCATTGCGGTGGTTCCACGAGTTACTCTGGAGGCCAGTAGCAGTTTGCTTCTAACGCGAGTACTTCGCACTTCTTCCCGATGACGACGGATGTCGAAATATCGAAGTGAGTTCTGTAGTATTCTTTTCTGTGTTCTTTTCTATGTGTTTAAAGTGTATATATATTATTATATTATAATTTTTATATATATATATATATATATATATATATTTATAATATAAATAGATATTTTTTGTTTTAATATTTCAGAAATATCTTCTAACTATGTACTCTGTGATTGAACATTTAATTATAGATTCAAATTGTTGATATTTTATAGTTAATTTCAGGGAATGACTATTGAAATTAAGCTACACGAATCAAAATTTTATAAACAGGTTTAAGCAGGTTTCATAAATTTTGTCTTTAAATCCTTAAAATAAATAAGTTGGAAGTCAAAGTTAGTTTTAAAGATTGGTAACTTTTAACATAAGTAATAATGGCAATTGTCAAACAGTTTAAATTTTGTTTGACTGTTGGTAACTCATTGGTATAAATAAATCATATTTGATTTCCATAAAATTATCACTTTGAATAAATATTCAAGTTACTTTTTCTTTGTATAAGCCTCAATTTGTGGGGGTTTTTGATAAATATTTTAGATCTTAACGATGTTGAGTGGCATTTCAAGTAGGGTTATTTATTTCTTGCGATTTTTTTTCTAGCAGGATACCTGGTTTATCTTTTCGTCAGATTCTAGTATAAATTATATTTTCATTTAAATATATAAACAAGGAATAAGTATTATCTTGTATGAAAATCAATTAGTTAACTGTTTCCTTTACGCCAAACGTATTACAAAAATGAAAACGCGATTTGTCGACATTTACATAACAAAGAAAAACGTTTAAATGAAAACTTCTGTATCGTTAATTATATTTGCAATAAAAATGATTAACTATTATATAGATTGTATAACAGTACATTATATTTTCTAATTGCTAACTAGAATCATTGTAATAATAGAATAAATACAATTAGTTAAAAAGAAGTAGTGAGTAATTTTAGTTCTGTGTGCTCTCAAGGGATAATTTGATGTTTTTTCTTTACTGTTCATATTATCTGTAGGTTATGTTAAAAAAATTAATTGATAAAATATTGTTTTTTTTAATTATTTAACCACATAAGTGGTAAATTTGAAAAAGGTAAATGTGGTTTTTAGACAATTTTATCCACAATATAAAGAGTTGGGAAAACCTGAACCATGGAATCCAAACTTAATTGCTTGCTTATGTTTCCTCTTGAAATTTTTTGATAATATTCTTGTTAAGAATTTGAATTATTAAAATGTTAATTTAACAAAAAAGGTTAAATTTGGGTTTTCTTGAGAAATGTAATTTCACCTTGAGAAATCTGATGAACTTATAGATAACTGGAAATCACTAAAAAAAAAGCCTTCGTTGAAACTAATTGAGGTTATAGACTTCACAGAAATTTGTATAAAATCAGTCGTGAAAGATTAATTCTGTCTTACTTACTCTGCAGGTTAAAAACACTTTAGACGCACCTGTAAGTAGTTAGGATTTACTAATTTCAAGTGTGAAGACTAATTAAAATAAAACTAATTGCAAAAGAAACGAAAATTCGTGATTATTTTAATTAAAGACTTTGGTAAACGCTAAAAATGACAGACACATTATTTACTGTGAAAACAACGCATTTTTAACAGGAAATGAGCTTTTTTAGTTCAGGTGCTTGTGGTGAGAAGGTAGGAAAGAGGACACGAAAGCTCCATCTTGAGGTTTATCAGTAAATTCAGTAAATTTCAGTAAATAGTACCTATTGAAATCTGTCTTATCAGGCGTGTGTGGAGCACACTAGGTAACATGAATGTGATATTGAAGTAGTTATTATCCCATCGTTAACCTCTCAGTATAAGAAAACATGTATTATTATGATTGACCTGGGAGCCAAAGTCTTTCCAGATCCAGATCGGCTTACTGAGACCAAAGCGCCCTATTGTAAACCACAAACGGATTACTCAACCTGTAATAATATTTAAAAGACGCAGTTATTCTTCAATGTTGGTTACAAGTATATATAACTGAATAAATTTGATTGGCACTAATACGGATGAGTAGATCAAAACATTCATCAATATTACCTAAAACAATCGTACAGAGAACTCTGAATAACTGAAAAATAAACACGACTCCTGGGATTGGCTATGATTCAAAATGTTTTAGGGACCACCTGGTGGTCCAGCTGCTCAGATTCCCAGTCACTATTCCCTCCTCCGGTCACGACGCGCCATTCATCCTAAAGCAATCAGCGAATGTCTTAACAGATGAAATTCTTTTCGATTCATATTTTAAAGTTTTATTTGAATTCATTTGTACATAGACCGGTCCGTGATGCAGTTAATATTACAGACTTTTTTATATTAATTTTTATTTACTTCAAGATCTAATATATTTTCATTCGTGATACTTCATATCATTGATTAATTTGAAGACTATACGTTAATGAATAGAAATTGCTAAAAATTAACATTTTTAAATTCATCGTTTCTATATCTCTTTTATATATCATTACATTTACTTTACATTATTACAATCACATTATATATATTATATAATATTACATTATTATATTTATTTGTCTTCACCCGCGTTAAGGTGGGGAGGGCTGCTGATAATTTAATATAATGTTAGTGAATACAAAAGAAGTTAACAGTAAAAACAAAAATTATCTCGTAAAACGAAGTAAAATAAAATGATTCCTTCCGCTTTTAGATTTAGCTCTCGCTATTGAACATAATGTTAAAGAGTAGTTTAAAATACCTCATAATTATTGTAAATCTCTTTACAAATGAAACACTTAAATAGAGTTTTCTCAAAACTTACAAATTAAATCATTTACATTTTTAATTAATTAAAATCTTTTCCTATGCTTTTAATAGTCATTGTTCATGTAATATTTCACAATGTAACTAAACATCTATTTATTTACATTTCTTCTCTAAAGATAAACGGAACTATTATAGAATTAAATAATTTGCTAAGTAGTTAATCCTTTAAAATACTTTAGTTTCTAAACAGGAAGAAGTTACCATAGTTAAAATAAATAAGTAAATCACAGATTTTCATTCAATTGGGTTTCACATCTTTTAAATACACAATTAATTTAATGTTTTTTGTTTTTGGATTATTAAAGTCAATTTATTTAAAAACTTTTAAATATACTGTTCGCTTCTATAATTGTATTATAGAGTGAAAAAACTGTATTGAAAGCTAATATCATTAAGCTTACTAGATACATGCATTATTATTTTATTGAAATAATAAGTACATGTAATATGCATTATTATTATTGTTCTGTAATGTATTATTATTATGTATATAATATTGTTTTGTGTCAAGCGTCTGATAACAAATCAAATGAATGACAAACATTCATTTTGGAAAAATGAGTTCTATTTGTTCGTCATACTGACTTCAATCATGACGTCTTTAGTCTATAACAAAGAGGTGGGGGGGGGGGGGGTGGTATAAAACTTGGAAGACAATTTTCTTAAGAGTCAAATTTAGAAAAACGAGCTCAATGGTAAAGCTAATACAATGCTAAAAGTCATTTCAGAATAAAAGATACCTAGTTATAAATACTATAAAACTGTAAAACTATATACTATAAAAGATACAGTTATAAATCTATATATTGAACTCTTGAGCAAAACTTAATATCAGTTATAATTACATTATCTTCGTGAATTGTAGTATCTTTCCATGATATTGAAGTGTGAGGAATGGACTCTTTTCTTAGTTTTTTGTTTTTTTTTGGTTTTATAATTTTAAAAAAAAAATGTTTTCATTTGTTGAAATACAATGCGACAATTAAACGTTTTGTTATTAATAATAATTTAAAATAATTTTATTTTTATTTCTTAAACATCTGCAGTTATTTATATTTCACGCCCAATTCGACGAAACATTTATTGGTATTTGTCAATGTATGTGTTCATCATTTATAAACAATTCTAAGAATTGAACAATGTTTGTGACGCAAAAATAATTGTACTTAGAAAAAATACTTCGTAAGAATGTGTATTGAAGTAACTGTATCCGCTTGAAAATGTACATATACTAAAATGTGATTCCCCAGCTGAAAGTTGGCGACTCCTGCTCTAATGATAGCAGGTAGTACTAAAGATTGAAGGTTTCATGGCTAAACTTACACATGTATTAGTTCACTAAAAAATCTAAATTATTCTGTTGTTTAATGAGTACTGATGAAAAAGTGTAATTCACTTTAGGAGTCAGCTCCAGAGTAGTGGTAGCTTGTCGTTACTGGTGAAGAGTGAATGTTCAAATTGTGGTAATTGATTATAGATAAGTATATGGGATATGAAACATACTAATGTGTCCCTCATGAAACACATAAAGTCATCAGTATAAAAACCTCTACTACGCCTGGTAATCGTAAAAAACCTCTTTCAAAATACTTGAGTAAGACTGAATAAAGGATTTTGATTTAAAATTGACCATGAAAATAGCATGCTGCTAATTAGAATGAGTGACAACTAGAATGATAAAAGGTAAAAATAAATAAAGTATTCACTTTAAGTTAAAATAGCTAAATATTATTCTACTTTTTTAGGTTCAATAATTGTTAAAAGATACTCATTTTTGGTACGATGGTATTGATCTAGATAGGAAATAACTGTTAATTTTTGAATTGTTTAGTCTTAAAGTTCAAGATTAAAAGTAAAGCTTTATCAAAAATATTCTGTTGTGCTGTTTCAACCATCTTATTGCATTTTCAACATAACAGATATTGTGAAAATGATCATTTAAGTAAATATTTTTAACTATTCAACTAATAATGTCTTGTTAAAAAAAAATTAAAACGTTTATGAAACATGATAAAATTACAATGTGGGTTTACTAGAAATAATTTAATTAAATGATTTTGCACCCATGTTATATTTAATATTTCAAAATTGATAGATGAGCAATGCTTTCACTTAAGTATGGTCTAAGCGTATAAATAATTTATTGATATGTAATTCAGAAGAGGTTGTTAGTATTTTTTGATGCTGGAACCTTAAATATGCTTCTCTTCGGGAGGTCTTTCTGAAAGAGTGATATCCACATTACAAGGGATGATGGGCTCAATTCAGCCCACACTGTATCTCTGTTTTCTAGTCTGGTCATAGCACCAGCATTTATACATTTCTACAACCACAACAACTTCATTTAACAATACTCAAGCGTTATTATTTTTTTTTTTTTTAAATATAAAATATTGGGATGTTGAAGTAATTTGTGTATTACTCTAATGAACTGATTCTCTTACAACATGGTGGGGGTTATTTAATTTAGAATATTATGATTAAATAACGTATAATTGTTCGTAAAACTAAAGTGCAAACGTTTGTAAAAAATCCGTTCATTCCTAAAGTAATAAAATAACCCCAAACCATATATACGTTAATTTTGATTAATTTTGAATTGAAAAATCTGGAGTGGCTTACACTCAATTGTATTGTACCTGTAGTCAACTGAATTATGATGGCGAAGCGCAATATCAAACTATTGGACCATCAATTAATTTTGGTTTTATTATAATGTGGCTATTTCTATTTTATTGGACGTAATAAACTTTGATAATGTTCAGAACAAACACGCTTATAGATGGAACATCTAAAGGTTGTTGCTGACTATTCTAAGTGAAACATTCAATTTTTAATCCATTTATTACTAAAACAAGATTCCACAATAACATACAGTATTCTTCTCTCTTTACTACCTCCAGTAACCTCTCTTACTAACTGTAATAGTTGCCATTTTTAGTGTAATATATTAGTTTTCCAATATTTTATGATCTTATTCACAGTAGAGCAATACCTTTTGTGAATAAGTAATTGAAGTAATAAGCAATACCTATTACGATATCTTAACTTTCTTAAATCACCTGCTTATAATTAGTGCTCTAAAATTTGTACTGTTTATTTCATATAGAACAAAAAAGTACCTTTCCTATGTTCTCATGTTATTTAAAAACAATGGGGTTTTTAAACACACAAAGAACAATCTAACTGATAACTGAAGATTTGTTCTAGAGTGGGACTTGTGAATTAATTACAACAATTTTGTGAGGCAACCATCCATCATACGATGAAAAAAAAAAGAAATCTGAAGTGTCTTACACTGAACTTTACTATAAGTGAACTTAATATCGAACTCATTGACAATCAATTTAGGTTTTATTCATTAACAACGAAGTTGAAATGATTTTTCTTTCCGTTGTTTTCTTGTGGCTATGTTATTTTTCCAGTTATAACAAACTTGAAACCATCGATCTAGTTCAATCCGATGTGTTATTATTATTATTAAACTGAGGCTCTAGAAAATGTATCTCGTAGATAGTTTTTCCACTTTAGTCTCTCATCTAAAGAAACTCGAAATGATTTGTGTACCTTTGAAAGTTCTAGTTTAATATTTCATATCAACCAGGTCTTAAAGTAAAAGATCTTTTTCGGAATGGAATCATTTGATTTGTAAAATAATCTACTAAACCAGAAACTTTTTAAGTACAAACGGATTATTTTTGGAAACGTTTGAATGGAAACCTGTCTAAAGCGGATCAGTTTGTGCTCACTGTTTACACAGCAGGCGCTATGTTATTTGTATGACTGTGCACAAGTTGTAGGAAGCATTTACGCTTTATCTCTCTTCAAGGGCGTAGAGGTTAGTTTATAATGCAAAAAGTGTGACATCAGTTCAATTCTAATCCTTCTAGATAAAGGTAGAAAATATGTAAATTGATACTTAACAGTTTCATTGTGATAAGTGGATGAACGTGACTTGTGTAATTCTCTTTTGACTGAATTTGTGTGAATAATTCAGTAACTATGACTTCTAAATGTAAACAAACATCTTTCTAAGGAATTAGCTTATTGTATAAAATAAGAACGACCTAGATATATGATATTATCAAAAGTAAAATTGAAATTAAATAATACTGGTTAAAGGGAACAGGAAGTCATATGAAACTCTTACACAATATAGAATCTCTCATGACATAAACTATGCAATATTAAAGTAGAGTGTAGCTTACTCCAAATTTTTACTTTACTATATTGTGAAAAAATTTGATCTCGAGATTTTGACAGAATTAATGTGTTGAGGTTGTTTTATGAATTTTTTTCGATGATGTTCGTGGGTACGTGGGAGAGTATGTAACCAAGATTTGTGGCCACGCTACGGCCCAGAACCTTTAATGGATCCAATTGATATTTTGCACAATAATGAGCCTCATATTGAAGAGAGCCCTATTGTTTGGGAGCAATTATGCATAAAAAAAATCACTTTTTTTTTACCGAAAACCTGTTTTTAGACAGCATTTTTTTCTCCTTAAACCACTAATTCTAGATTCTCAAAATTTTTGCATTATCTTTGAGGCTACAAGACCAATAAACGAAAAATAACCTCAGATTTTTAAAACAACAGAAAATTTTTTTTTTAATAAAATATAGGATTTTGACTTATAATTCAATCTGAAAGATCACGAGAGCGAGAAAAGCCATATCGTTTAACAGATCAAAATGAAGTTATACCTAAAAATAGAACATTCAGAAGAGGATGAGTTGAGATAATCTTTTCAAAATTACATTCACCAAAGGGACGTTGATGTACATTTTCTGTTTCAAGACAATGTTTTTTTTTGCCACTACACAGCTCATTAAAAACCATGAAATTTTGCAAAAAAAATTGAACAGAAAATTAGAATTTATGAAAAAAAATCCGTAAAATTTTAATTAAGGCTAAGAGCAATAAATACTGAATATTGATCCTGGAGAAATGGTTTACTTTCTGTATCTGTCGGATTTATTTACATTGTTTATATTGACTTATAATTTTTTTAAGAGATTTGACTAAAATAAAATTGATGCTTATAGGTTTAATGAAAAAATTGAAGTGATTTTTTATAAGTTTTGTAACTTTTTATAAATTATACTGAAAAGCTGCTTTTAATTTGATTTTTGTATTTAAAACTGGCTAATTACAAATATTTGTTTTTTTCACTGTACATTTACAGCATCCTTATAACAGAGTACAACACGCCGAAAAAAAGACACCACTTGTTCAGAGTAAATTGGATTTTTTAACAAGGGGATAGAAAAGTAATTTTTTTAAAAACACTCGCGTGCCATCAAATTTTCAGTATAATTTGATAAAAGACCAAAAATGTAAAACATAATTGAAAATTGGAAAAAAAAATTAAAAATATAATAAATGAAATTTTCTACATCTTAAATATAAAAATTATCCTAAAATGACATTTTTTCTTACATGTTTCTGACATTTTTCAGGCAAAATAAGAATATTTTCAAGTTTTAAATGGGAAAATTTGTTTTCAATCTTCAATATACAAGATGGTCAGATAAACTATGTAAGAGATCCACTGGGTATTGGAACAAAGCCATGTTCTCCTGTAAGAGATTATTTCCTAACACAAAATCTATGTACACTTTCGCTTTTCTGAAGTGTTATTACTGCTGTAGTTATGCTAATAATATTATATGCATCAGTGATGTGATATACTAAAATAAGCATATATATATATATATATTGATAAGTGGATCCATTGCTATCTGTACTACCTCCATGAATGAAAGTCTAATAAACCACTTCTATTTAGCCATTTATATTATGACTAAATGGGAACTTATATATTATGTACTCAAAAAGTATGATATTATGTTCACTTATAGTAAAGTTGAGTGTAGGCCACCACAGATTTTTTTTAGGTAGTTTATGGAATAAAATTTCAATTTTGTATATTAGGGGTTTGGCATACAATTTTTTTTTCTGAATGCGTAAAGTGTGTAATGCTTTATTTATATAAATGAATAAATGCCTTATTATAAGTAAATATAATGCTTTCTTTGATGGTGTAATTTTGACAAAGATATAAAACTCATTCTCTCATAAAGAGTTATTTTTGGGAAAACGTTTAAGAGGATTGTGTCAGATGGTGTAACCATAACTTTTCAAAATCAAATATAAGTCAATATTTTTACATTCGATACAAAACCAACCTTTGGTGTTGTTAAAGAAAAAACCTGAAGTTATTTTTTCAGTTATAGCTACTATTAGTTTTAGAATTACAAAACTTAGTAAAAATTAGTTAAAATAATCGAAAGATTACAACACTTTAAAATTTGTAGTTGGAGGAGGAGGTAATAGTGTTTAAAGTCAAAACAGCACATCCATATTATACTGGTCTTTGGTAAAACATGAATTTTATTCATTAGATGGTGTGACCATAATGTTCAAGTCTTTTTGAGGACTCATCCACCCACCCATCCTCTCATTCTCTCAGAGACATTATTGAAAAAACGTCAAAAATAGACTCAGAGACCCTCAAAACGTGTAAAACCGTCAACATTTTCTTGAACAAATTTTTTCATGATTACTATACATTCCTTGAAGTGAAATACTATTTTTAATATAAAAACTTCAGGAATGTAATTTATAACAATGTAAACAACCGTGATGTTAAATAATTGTAATTGTATAGTTTTGAACGAATGTATCATGCAAGCCAATAAGAATATAAACTCCCGAAAATTCGTCAAGGTCAATAATTTGCTTTGCAATCTGTTTTACCTTGAAGTGAACAATTTTTTTTTCGATGGTTTGTGATGATATACTTCCATCTGATTACCTAAACACAGACTTAAGAAAACAAGTTTCCTTTTTATAATCACCTAACCAATCTATAATAACTAATTTTTTTTTATTTCCTAAACAGGTTATTCAATTAAAATATGATGTTTGTTTTTGAAATTGCTACATTACATGTAGCATGGCATGTTAGAGACTGTGAGCTTAGAATACAGTACTGAGGTTGACTTCCTTCCAAAGTTGAAGATTACTATTTAATATTTTGCATAGTTACTTTCCCGACACATTAAAGGTTACCTGGTGACCAGGGTCACTTAGTTTATTCTCGAAGATGCCTGTTATTCCAGCGTCCAGTGATAGTGCTTGTATAGTTCTTGACATCATGCTAACATTGTCACCTTCAAGAAGTCTATTAGACGACTGTTAGAATTTTTCAATGAGAGAGATCTATATTAAGGCTTAGACTTCAATTAATATTTTGTTATTTTTTTTCATATAGAATATTTATACTATATTGTTGGAGTTGCATAAGTATTTAATTGGTTATAATAACATATTGTTTACCAGGTTTATTATATGTTAGTTTTTATTTTAATAATCTTACATTTTGTGAAAATTTATTTGTACATTAATATTTACAGGATTAGACAGTGCTAGTGTCCCAAAGGCAATGGGTTTTTTTAATGAAATAAAAAAACAATGTTAAAAGTGCTCTTTTTGTAATATAAAAGTATAAGCCTATGCAATAGTTAATTTTTTCTTTTTATTTTTCAAAAAGCAGGTTTAAAATAAACCAAAAGTTGGGTTATAAAAGTTTGATTTGAACCTTGAAAACCTGACTCATCACAGAATAATTATATTAAGTAATATTCTTTATCCAGAAAAAATCTTATTTCTTTTAAAAAAGAAAAAAGGTGGTCCTGAATAGTGACAATTATTTTGACTTTAATTATTTTGAAATCATTGATGTAGGACTAGCAATCATGTTATTATTATACTGGTTTATTGGGAGCCCAGCACAATGTGCGTAAATGCATTTCACCTCCTTACAAAAAAAAAAAAAAAAAAGTTATTGTTAAAGATATATATATAAATTTAAAAGTTTTCTTTTTGCTAGATTATTAGCAATCGTCAGTATGTGTTAGCTCATTAAGCGGATCATATCGCCTTTCCTGACGATGAAAATTCATTGAAATATAAAATGAATTTTTTCAGCACATTTCTAATTGTATTATTATTGTGATTTATGTGAAACAGTCCCTGGATTATTTATATTTAATATATCTTTATATAATATAATATAATAATATATAATATAATATTAAACCAGTACACTATAGACAGTAGGATAAAATTTAACCACATATCCATTAGTATTTTTATTACCATTTTTTTTGCTTCTTAAAACCAAAATTGTAGTTGAAAATACAGAGGTGAGAATATATATATATATTGACAAAAGTATCGACCGTTGAATAGAAACAAAAATAAAGTTTATCGGGACTCGGTCAGTTCTTCAAGTTCAAATTAAACTCTCATTTCCAACGTTTTGGTTTTTATTTAAAACATTTTTCATAGACAGAAATATAAATTTTGAAACAGAAAATCTAAGTATTACATTACAAATTATTTTACAAAGAAAAATAGTCTCCGGATTTCAACAACAACTGTAGTTTGAATGAACACTACTACAATACTGACTAACTGTCAACTACACAGCTACAGTTGTTATTGAAATCCAGAGACTATTTTTCTTTGTTAAATAATTTGTAATGTAATACTTAGATTTTCACAATTTACCACAATGAAACAAATTTGGAAACAATGCTCTAAGGCCTTTCGTCAACACATCGTCAGAGAGCAAGTGAACTAAAAAATAATTTTTTTTTATTATTATATATATATATGTATATATATAATGGTTAAACGGAGGAAAAACTGTAAACCAAGATCGGTTGAGACTAACATTAGATCACTGTCTGGTAGCTAATGTGATCTTTGACAAGCTAGCTAGTTTTATATTCATAAACTGGCATCAATGTTTAAAGTATTTCATCAGTTTAATTTAATTAATAAATACTCTATAATATTTTGTGACAGTGTCACTTGTTTATTAGCTAAAATATATATATTTGAAATAGATTTAATATGTATTTTTAGAAATAAAGAATTCAGTTAAACACTCTATAGGTCGATTATTGATTTTGTTTTGTATTTATCAAACGGGAAATATTTTCATTTTATAGAGTCAAAATGCTAACTAAAAATTTGATCAAGGAGGATTTTAACGAGCTGACTCAGTTTCTTAAAGCGATAACGTCTTCACGACCTTTAAATGCTTCGTGTATAAGAAGTACCATGGAATGATAGGCCGCTCTTCAAAGTGACGTAGGCATAATAGGGAAAGATTAAATGCCCTTAGATGGCAGATTTTTATTTCTTCATAATATTCACAACCTTATTATTCAGTGTTTCCTCCAGAATATTGTAACGAACGGCTTGAAGAAGGAATAGTAAGGTGAAATAGAAAAACAAGTGTACATTCTGTTGAACTTGTTTATACTGAATAGGGAACATTTGAGTATAAATCCACGCACAAATATCCGCCCTATAGTTATTTTCGTTTTATTCCCTATTATGCTCCGTTTACTTTGTAGCGAAGCTGTTATTATTTTGTATTCCTCAAATGAAAGTAAAGGGAATTTGGAGTTTCTTGTAACTAAAACGGGTCGAAAATATATAAATGATTTTATATTTTTATTAAAACAGCTGTTTATCAAAGGATTGAATCGTAACTGAAGGTATTATTTTTTCTTTATATTTTTATAAGTTAAGATTTTCTAAGAATTCCAAGATTGTTAACAACTTCCCACCCTAATATTAGCATAATATTATAAAGTTATTAATAGTAGCACAATAACTATCCCTGACAAAATATAGTCTTGCGAGGACAACGTAATTGTGAAAATATTCAATACATTCTTAACAAGAAATACATTATTTATTATTTTAGAAAGATTTTATAAGAAATACTTTTCATAATATTGTAAGTTTTCAAGACCGTCTTTACAAATAAAGTAAATCAAGGAGTTATTGTCATCTTACTTCTCCCAGCGGTTTCATTAGTTTAGCTATGATAATATTTCCTTACAATAAACTGAAGTTCATTACGAAGTCAGATCAGACAACTAAGATAAAACTACTTTTGGAGGTTTTGATTCATTATAAAAAAAAGCATGTTTTATTGTTATTATTCTTAAGTAAGTGTACTTGTACAAAGCACCCAAGAGAACTGGTTTTAATTTCTCAGCTTGTTAGTTATGCAATGAATAAAACCTCTTCAATACCAAACTCATGTCTTATTTCTTTGATAACAATTAAAATTTACTTGTCAAAGTAAATAAATGTTAGTATTGATTTATGTTTTTTGTTAAACTATATTTATTTCCTTGTTAAAAGTAATTTTCATTACTAAGCAAACATTTAATATTTGAAAAGAGGAAAAAATCTTAATCATTTAATATATTTAAATTCTAAGAGTAAGTCAGAAATTATCTACATTCGATATTGGATACAATCTTTCTGATCAAAACGTGTCAAAGAAGTAAAGATTCATTGTAGACCATCATTGGATTATGGGGAAAGTGCACTGACGCGTGAAACTGTAATTTTGTAGATTGAGATGTTTTTAAAGTCACCAGATATGTTCATAACGTGATAAGAGTATCATCATGATAGGTGCAATATTCGGCAAGCTCACGAGATGACTGAGACTAATTAGTTTGGTGCCATCCAAAAAATATCGGGATTTGAATATCAGTCATCGCTCCACCCATCCAATCATCTACTTAAGATGGGCTTAGTGCATACAGTACTTTTATTTCTTATTGTTTAGAAGTCTTAATAGAGAGTTCATGAACTAATTAACAGAGAGATCAGAAATATAGGAGTTAGAATCATACTGTGCAGCACTGCTGTATAGTATAGCAAAAGAATTTGATGTCAGACGCCACACGACCTCTATTTATTTCATTATAAATACAATTTTTGAGACATTAGATTAAATTCCTTAAAGGGATGAATAAATTCTTGTCTATAATCTTAAATAGATCCTATAAAGTTTAATAACAAGTATAAATACTTATAATTTCAGCTGTAAAACTTATAAAAATAACAACTAAGATCAATTAAATATATATTCATAACAACATGTAGTATATATGTTGTACATGAAAAACAAAGATTTTATTGATTCTCACCAGAATATATTGCCTATATTTTACTGCCTTTGTTTAATATTGTATAAGTCCTTTTATTTTGTTTACTCCTAACAGAGGAGAGTTTTACATGTTTTTGACTATGAAGCAAAGTTTCTATACGTATCACACCAGTCTATCGTGTATCAAATATCTACTAAAAAGAGCAAGAACTATAGCAATTTTAATCAATATCGTGGGAAATAATTTCACCAAATAGCAAAAACCAAGTTTTTTTTTTTAGATCAAAGTGTAAAATTTGGAAAGGAGTTTAGTTTTAACCCTCAAGAAAGTGGAATGTTGTGCCAAACTTGTTCGGTCTCATAGCTGACAAAAACATACATATGACATTTGATGGTTATAATTTTTTGGGTTTTTGAAAATTCTGCTCGCACACACTGAAAACAATATTAGAAACTCGTCCAATATTTATTGAACTCGTGGCATCTCAGACCATGTATTTCCTTTGGAAACTCCTCATCAAAGTAATAAACCCAATGCAGTACTTACATATCATTTTAATTTTATATAGATGTTAAAGGAAAGTAATAAGTATGGTAAATTTATAAATATTTTAAGACAATCAATATAATTAACGGACTATGATAGTAATGTATTTTAATGTTAAAAAGATTCGATAGCATGTAATATATGATCAAACCACAATAAGAAATGGGAAAACAAGACTAAGATCTTTCAACCGTAACAAGCGGTCTTCGTCAGAGTCAAAAACCCAACTGAACACTAGATGCAGAAAACATCTGGTGAGGAGTTGAGAAGAGTGGGAGGGAAGAGTGGTATTTTAAAAGGGTGAAACCGCAGGAAAGGACCAATATCCAGAAAGGGATGTTTGGGGAAACAAAGGAGTACAGTAAGAAGAAGTAAAAAAACTATCTGCTAGCTGTCAACCCTCTTTGAAGAGGCTATTGCCCTCGTGACGAAAGTATCAAGTTTGAAGAGACCGTTACTAATGTCTATAATATTTGATCTATTAAATTTAATTAGAGACGATTGAATAATATTTCTTAACAACATTGATTTTTCATAGGTAATAAATTTAACTCCTGTCCAATCAATATGATGATTTTCATTTTTTATATGCAAGAATAAGGCACTACTTTTTTCCTGTCTACTTACGTTATATTGGTGTTGTTTTACACGTGTTTTTAATGATTTACCAGTTTGACCAATATAAATTTTATGGCAATTTTTGCACGGAATTTTATCGATGTAATATATATATATATATATCGAGCATGCCAAATAAATAGATTAGGAAAAAAAACCTGACTATGATAATCAGAGAGCTCTGGCCTCATTGTATTAAGATTGTTTGCGAGTTGGTAGGAAGTATACTGGTGGTTATGTTCCTATAGGACATCCAAACTAATCCAAATCCAAATCCAAATCCAAACTGATCCAAATGATAATCTTTATCATCAAGATTATAGATAATCAATTCTAGATGGGTTCGAGCATGGGATTATGTTTTCCTTTTGATGAGAGGGTGTTATTTGTAGAATTAATTTAGAGAGTTAGTGTTCCTGGTTCTTAGGCGGTTGCCAGATGTTAACTGGTGGATATGGGAAGCCTTGTACGACCTGTTAACTGTCAGAGAACAACCCTTTATAAGCAATAAGAGGTCTCAAACCAATTTTCTCTCTCTCAAGTCATGGTGGAAGATGGAACAGAGAAACCGAGTGGTTCTTTTTTTCTCTAATATGCTCCTTCCCCTGATGTGCCTTCACCTTGTCGTGGGGGGGGGGGGGGGGGGGGGGGGAGGGGCTTAACACGCCTTGATGGTTGTTCCCTCAAGGCATGAACTAAGAAAGGCACAACTGGGCTGAAGGTTCGCCTAGGTCGGATTCCAAGGGTGGAAAGTCTGCTCATTCGCGCGCTGGCTTGAGTGGCAATCCATCCTTATAAGTCTGATGCGGCTAATGCCTGTCTTTTTTCAAAGCCTTTCTGTTTCGAGGCTTGATGGGATGGTTGTGGACCTGGCTGGGGTCCGCGGGTAGTAAGTCCGCACGTCGCGTCCTGATGGATCTGTGAGATTGCCCGTCCTTCGTGGCACAACATCGGCTTTAAATACTCTCTTGAGATCCTTGTTCTTAGACTGGTGTCCAATGGCAGATAGTCCACTCAGTCGCGCACTTGTTTGGAGCTGGGTCCCAAACCCTCCTCTTTTCTTCTTCCGGTTTGTGTTTCTCTTTTTTAATAGTTTTTCTCTTACTTCAAATTCAAATAATTTTAAAAAGAGTACCATTACATTAAAAAAGGAAATACTTACCTGATGTGACGTATTGATAACAATGACATTGTGAGCAATAGAATATTTTGTCAATTAAAACTGTTATGCAGTGAAAATGAGCAGTTAGAATTAGCACCCACAATTGTTACTTCATGTTCTTGTAAGTCACTGCATATTGTTCGCAATAACTCAGCCTTTCCGTTAGTGGTTCTATATCTATTTTGCCTTTTAAACAAACAGTAAACATTAATATATATCTCCTCACTGATCATTGTTTTTGTAGTCTACAAATATTCCCTACAATCTGTGATATTTCAACTGAGATTATTAGCTAATATTCAAATAGCTTAATTATTTATAGTTTAAATAACTTTTTCTTGAAATAAGTACCACTCCTGAAAATGCATCATTATTAAAAAAAATTGAACATAAATGGATTGTTTGCAAACATGAATGTTAATACTACAAAGGTATGTGAGCACATCGTTAACACATAGTCTACTATGACACCATCATGTTCTTCTCCTTTCCAGATTTGTTTTAAGAGCATTTACATTTTCAGGAACTACTGTTTTATATTTTTATGCTATATGCTATCTATGTGCCAGTGTTATTAGTTATTTGTTCAATTCTGATTTTTATATATATTTTCATTAGATTGAACAAGTTAGTTCTCGAAAATGGATGCGTTCCAAAACTGGTTGAATTATGAGGAAGACATGCCAGATAGTATAACAATACTAATAATACTAACTTAAATTTTATAGAGTATTTAAAGACGAAACGCATATTTATAATAATGTAATTTCTTGTTGAAAATCATAAAATATAAGAAATAAAAATACAAGGAAGTGATTGGCTTATTGTTGTTGGCAAAGTCTGGGAAATATTATTTTACGAGGCATATTTAAAATGGTCGGCAATGTCAGAATCTCTGAGACTCTTGACAAAAGGGAGTCGGCTAACAGGTTGCGCGAGAGTTTCTCTCTTATTTTCATCAAAATATTCTATCATTACTTTGTTCAAAATAAATAACATACAAACAAAGATAAAATTTATAATTGATTCTTAGTTTATTAGGATATTTTAATATCTTTAAAATAAAGTTTTACAGACTAATGTGTATCATAAAAAATTATAAAAAAATTTACTTATTGCAATAAAATTAGAGACGATTTATTTTATTACTAAGATATTTAAAGTTTGATATCTGAATCAAAATCAGGAAAAAACTTCACTTGCCTTTAAAAGATGAAAAATTGAGATAATGTGCATAAATAATTATTAACAATCTTGTTATCTGTAGTTTATGAATCTCTATATATCTAGTGTTTTAGTTAAATGTTATTCATTGCTGCAATTGTTTCTAAAAAGTAGTTTATATATAATCATTCTAAAAACAAAAAAAAAATAATCATTCAGGGCAGATTATCAGACGATTGAAAGAAAAGAACGTGGAGAAACAAACTCAGTTCAATATTTCGACCTCATCGTCATTAGGAGAAGAAGTGTTCTGCTCACCTGCCAAATAGTAGCTCAGTTTTTTATAAATAACCATTATATATATATATATATATATATATATTATTGTTTTTGCATATATATATATATATATATATATACACACTTTGAATTGAAATTGAAACCAGACGGTCCAAACGGACAAATAATTAAAGTTACAGCTAGAGAACACAAGAAAAAGGACGAACACTCACGAATCTCGATTATTTCGGCGTCTTGCCGTCTTCAGGAGAGTAGAAAGAAAGAAAATAAAATAAAAGGAGAAAGAATGAAGGAACGGAGACGTAAATGCGTCCACTGGCCGATGTAAACTGGCGCGATACAATGACACGCAGTGCAGCCATCTTACCAACGTGAACCAGTGTAGGCTGTGAGTTAAAAAAATTATAAAAGTGATATTTAAGTAAAAGGGAGGAGAAAAGTAAAAAAGAGAAAGGAAAGGAAAAAAACATAAAACTAACTAAAATTAAACGAGAAAAAAAATATAAATAAATAAATAAATGAATAAATAAATAAAGATAAAAATAAAATAAAAAATCATCTGATTAAATTTAGACCAGGGGAATTTCTTGCACCCAATAACCAAATGAAGGCTTCCTCAGAAGCCCTTAGAGTGGTCTGGGTGTCATCATTTGAGAGTTTTCTTAATATTTTAACCCTGAAGCAATCGTTGAAGGGAAGGTTATGGAGATTGGCGTGGGTGGCAACAGGCAGCTGCTTGCGTTGACCAACGGATGACCTGTGACCATTCATACGGAGGCTAAGTGACGTGGAAGTCAGGCCCACGTAGAATGAGTCACATTGTGTGCAGTCCAGACTCATTCTACGTGGGCCTGACTTCCACGTCACTTAGCCTCCGTATGAATGGTCACAGGTCATCCGTTGGTCAACGCAAGCAGCTGCCTGTTGCCACCCACGCCAATCTCCATAACCTTCCCTTCAACGATTGCTTCAGGGTTAAAATATTAAGAAAACTCTCAAATGATGACACCCAGACCACTCTAAGGGCTTCTGAGGAAGCCTTCATTTGGTTATTGGGTGCAAGAAATTCCCCTGGTCTAAATTTAATCAGATGATTTTTTATTTTATTTTTATCTTTATTTATTTATTCATTTATTTATTTATTTATATTTTTTTTCTCGTTTAATTTTAGTTAGTTTTATGTTTTTTTCCTTTCCTTTCTCTTTTTTACTTTTCTCCTCCCTTTTACTTAAATATCACTTTTATAATTTTTTTAACTCACAGCCTACACTGGTTCACGTTGGTAAGATGGCTGCACTGCGTGTCATTGTATCGCGCCAGTTTACATCGGCCAGTGGACGCATTTACGTCTCCGTTCCTTCATTCTTTCTCCTTTTATTTTATTTTCTTTCTTTCTACTCTCCTGAAGACGGCAAGACGCCGAAATAATCGAGATTCGTGAGTGTTCGTCCTTTTTCTTGTGTTCTCTAGCTGTAACTTTAATTATATATATATATATATATATATAAACTAAATTCACAGAATGAACATATATAAAAGAGATCACTAAGTCATTACTATATTTAGAGTGCCTTGTAATCAGGGGGAAAGATGTGAGTCGTTCAGAATACAAGTGACGACTGAAGTGAAATCTCATTCAAGTGGTACACAGAGAGAAGGGAGTGGAGAGTTTGGTAAATATGATAAATAATAACACAAATATATAAATATCCATTTAATTTTTTTTATTTATTGATATATTTGTGTATATTTGTTCATTTATTTTTGTTTCTTTCTTACTTATTCTTAGCTCCTCTCTCTTCGTAAGTTGGCTACACCGATTTAGTGTCTCTTTAATGAGACATCAAATCAGTCTTCAATCGTCTTTGGAGCGATTCACAGCTTTACTCCTCATGGCAAGGCAGTTTAAATATGGTAGAGAGTTTGTGATCTCTTTTATGTGCGTTTTTTCTGTAAATTTAGTTGATTTATTTTGTGGATTCCTTTCATTTAATTGCTTGCATATATACATTAGTGTAATTGGTAGCAAATATTTTTTAAGACAAATAACATTAAAAAGTACAGCGGTTTCAGCATTCATGATCTTTGTAAGAATGTGTTCTTTAGATCAAGCAACTTTGGTTTCAAACATAAATTTGAAAATAACTGCTGAGGAACATGTTTAAAGACTGCTGAGAATAACCTGCTTTAATAATCAAAAACAGAGGAATAAAACTTTCAACAACAACAAAGGCAACTAGCATCATTATTAGTTGCTTTTTTTTGACTTTTCGTGTTGATTTGTTTTTTGCATAATTTAGTGAATGCTAAATTTAATTTAATTTAGTGAATGCTCGGTTGTTAGTACATTCTCACTAAACATCAGTCATTATGAATATTTTAATTTGATGTTTCTTTGAAAGTTGTTTCGAATTTGCATATGAAGTTAGTTCATAGTGAAAGCAGGATTCTTCCGTTTTGTAAGGTAAAAGTTATTTTATTACTGGTTTTTTATTGAAATGGTTAATCTAGCATAGGTGATAAATGAAGTACTCCTAACATGAACCTTTGAGGGATCAAGGCTTGTTGCACATCCACGAGACAATGCTTAACATTATGAGCAACATTAATGCTTTATAAGCATTAGCATTTCTAGAACTAATGCTTTATAAGCATTAGCATTTCTAGAATTAATGCTTTATAAGCATTAGCATTTCTAGAATTAATGCTTTATAAGTAATAGCATTTCTAGAATTAATGCTTTATAAGCATTAGCATTGCTAGAATTAATGCTTTATAAGTAATAGCATTTCTAGAATTAATGCTTTATAAGTAATAGCATTTATAGATTTAATGCTTTATAAGCATTAGCATTTCTAGAATTAATGCTTTATAAGTAATAGCATTTCTAGAATTAATGCTTTATAAGCATTAGCATTGCTAGAATTAATGCTTTATAAGTAATAGCATTTCTAGAATTAATGCTTTATAAGTAATAGCATTTCTAGAATTAATGCTTTATAAGCATTAGCATTTCTAGAATTCTGTAAAAGAAAAAAAATGGTGAATCGTGTTTTTAGTTCTTCTGGTGAATATTTACGAGTACTTATCTATTTTGGTGCAACTCATTCTCACGTTCTCTTTATTTATCAATAGTATCGGAAAATAGTTACATAGTTCATTTTTTTAATATAACAACTAAGAAACTAATAATTAATTTTGTCTTGTTTATATATTATGAAGTATTATATATCGTTTGTTATATGATTATACTCGTAATATTAAATGAATTTTATAATCATATAATAACAATTTACAACCAGTATTACAAGAATTGGAAGGTAAAGAAAGAAATTAATTGGAATTAATAGGGAGATATATGGGTAAATAATTAAAAAACCCATGAATTATTAAAAATAATTTTTCAGGTAAATTAATGGAACTACAAGTAGCTACAGAGCCAAGTGTTATATCTGCACCTGCTTTTGCCCAGTCGGATTTACCGACCTCTTGTATATGTGGGTTATCGTATTGTCGCATTAATTTTAAAATAGACTAACATTTGTGAAAAGCTGCTCTAAAGGGAATAGCTCTCGCGTCCTTTCATCTGATTGAACGGTATTGAATTGATAGGGGTTCAATCAGTGACTTGTTAATACAGTGAAACTTAAGAAAAAAAATTAAATCACTTAAAAATGTATCTAAACAATTAATATTTAAATATATATTTCAGTTATGAAAGTTATTTGGATTATTTTCTTCTTGATTAGATAAAGATATTTTTAGAATTGATGGAATGTTTACAATCATTTATTAAAAGCTTGAGAACAAACACATGTACTGGTTTGCCATTGAATGCCACATTCAATGTTTTTTTCAAGCAAAAACAGTCTTCAACCAATATGTATTGAATCAAAGTGTTTTATATGGGTTCAAAATTATGACTGAATCAAACAAACAATAGGGAAGATATGTAAAAAGTGTACGTAATAAGCAAGTAGTTTGTATTTTTTAATACCTTATATATTTTTTATGCATAAAAAAGTTTATCAATACATTGTAACTAAAACTACTGAAGGAAACAAGTCATCTTTTTTTTTACTAATTTAATTATAAAGCACAAACTAACAATAGTGAAAAAAAAAACTAGTTAATAAGGTTGACTGAATATCTGTCAAAGTTAATTACCTTCACCATAGAAGTTTTCAAACTGCTGTTAATTTCATGGTTTGTTAAGTTTTAATTTACGTTTACAATGTTTTACAAATATTTGTTAAGAATTATTAAAAAGAAAATTGGTTCAAAGGAAAGGCAGGTGTTAATATTTAGATATCATTTTTCTTTAGAATAGTTTCGCATATGATAGATGTTTTTGCCTTTTTTTAATATTATGATGCATTATTTCTGTTATGAGTTGTTCCCTTTGTGTGATCCAAAGCGTGGAGCCATACAGTTTCTTGGTTTGCTATTGTATAAACTGTTATACAATATACCAAGTTTTATATACAATGTATCATTTTTCATTTTTTAAAACATAGGTGTATAGTTTGCTGCTTATACAATTACTGGAAAACCTATAAGAGAATTTGAATATTTTGTTGTATATTTTCTGAGTAGACCAATACGTTATAATAGCTGTATTGCTGAGAAGAAAACATTATTGATTGTAATTCTTAGTTTCGCCAGTAGGTATCATCAAGTAGGCTCTACAATTTTATTTATTACTTCTGACATTCAAATATATTAATAAAAAATTTTTATTTCAAGTTTATACTAAGCAGCAATAATCTAAGCAATCGTTGTTTTTTGTTTGCTGTCGTTAAGATTGAGCAAACTCCTTCCCTCCTTCTTATCCAAACCTTTGCTTACTCACCCTCACCGTTTCTCCCTCCAACCATCTTCCTTTTTATAAGTAACATTTTAATTAATGTTTCTAGCTACTTAATCCTGAATGAAAAGAGCATTTCTCTCTTGTACACAAAGTAGTTGACCATTCACACCTGTAGTTAACTTATCTTATATAAATTAAAATAAATATTTATATTAAATTAGTCAAAACGTATTCCTTTTTTTCCATAAGTTTATTATCTGATTTTATTGAGAATGGATTGAAACTCTACTCACTGCGTTTTGCCAAATTAACTTTTTAGGATAATTTCCTCTAAAGTTACTTATTTTAAACTAATATAAAATCAAGTACTTTATCAATATTATTTAAATTCTAAATGCAAAAAATTATTAATTGTTTACGTTATTTCCCAGTCAGAAGATTGTGATGACGGAACTGTGGTTCACTAGTTTATCAGTTTAGCATTCACTAGTTGAATTATATATATATCTCATGTCCAAACCACAGTAAGAATTAGAAAATAGACTAAGATCTTTTGACTCTGACGACAACAAGTGGTTGTCGTCAGAGTCAAAACTGATATGATACTCAGTATCAGAGTATCAGTTTTAACTTTGACGAAGACCACTTGTTACGGTTCAAAGATCTTAGTTTTTTTTTTCAATTCCTTACTGAGTGGTTGGGATGTTGTTTTTCATTTCACGTTTTTATTGTGAAATCGTGTTATATAATATACTCGTATATATATAACATACGAAAGTAGTCTGTAGATTAGAGCAGAGATGGCGTAGAAGCCGCTGTAAGTTTTAATGAAGTATATCTTCACGTCAAATTATATATATATGTATATTAGATTAACGTAGACGTACAATATATTAACGAAGTTTTAGCATACATGTATTTAAATAATACGGATGTAGGATTTGATTCTGTAATTTTTAAAAATAAGTGATTGTTACAACTTGAAGTAAAATAGATTTAATAAGAAACTGATTTTCAACAGAGTATTTGTAATCATTAGAGCAGATTTATGAATTCTACCACTTCGTCACTACAAATCATTGTATCCATGTATTGGTAACTCAATAAATTTTGCCTCAACATTTCTAGGGAAACTATTTATTAAACATTTTAAATTAACATTCAATCGAAAAGACCGTAAGGGTGACGTTTTAACCCGCGAGGGGATCGGTTTATTCTATTCTATTTAAATTAACATTATTAATAATAATAATGTTGTAGAATGTATGCATGTTTTTCAGTAACTGTTGTGCTTAGTTCTACTCTAAAATAGAACCAATATTGTAAAAACAATGTTGAAAACAATGATTGTAAAAACAAGAAGAGAAAAACTATTCTTTTGAAAATGAAAAAAAAGGACAATTAATACAAATGCGTTTATTCACTTCTAACGTATTTTTTTTTAAATGATATGTATACTTTATTTTAAGGCATGAATAAAAAGTATAATAAATATGTATTACACTTGTAATATAATGGAGCATTTGTTGCTTTAAAAATGCTCTAGGTGAAAGCATCACTTGAAATAGTGTAAAACGATTTTATCTTTTTAAGTGTTTCCTAATTAAAAAAAAGAGGTACTGTGTTTTTAACTTATAAATATTTAATTTTAAGAGTGATAAAAATAAGAAGGAAAACTGTTTAATTGTGTGTTGTGACTGCAGTGCGTAAAATTGTTTACGATTCAACGTATTGACCCCCAATGTCAATGTTGTTGTGCACTGGGAGGAAGAGGCTTCAGAGATCCTCGTCAGTAAGCATGTCTCAATTAGGCCACTCAGCCCGTAAACATGAGATTTCAATTTTATGCCTGTCTTTCGTGTAAAACAATTTAAATAAAATCTTTAAATTAATTTATCAACCTCCTTCTATTTATGATAGTTTTGATTTTTTTTTTATTTTAACATATTCAGTTAGGCAGTATTCTGCGATATAATTATTGATTAATTATTATATCAGTAAAAGTAATTCCATGTTCACTGGTTAATTAAGCATTTCTACATTATATGCCTCCGTAGGCAGTTGGGACACAGACAGTATATTGTATAGAATAATACTTCTAAAGGAATTAAAATTATTACTTCTTTTGTTCTGTTATTTAGGAAGATAAATTGATTTATTTATTATATTTTCGTCCAATAATATCACTCAAACATAAATGTTACGGTTTTCGCACAGAATAACCTATTCATATTTTCAACTATTTGACTTTACTTGGATGACACTTGTTCCTTTTAGATTCTTTGAGTCTTCAAAATGCTCTCACTTTCTTTATTTAGATGGTAAACTGTGTTTAATATGTTTTTATCGAATGTTTTCTATTCCCTCAATGGATATGACGGCACTACTAACGAGTGTCTGCATTTATAATTTATAAAACGGTAGAACACATAATAAAATATCGAGTGATATTTTCAATTGTTACATCTGTTTGATAAAATCTGACTAAAAGTCAAACGAAACTTATTGGAAACATCGTTAATAAATAAAACAGAAACTTTAAAATTAACCTAGAATTATTAAAAATAAGATGTATTTGATAAGAATACCTAATATTGTATGAAGAACACTCCTATCTTTAATAAATTAAAGCAAACAAAGGTATAAAATACCGATGAACTAAGTAATATGTTTTAGAAAAAACAACTAGTTCATCGATTTATCCATTCTGAGTAAAATGTTCCATAACTTCTCTTAATGATGATTTAGTCAAAAGTTAATTAAATGGATACTTTTTTACTAGCCTTCTTTTTGAATTTTATTTGCTGAATTCATAGTAATTTCTAAAATATTTTTTAATATTTTAATAGTTTTAAAATTTTTTTTAAAAATAATTTCATAGGTATAATGTAAAGCTCAGACACAAAAAACAATGAAACAAAATCACATTCGTTTCTCGATAACTTAGTCTAGATACCTTAAAAGGAACATTTAGAATAAGTAGGATGAAGTGCGAAGTAATTCACGAAGAGTTACAAAGTGATGCTCAGTGTTTCGCCTTTTACTTAAGTGATATTACGAGTAGAGGTTAGGAGTTTGCAGTCTCCCACTTTGCAATTGTGTCTATACACTAAATTGGTGCGCTGCAATTGTGATGTCATTCGGAGATTATTCTTTATGATTCAATTCATTTTTGTTTTCTTGTTGTAGATGGGTGACACCCGAAACCGGTTGGAGAGCTTCAGCAGGAGTGTACGAGGTAAGACGGTATATTATAGTTCTAATATTATTAATACTAATCTCTGTGGTAATGACGAAATGATGAATTCAATTCATTGTGTTTAACTTTTATAATGTTGATTTTAAGTCTATCCTTGGGATTTACGAATGAGCCTTGATAATTTCTTTTAAAATAGGCTCATTTGTTTTATATGCGTTTGAAAATAGCTTTTGGTAGAATATGGTGTATGCCTGTCCTTGTTTACTTTTTTCTTTCTTGTTATTGTCTTGACTCCTATTATTTAAATCGTTTAAGTATTTCTTCAAAATGATGACGAGTTGTTAATCACTATATCTGATGTTGATAGGTTTTTGCTAATTTTTTTGAGTCTCCATATGAAAAATATTCCAGCTAGATAAAGGCTCTATGTATTAGGCTAATGCCCGTACACGCGGCCGTTGCAGGAACCCTGTAAAAAAGGTCTCCAATACAATAGATATGTTGTACTTTTGTTGTAAGACTTTTCTGTCTTCCCTTGCTAGTCTCGCGATGGTCACTTTACATTATCGCCATCTATTACCAGGTGAATTGAGTACCGCCAGCATAAATTGATTACGGTGAAATAAGAACCGTAAGTTACTCTAGTAACTTACTATATTCTGTGGATACAGTAACAAGATCGTTATTCCGGAAACTCGAGAAACTTATGAAAAAGCAAATTTCAGCTAAATTTGATCTAATTTTTAACAATGTGTGAATACAGGAAGGACTGCTACCAAAATTTACAAATATATATATATATATATATATAATATCACATTTTATATATAAATATATACAACAAAAATATCTGTATATATGGATATATATATATATATATATATATATATTGTTTAAAAGATTTTAATTTTTTAGTATTTAAATGTTATTATTTATTATCATTAATATTTTTATTGTTGTGTGTTTTCTATTCTAGTTTTTTATTTACGCCGAGCTTTATATATAACTTTCATTCTTTTCTCTTCTGTTCACTGTGTATTGTAGCTGGCCTTTGTCTTTCCTCCGCTCAACTTCTTTTCCTGAGGACAACCGTTAAAATGGTCGAAATATTGAAAAGAGTCGAAGAGTTCACAAAAACACGTGAAATAACAATGACGTTGGGGTTTTGACTCTGACAAATATCGCTGTTACGGTGAAAGGTCTTAGCCTTTTTTTTTTACCATTTCATATTGTAGTTTGATTATATATATATATATATATATATTATTAAAATAAGCAGCAGCTTCTGCATTGACCAGTTTCTTGTTGACACTCTCTAGTTTTCGCATCACTTTGCGGGGAGACTCTGGTATCAATGCAGAAGCTGCTGCTTATTTTAATAACAGATGCTTAAGGGAAGACCTGCTGCCATTGTACACAAATATATATATATATATTTAGATGTGTTCCCTAATCGGGATTTGGTCAATTTTCTAGGATAAAAAATCAATCTCTCGTTGCCAACGTTTCGGTTTTATTTTAAACCTTTTTTTAGTAACGACTGGTAACGACTGGCTGGTGTCCTTGAAGAAGTACTCAAACAGTGTAGCCAACTTACGGAAGGAGGGGAGACAAGGAAAGTTAAAGAAGCAAAAGCAAAATAAATAATAAATGAATGAAAACATTTAAGTAAAAACTATTAAGAGATTTAAAAAAAAAAACAAACCAAAAATATATAAGTAAACAAAAGATTAATTAAGAGAGTGAAATAAATAAAAGAAAAAATCAACGATTGATGTTAGCAGATCCACTTTCCAGAAGACTAATAAGTGCTTCTTCTTTACAATAAGTCCAGATTGTTTAATAACTTAGGTGATTAACTTAGACGATTGGTGGCAGAACATAAGGATGAATTTAGATCCAGTTTGATGTTTGTGTTCAATAATAATATACAGGATTTTCAACAATTTAAGAATAGTTCAGTTGATATATTTTAATAATTAGGATATAAATATTCAGATTTTCAGTGTACAGAAACAGTACAAAGATTTATTGAAACTATAATAAACAACATTGAATATTATCAGATTGGGTAAAAAGAGGTGATGCAAGAAGCAAGCCAGTGGCGTGTGCATGGAACTTGCGCAAAGGGAAGAATATAACTCTGCATCCTTACCCTAGTTTTATGAATAGAACTTAGCAGAATACCTAAATGGATTATAAACCCGTTGATTGATCTTATTTGATCCATATTTAATACAATATTTGGTAATAAATAATTTAAAATTAATATACTTAGATGAAATACCTTATGAACTAAACTGTAGAACGTGTTTTTATTTATGTGTAATTATTTCTTTCAGAAATTCCCTTAAAAGCTAAAGAATTCAGACCTCTACATTCATTCTTCTGACTAAAAAAAAAATTTTTATATTACCTTTAAATCGAAAATCTATACCAATCGAAGAATATTAACATGTTTCTAAAAATATAATAAAGGGTTATATATACCTATACTATATTAGTTTTTTATGTTATTAATATTTATATGAATATATTTTTTTGAAGCTCCTAAAAAAAGAAATGAATTTGGGCAATCATAAAAATTAATTCTAGTTCATATTGATTCATTTGTATAGGCACATAATATTCCATACTCATTTAAATTTTTCTCTCATTCACTCTCTTTCTCCCTCCCTCCCTCTCTCTCTCTCTCTCTCTCTCTCTCTCTCTCTCTCTACATATATATATATCTTTCTAGCTCATTGTATCTATATCTATCTTTCCTCTCACTTGTCTCCGGAGTGACTCACTTCTTCCTACCTGTTGATGAATTGATTGAAATGTAGTAGTGGGTTTTTGTGATTTTAGTTCGTATATATTTTTGCGTTTTAAAGAAGTAGACCTTAACTTCAGTAAGTTATTGTCATTTGCTAAAATTAAGTTTGTAATTTGTAACTTGCCATAATTAACAAACCACTTGTTATGGTTGAAAGATCTTAGTCTTTTTTTTTTCATTTTTTATGTGGTTTGGACGTCGATATATATATATATTTATATGAATTAAAAATAGAAAATCGATCCAAAGCAGGCAATGAATTTTCAAAATTAACTAAAAAGACAGAAACGATAAATTTATTTTTTATTTAATTTAAGCATATTTAAAGTCTTTAATTATTATTATAACTGTTATCGCAAGGAACTACGGTTAGCACAGGTAGCAGTTCAGCCATACGTGTGCCTTCTCAAAAAAAAAAAATAAAGAAAAAGAGAAAAAAAGATTGATAAAGGCAATAGGAAATAAATGAGGTAGAAGTAAAAAAAAGCACAAATTATAATGTATGCAAGGAATTTAAACAAGTTGAAGAATAAAATGAATAAAAATAAAAAATACAAACTTGTGATGTGTTTTAAAATATATTATCATTAAATTTTAAGTAGATTTTTAATTTTTGTTCTACCAAGTCAATCAGTTTGATTGATATTAACTATATGAGAGCTGCTTAGATGGTAAGGTTTTTAGCTGAAGGCAGATTCTTGTTTTTGAATTCCTTAATGTTTGGTTAGCAGTGTTTTTTTTATATTTTGGTGTAAACATACAGTATACTAATTATTATGTAACGGTTTTGACATGTTTCAACCATTCTCTAGTTATTTTCAGGCAAAGTTATGGCCTATACGTTGGTCCTTATATGCTGGTTTCTATATACTGAAAACAGTATGTAAGGACCAACATCTGGGCCATATTATAATGTGCCTATAAGTGTTATACAATACTAATTACAAATGTGTACTGTATTTGACATGTTTCAACCATTCTGTGGTTATCTTCAGGGAAAGTTATGGCCCAGACATTGGTCGTTATATACTGGTTTCTATATACTAATATACTATATACTGAAGCCAGTATATAAGGACCAACGTCTGGACCATATTATTATGTACCTATAAGTGTAATACAAAAATTTTTTTTTTAAAGTATATTATTGTAATAGTGGATCCCTGAGCCATTTTCTCTTGAGTTGTCTTGGTGGGTTCTGGGAAGGTGAGGAGGAAGCAAGGATTCGTACAAACGGATTTGGATGAGAGGAAAGGTTGTTGTGAAATGACTTATAACGATCAGAGGCAAGGTTTTGGATGAATGGAATTTTTAGGTCTTTATGAAGGGTGTAGTTTTTGACGTAATACAAAATTAATTAGAAATGTTGTAATCAAAATGAACATTGTTCAGTATTCTTCAATTAATAATTAAAAATAGCCTTTGTTTTTGAATATCTATTTACCGGTGCATTCATTTACTTGGAGTGCAGTAATGACTTCACAAATATAGTTAACTTCATTGATTTACTATGTTTCAATTTTCTGTTCTAGCAGTAGTCTAGCTCTAATAGAAAACAAACAAAAATCTAAAAGTTAAGACATTACGCTGACAAATGACTTGTAATGACTGTACTGCACATTTTGCAACTCACTGTACAGTCGCTGTAAACCAAACACAACTAAACCAGAGCCTAGTCATTAGTTTCAGTGTGCCTCCAAGTAGTTTTAAAACAGGAATATTAAAGAATACTTATTCGCTAAAAAGAAAAAAAAACTTACTTACATTTTAATATTTTTAATTTATGTCTTGAGATTAAATTACAGTCTGTATAATATAGTAAATTACAATTTATAACCTATGATTTATAGCTTATTAATTGCTTGACTTGAGATTAATGACTCTACAAATAATTTTATTTCTAATGAATTCAGTATCGTATGAGTAAATTTAACTCTTCGTAATAACTTTAATTCTGTTTTTGTAATTAACATTTTCCTATTTGTAGGACAAAACTAAGGTTTACAACACTTATCCAAACTCAACAAAATAGCAAATCTTTTATTAGAAGTGGTTTAATTTTAATCCTATTGTTTCGTAATTTCCTGTTTAGGATCTATGATTAGGTAAACGTTTTTGGAGTATCATTTAATAGAGGGTTTTAGTTTTATCTTTTTAATATTTTTTACCCTACCATAAAGATGTCTGGCTAGGCAAGTTCTTTTTATCACTAACGCCCGATTTCTACCATTTTTAGTAACTTCCTACTAGGATGCTGGGTATCTGAAATGTTGGTCTACCTTTTATTATAATTAGTTTAATGTATCCGCTGTAATTTCTTAAGATAGTTTACTAGTGTATGTAAATATATTTGTTTGAAAGATATGTACTACCATTCTCTTGCTTTATTCTTCATATATATACTGAAAGTGGTTTGTTAAGCTTACAATAGTATTACTTATTTTGTACTTTTGATTATAAAAGCTACAGACAGGAAAATGAAATTATAATATCATTATAGATGAGCCATTTCAGACAGCGCATCTTAAAAAAAGAATTATATTTTTCTTATTAGAGTAGTTGAAATGAAATGAAATATACTTAATCATTGGCAGTGAGTGTTTATACAACATGATATGCTTCTGGGATTTGATTATTGGGAACAAGATTGCGTTAAGTCTTATACCTGAAGTTACATGGACACTTATACACAAAACACCGTTCAAGTTATGCAAAAAATAAATACAATTATAATAAGAAGAAGAATCAGTAGCGTAACTTTTTGATATTATGCATAATATCAATAAGTGGAGAACATCATAAGTTTATTTTGAGATGATATCTTTGAGCCATTGTAACAACTGCAATAGAGAATAATGGGGTGGTGATATCATGTAATGTATGGAAAATCCTTTTAAAAGAAGTTTCCGCTATGCCTATTAAAAGTTTTATTTTGACGGGATATATATATATGACATCTTAGGCATTTTTGTTTTGCCATGTAGCCCATAGGTGAATTAGACTTAAGATTTAGTTAGTAATTTTTGAAGATTAAAAGAGTTATGTTGGGGGAGAGGGTAGGTTTAAATAATAAAAAGAGGGTGGGGGTGATTGATTGGCGGGGCGGGGTGGGGGGTCGGCGGGGCGATCAGTGGGTCCCACGATGCCGTGTGGAGAGGGTGTGCAGGCGAGGTTGGCTCTAGAGACGTAAGCTAAACACGGCTAGAGCATGTGGCACTCGCCAACATGGACAATCCTAATACTGCTCGGAGCGGCTGTCGTTCATGCCCATCGTAGACACCACCACCTCCACGAAAAGACAGGTAACCTAGTCCTCCTTAGACCACTCTGCTTCTCTTAGAATTCCACACATCATATTCAAATTTGAATTCATAACCACTTCAGTATACAGAATCACACATTTAACACTTGACTAATATGTTCATTCCTCACGCCAGCCTGACACATGAATGCTGCCCAATGGTATTGACTGAATTTTTTTCTAACCCAGTTTACAATGACTCATGTACCAGTTTAGTAAAATATAATTTCTCATTTCAATATTTAAAAATATTTCTTTTTATACCATTCTCCTTAAGTCTTTAAATAAAAAAATTATAAGATTTTTAAATAAGAGGACATATATTTTAAAAGTTATTAATGGCTCAATGTAAGTAACAATATAACTTTTTGAGTTACCCAACTACTTTTTTTGCATTTGCTGATATAATATTAAATGAATAAATTATTTACTGGAATTTATTAGTTTATTTTTGCAACTAAATACATATAAAGAAACACAGGGTTATATATAAGATTATTTATAAAATTTCTAAATCAAATAGTATTTCTTGTCGTCATGTCTAACTTTTGGCAAAAGGGATGTTTTATTCTGCATATTTAATCTTTTTTAAGATTTATTTATGTTAAACATGGTGGTAATATGAAGATAATACGATTCAAGCCAGTGGCATGCTTTTACTACAATTGCTACGCTCGCGTTGCAGAGTATTTTACCGGCTTGCCAGTTAAGTGATTCAAAGCGATTTTACTAACAAACAACGATTGTTTTATTTAACTCCTTGTACGTATTTTCACTGTTGCTCTAATGTTAATATTATAAGTTACTATTGGGATAAAACTTAGAAAGATTGACACTCTGAGTTTGACAAGCAAACTTTTTGAAGTGTGTCAATATTATTTTGACACTATCATAATCATTAACAATATAATGTCGATACAACATTACATTATTTAAATATCTTAAATTGCTAAATATTTACAGATAGATAAAATATATAAATATTTTAATTACATATAATTTTACTTAACCTTTTTATGTTCAAGACTAATTATATTTATACATATTATAATAAAAATGTGAAAACTTAAAACATTTGAACTTTTAAGTGAATATGTTTGATAATTTAGTATACACGTTTATTTTTTCATTGCACTAGAAGATCAAAATAATTGACAAAAGGGAGTAGCAAAGTATCTTTGTACACGTATGTAGTCACTTTTATATTAATATTTCAAATGTGTATTACATTAATAGTAAATATTTATTTTTTTGTTAATGTTAAGTGTAAAGTCAATGAATATAGACTATTAGATATCAAGAAAGGGTATTTATTCTGTGTTGATATAATTTGGTACTTTGATGTATTTGGTACGGATTAATATATAATGACTATTATTACATGGGCTTATCTTATAAAGCAGTCTGTCAGAAGCTAAATGACAGACTTTCATGTTTATTTGATAATCTATTAAATAATCAACTTCAAATATATAATTAAATTCAATTTTATAATCTCATTTCAAATAGATTAAAAAGAATTACGATAGGTTTGCAAATTTTTAATGGTTATATGCTTCAAATTGTGTTGGATCGCTGAAATAAATCTTGATTGAAATCTATTGAAAGAATGTTTGTAAATCATAGTGAGATAAGTCCGTAAGTGTAACTTTTTAGTGGTTTAAACACGAGAGTTGATCGTCGGTATTACGTTGACTGCATCTGAATTGATCGTGCACTTGCAAGTGAAGTCTATGGTTGTTACGAATCATGATTGATATATTTAGAATCTTGAGATGTCATTTATAGACTAAGTTCAAAATATGTTATTGCTAAAAAGTATTGCATTAATTGTGTCATCCGTTGATATAAATATTCTAGAAGCAAATTTCAAACAGTTTGTCGCATTATCTCCAATTTATCCATTGGTATTATATTATGCAAGAAAATAATGTAGAGAATACAAATACTAGTTTGTAGAAGTATATCACAAAAGTTTAAATTAAATTTATAACATAAATATGGGAAGATTAATGTCTGCAAATTGGTTTTAAGATATAAAAAAAATATATTTGACTGAACAATATATCATCTTTACATACATCATTTAACAACTCCTTATTCATCATTTACTGATCTCTTATTCATTCTTAAGATATGTTCCTTTTTGTGATACCATGAAAAACCGTTCTATGTGAATTACATTAATATTTATGTGTTGTCACCTTCTCCGTCATTTTGTTTTTGAAATACTTATATGCAGTGAGAATGAACACAACTGCAATATTCAATTTTTGGTTGAAGCTCGTTTGTCCCTTCACATTCTCTTCCAATCTCCCCCTGAGTATGTCCTGAGGTGCACACTATTGATTATAGTAGATGTTTTGTTTGATTATATACTTCTTGTATTTTTTATTTCTTAATTCATATAATGAAGAAATAAAAACCGTTTAGTATAAATAGTTTTACAGTTTTTTCTAAACATAAACCATGTAGATTGATTAAAATAATTTTACTCAGATTTATTGATAAGTTAAAATTATTATTATTATTGATTAATGAAAACAATTGAGGTGATAGCATAAACAATTTTAGGAAAAATTTCATTTAAACGCTCCATATTTAATTAATGATTATTGGAGTTTTTGCTCATTTGTTCTTTAATTTTTTTCATTATATATTTTTGGGTAGTAAGGTTACGTTAAAGTTAATAAAGAAAATATATTTAACTAATGTAATTTGTGATAAGCGGTAATTTTTGTGGATCATCTGTTGTCCAGATTGGTAGATTATTTTTATAAATACAAAATGGCATGTGTTAGAATGATTTAATTATTTCTATTTTATACATCACCAAGATAATTAATTTATTTTTACTTTATTGTAATTAAAGTTAGTAACTGTTGGCAAATTTGATTTAGGATTCCATCTTAATAGTCATCTGAATAAATTTTTAAAATTTTTTAATTTTTTATTTGTGTTTTTGTGGAAGTTTGTGAGCAGGCAGAAGTTTGTGCGTACCCGACAGCAGGTCGCATTCTTTGATGGATCAAAAATTGATTTTGTGACTAATATATCCCTATGCAATGTAATGCGCTCTAGAACTTTTGGCCAAAGTACCTATTATTTTAGTTGGTTGCTACGAAATAGAATCATAATACCTATATAGATATTTTGACGTTTTGGAGCTCTTGAATCCATTTTTGATAATATAGCCTTCATGTAGGTGGGTGGATATTAACAGAACATATTGTAAACATTTTAAAATATTGTAGCCATTTAATAAATATTAATGTCATTGGACATTAAGTTCAAGGTACCTTTACTGCTTATAGATAATCATGAGAAATGTACTTTGTGGTACTTACTCTAAAATCTGAGCTAACGTCAGCCCGCCCCTCTGATCTTTCTAGAAACTTTGAAACCTATCTTAAGTATTATTTTAATATGATTATTGGTAATAAATATTTTATGATTTTTAAATGGGAAATGTTATACTAAAAAATGAGAACTATTGAGTTCCACCGGCAGTAAATAGTTAGATTGTTATTAAGTATGACAACATGAAGATAGCTACATGACATTTAAATCAATTAATGAAAGATTGATATGGCTATTTATAATAGATTTGAGAGTAAACTAAATGTTTTTAATTAACGCTTCAAGTCTCTTTGTTCATTTCTCTCCTATTGATGGAATAAATAGAAGTAATAAATAAGATAAGTAATTATTTAGTTATGAATAAATAATTTACTTGTAAACAAGTAATTCAGTTATAAAATAAGTAATAAGTAAGTAATTATGAAAGAAAAAAATAAGTAATCAATGAAATTAGAAATATAATTTGTTATTTGTTTAAAAGAAAACCATAACTACAAAGGAAAAAGGAAATTTATTATTTCCAAAATTCTATCTATTTCATCACAGGAATATGATAAATAAGTTTCTATTTAACTTAGTTGAATTATTGAAAAAATTATTGAGGAAAATATCTGCCATTCAAAATTATATTCTGTTAAAAATTTTTAAGTAGTAAAAATTAGTTTTATCTAAAGAACATAGACATATTTTTGGAGTATTATTAATAAGGAACGGTGATAAATTGTTACAATCGTGTAGTTGAGCAATGTTAATTATTTTTAAGCTGTTTTCTTTCTACTTAAATGGTTTAAATGTTATTGGTAAATTTTAATATTATTATATATTTTAAAAAAGTAGACTGTTTTTAAGTTTAATCCTTCATTGGTTTGGAATGTAAAATATCTATGTGGAGTAACGTTAGTATAGATATATAATATGGTGCATCGTGATGCATATAAAATAATGCATATTATATGCATTATATAATTCTGATATAATATATAATGCATATGCATTTAAAGAATATAATATATCTATATAGTGCATCGTGAGTAGGGATATACAAATAATGAAAGATTAACCCAGAGTATAAGTTTTGAGGTGACAGCACGTGGTGCCACTAATCCACACACCAGCCCTCCCAGTGTTGCTTATCTTCGGTAGGCCGAGTACACCGGGTGTTTCAACATGACCATTTCTGTTGTAATAAAGTTAAAAGTTAACTAAATATTATTTAGTTATCATTATTAAAAAGAACAAAGAGTGCAGGGAGAAGAGATAATGGTGTGATAATGCATGCAGAGCGTTATCTGTTTAATTAATATAATAAGGGTAATTAATAATAAGTATAGACAGGGTAAAAAGTAAATTGAAAATTATATGGAAAAGTTATTAGTCTTTTGACTGGTGAAAGTCAAAGCTATCTCATTACTACATGGAATGGTTTTGGTCAGTGGAATCTCTTACTCGCCCCAAATGAGTAGATCAAATCCCTCAACAACTTGTCTGTGTTATCTAGATTTTGTATGAATGATCTTTACATGACATTAATAATCGACTTGTTGAATAGAGAAAATAAATAAAAACAAAAAAAAGAAACAGTTGGCTTGTTCGATATGTCCTCCAGTTTACGAATATATGGCTCAAGCTTACAGATGTTGCTTCGAATCCTTCGGCTTTTACTTTTAAAGTGCCATATTGACTTTAAATATTTTAACAATGTAGTTTTAGATATAGCTACGATATAAAATAGCAACTTTACCATCATCCAGTTTCTGCGTTTAACGAAATTTTAGAAAAATGTATATAGTATATTAGAATGTTTGCATTTGAACGACTGACTTTATGTTAATAATTGATTAGATGAATAGATAAAAATAAAAAGTGTTCATTAATAAAAAAAAATAGGTTAAAATTAATCATAATCTTTTTCAATCATAAATGTATTAGACGCACTTATTACAATATTTAGAATATTTGATATGTTTTTTCTTTGTAGTTAAATATTTTATGTTTTTTGCTAGACAGCCAATATATCTTGTAAAATAAATCCAATAAGGTGATAAATTAATGAAATATACTCCCGATAGAGTTGAGTTGTCTTAATATTGACTATATTGTATAAAAAACATAATACAACCCTGTGTATTATTGTTGTTAATAATAGTAATATTGTTCATATAGGAATATAAAAAATAAGAGGGCTTATTTAAAACCTACGATGTGAAGTTAATCTCACTAAAATGTTTCTCCTGCACGGCGAATTATATTACTGATAATCGATACGTATACGGGAGAGCGAGCATTTTAAATTCTATGGCACTACTTAAACTAAGTAACTCGTTTTAAACAAGTCGAAAAAGTAGCAATAAAGTTTTGTTTTTGAAAAACTACTTATATGAGCTGTATATCGTTGGTATTGTCTCTAAGGAATACATATTCTGCTTTAAGTGGTCAGCTAGTAACAGTCGTAATTCAAGAGTTGCTGATCTCTGGTTTAGAGCTAATACAAACTGCACTTTCGATAAATATCTACCAGTCGTTTTAATTAGCCACAACTTATACAAAATAAGCATTTAATTTTGATTAATTTTCTAAACATCTAATTTTTAGAAACTACTTTAGGCAGTGAAAAAATGAATGAAATATGGGTTTATTTAATTAATTTTTACTAAAATTAAAATACAGTCATTGATTTGTCTTTGCTGTTTGAACGACTTTGAAGCAACTCCAAACAGTTAGCAAACCCTGAACAAATTGCAGTTTAAACAGAGATGTTAGAAAATTATGCCCACGGAATTTGAACATGATTTTAGAAGTCGAACAGTTTTCCAAACACGACTGCGGCCGAATTCGAACTTATTATTCCATTTCTTATAATTTTTTTGAAGGAAAATTAGTTTTGCTTTTCTATCAAATTAGTTGTTGAATAAAATTCTTTAACGAATAGATGTCGAAAACCAAGGTACCACTGTATAATCAAACTAATGTACAATTAGGTTTAATTAATTCATTAATTTTAAGTTGTCACAGATTCATAATGAAATTATGATAAGAAATATGGAATATTATTTAAAATGTGTTTACACTTTGGGACCTATATACTATTAGAGGATCGTAGCATCCAAGGAAGATAGCTTTATTAGTATTTAATATCTATACTTCATGTTCGATGCAAATAAAAAACTAAAAGTATATATATTTTAATTATACCATAGCTTTTACTTTAGCATAAAGTCATACTTGTCAAATACCCTTGTAATATTGTAAAGTCTTTGGATTTAATAAGCAATTAAAATAATTTCTCTGCCCCAATTGACAAAATGACTACTATTATACGTTTGTTATCAGTAAACATGTCTATTAGTCGACATGTTTATATCCGTTGTAATCCTGGTTACGGCTGATTTGGGACACTGTAGAAAGTAACTCAGTCCTCCTGTAACCTTACAGGGCAGGGACATGAAATCTATTTCAAACTGATAGCCATAAACAGCTTTACGGACGGTAAGTAGGCAACGCATTCATACACCTTATGAGTTACAGCCATAGCCAGCATTAGTGGTATTATATGATTCAACATTGGAAAACAATAATATTTTACTACAATCATTTCATATTGTTTTAAATTTTTTTAAAATGAAAATCTTCATTGCTCAACTAAAAAATCACTAGTTGCACTTTCGAAAGAAGGGGTTATGGCGTGTGGTATTACATGGTCGATGAGTTTGATATGTCGAAGATGGAGGGCGCTGCGACCCTGTGTAGCTGACCGCCTGGGTAGTGCTGGCTCATTTGCACCTTAGTGCACCTCCGCCGACAACTCGTCGAATTGGTTTTGCCTCGGTCCATCAATTACAGAATATCAGGCTACCATTTCCTGATGTATATTGTAACTATTATTATATGGACGTTTCCTATAGATTTAATTGGCTTAATTCATGAGATATTCAAAACTATTTGTATAATACTAACGAAAACAAGGCTTCATCTTAGTTTACTTAGACAATCTGTACACTATTTGTATCAGGTTTTTGAATTATAATGTAACAACGCCCCCATGTCCCACAGTGTTGTGCACTGGACTTCAAAACAAAGGTCGTGGATTCGAATCCCCCAAAATTGCGTACATTTATTATTTATTCAAACAATGCACGATGGCAAGAAATCAAATAAACAAGATCAGTCATCAGAATTTTATAAGTATATAGATTACGACGCTGTTTTTAATCTCTATGACATTTCAGTCCTGCATTACCAACAATAGATTAAAAAATATAGTGTCTTTATTGATATCCCATAAACTAATCCCGTTATTCGATTTTGATCTCAAACTAAACAGTTTTTAAACCAACTAATAGAAGTTTTTTTTAAACTTAATTTTGAATGAGATTTGAATAATTGTTTATTGATTGGTGTAAGTTTAAAAGTGATGCACGAACTCGTTGTTGTAGGATTAAAAGAAATTGTATGGCCAGAGGAGCTCATGTCCACTCCTTCTAAAGAAATAAGCAAACCGTACTCCCTTTAAAACTCTTTGTACATCTACTTCAAATCATACCAAACGTTCTTGGACAGTACGATTTGCAAGTCACCTTTCGATGCAATTTAAAGGTGGAAATGTTCATGGATAGCTTCTACCAACATACATTTAAAAGAAAATATATTAGCAACCTCTATCAACTCGTCTATTGTATAGAAAGAACAAAGAAGGTCCATGAATATGATGGATCACGTATTCACAGCTTCATGGTGTCCAATAATGACGTCTAGTTCTTAGCCTTAGTGAACTATGTTTGTCATGAATGACCATCTCCGGAAGTTCATCATGAATGTAACAATGGTGCTTTCATCCCTGCAATAGTTACACTTATAGGGATACTTAGTGAGCTGTGCCAAAACGATTTCATTTAAATAAAGAAATACTTTTGCTCGCTTTGTCTCATAATGGTTGAAATACTCTGATAAATGGATCTTGTAAAGGTGGTCAAAACTATTAAATTGTGTAAATGTATATATTTTGAGTAAAAAATAAATGAACTCTATTAAAGGGATAGACGTATTACTTGGAATCTACTAGGCGTGTTTATGATACTGGACGTGTTTATGTTATATAATGTAATTCAGTAAAATATATGCATATCATAATTTTTTATATGTAATCTAAACAGCGGATCTCAGAATTCTTAATTCAAACAGTTTTTCATTGCTCTACTGTTTCACAGTAGTAGCCTTCTCTGCTTCTGAGATATCAGATAAATCTTGACAAACCTTGCTTGAATCCAATCAAACATGGAATAGTAGTGAAGTACTTCATCACTAATTATGGAATGAAGTAAGGAGTTAAACAAGCTTGTAATAGTTTTGCTAAATTGATTAACTATTTAGTAAATACATATTTTGTAATAGCCTGATTGATAACTACGTTAACGTTTTAATACAGTTTAAAGTGAGCTTTGCGAAGTATGGATAATGAAATAAAGAAAGGTTAGGTGATCCGAACACAATCCTCCGTGACTAAGTTAGGGAGAAAACTTACGATCAAACCACTGAGCACTTACCTCATTCATATTATATTTATTATTGATCTTGTGTTTTATTAAATAACTTGAAAATGTACTTAGCTATTAGTCATGGCTTTTCTTCGGAGTCAGTCAATCATTGTATAAATTATATATAAAGTTTATAATAATGCCTCTATTTTTGTAAATATTTATTTTTTGAAGGGCTAAAAATAAATATTTCATTCTAGAAGCTAGTGTTTGTCTCATTTGACGATTGCACACAAATCGTTCTCAGCTGAGCTCAGTGAAGTAATCATCGACAATATGAACTAATGACATCGTAGTGCGACCCTCAGACAAAGAATGCAAAGGATTAGGGACGTAGGAATAATTATTATTGTAGCCTTTAAACAGTGATTATTATTGAAAAATGTATAATGCTACAGGACTTATAATTAAAATAATTGAGATCCTAACCTGAAAATAAATATTTATTAAGTTAAACGTAAATTTGCATCAAGCTAACAAGATGGTAATTCTTTTCTTATGAGAAATATAATTCTTTCTTCCGGGTATATTTCTTCAAGTTGTGAAGCAAAACTATAATTATAATTGTGTAGAACTATAATTAGATATAATTAACAATTAGGTATACCAAACAATTGTTTCAGTAGTTTATACTACCTTTTTTTTGGAATTGTTTGTGCCTGTTTATTTTCTTTACAATACTAATTGAAAGTAAAATTTAATTTCAAATCACTGTAATAAATTATTTATTACGTGAGTATAATATATTTTTACTTTAACTTTGAATTTAAGAGCAGTAGCCTAACAGAAAAGTTATTGTCATATAGTTACAATATCTTATCAAACGATATAAACCAAAAATGATGACAGCTAAGTTTCAAGTGACTATACCCCCCCCCCCCACCCCTTTACTTTGTAACTCAGAGGTAGAAATCTCTTTAATTTAGTGTTTTATATAAAAAAAAATAAATTGTGTCCATTCACGATTGGTAATAAATGCTTGAATTTAAACATTCTTCTTGGTTTATATAATTGATTTTTTAATTTTCATCCCCTTTGATGATTCTATCTAGATATATATTTGTTTTGATATATTTGAGAAAATATTATATAAACCAGATAGCAACCCTGAATCAAAACCCTGGAACAAATCGTTTTACGGTTTTAGCAAGTAAACTAACATAATTGTTTTATTTTCAAAACCATTTAAAAACCCAAAAAATATTATTTTTAAAAATAACTTTACAAATCAAATGATGCAAGATTCTTCTTCTCATGTTGATATATGTTGTAACATAAGAATCAATTTTCCACAAACGGAAATCCGTTTTGTCTATTATTATTCTAATGATAAAACAAGTACATATTCAGAGAAGAAAATTGCAAAAGTTGGAGTTTTTAGCAGGAAGTTTTAACTAACCCTTGTTATCCAACTGTCCTTTGAGCAGCATCAGAAGCTATATTACTTCTGTGCCACTCTTTTTATAGCTTAATTTTTTTTATTTAAAAAGGCGTTTTAACCTTATATATTACTGAAACGTACATTAATAAATATTTAGTTATTGCTGTATAATCTTTCAGCAGATTATTTTAGTATAAAAAGTTGCTTTACTTGATAAATATGTATATTTCATGACAGATGGCATTGTCTCAGTAGAAATATTAAACTTTTTGATAAGTAACCTTATTACTTAAAAACTATTGAAATGTTTTTATTAGCAGGCAAACCTGAAACAGAACTCTCCAGAATTTTCAAGAATCGATATGAAACATAGTAACTGGCTGCACAACAAATGCAGCTTTATAATGTTTTAAGCATAAAGATTTTCAAATTTTTATCTTTAATTTTGAAAATTTTATTATCCAAATTTTTCTTTAAATTAAACTTGGATAATAAATTAAATTAAATTTTTTCTTTAAATTAACAAGATATAATAAAAGTAAATGCTTAGGAATAAAAAGTAAAATCACGACTGTTAGTCGTAATTTCTCGTAAATTTGAATTATAATGTCAAAAATGAAAATGGCATATTTATAAAATTAATGGTTTACCTAAACTTCAGTTGGAAAAAGTTTTTTTACATGTTTTTTTTACATTTTTTGTAATTAATCTATAAGGAGTTGGAATAAAAAGGATTTTATTGTAATTCTTACAATTACATTAAATGAGAATGTGAATATGAAACGATTCGTTTACAACTTATCAAGCATTCTCATTTCCTGATGAAGTCTACTTTGTAAGATTAAAAAAAACTAATTTTAAAAAATTAGATAGTTTTACAAGAAATAGATATAATAAATTAAAAGCAACATAGCTTTAATACACTTTGTTCAATGTATATATACGTAGGTTTATAGGCAACTGAAGAAGTCGTTGGTGATGTGACTAGAATTTTATTTTTTTGTAAAAAAAATTTTATTTTCAGAATATTTTTTAAAAAATATTCAGAAATGCCTTAATTGGTTTACGATTTCTCGGAAATAATAATTTATAAAATGAATAATAATTACAATTTAAATAATAATTTTGAAAAAATGAATTATTATATTAGTAATGATAATTTTGTAATATAATTTGACACCATAAAATAAAGGGATCCTTTTTCAAACTTGTATTTAAAAGATGTATTATAAAATGTAAACATCTATAGTATATCAAATATATTAAAAGTTTAAAATATATAATTATAAGTAATATAATAATTATAAAGAAATAGAATGTTTAATAGAGTTTAGGAGGGTATAAGTAATATACTGGTTTGATTAACTTGCATTAAACAGTTTAGTTTTGATTGCAAGCTTTTAATGTTAATGAGTTGAAATTTAATACTATATTTAAATGTATGTTAATTAGATTGAATTAATATATCAGTCTCTGAGGAGAAATGTCAATTGTGTAACTTTGAACTGACTAATATATAATTAAAGACGTAAAGCTGCATATTTATTGTTAAAACTTTTACTAAAAAGAACACGTATATCTTTCTGAAAGTATATTAATTTAGATTTTAATTCGCAGCGTTAAAAAATTAAAATATGACAAATCACTAAAAAAAAATTTCAACTTATTTAATGTGTTTAAGCATTAATATAACTGTAACAAACAACAAACACTTACTCCTTACTTTCGATTTATGCTTGCTGTTTGAGATTTAATAAAATTTTTTATTAGTAGTTCTTTGATAACTGTGTTCTGGAAGATTAATGAAATGTTGCTAGAAATAAAGAGTGGGGGCATTAATACTTATTTCAGTTCTCTTGCTGATCTGCACAGTTAAGTTTCCTTATACATAAATTACAAAAAAAAAAAACAAATGTGAAATTATTATTGAACACAAGTATGACTATATTTTACTGTTTCTGAAAATTTTCCCAATAGCAAATAATTATATTTGAATGATTTTTAAATACTTATACTTGTTAAATAATTATAACGCTTAACAATTTAGTTAAAATAGTGCATTTGTAATTTACTTTGATACTTTTGTAGTCTTTGCTTGTTTTTTTTTAATTGTAAAATTTTCTTAAAATTTTAGACATGGACGTTATAGCAATGTATTTCATAAAAACAAGAAAAGTTTCTGAAAACTTTTCTACATGGTTCTTTAGAAGATTAGTTACTTGAACTTTTGCGATAGTTTGAAAGAAATTTTGAAATTAGTTGTTATAGATTTCTGTTTACTATTGTTTTCCAGTCTTAAGTAGATTATAATATCAATCAAAAGCGGGTACCATTCAGTCGGGAGGTCCAAATTTTGTTTAAAGATAGTTAAGGATAATGAGTTTAATATGTAAACTCCTTATGCCTGTTGTGTGTGGGTGGGGTGGTTGAAGCTAGTCCGATTTGTGATCACAGCACCGGAGGATAGCCCATCTTGTTTTATTTCTGTTTATCGCTTTATCTGCATGACTTCTTCATCTTACCAGTTTACCTTCTCTAACGTAATATTTTTTTTGTTATTTTCATATGTTTGGTAAAACTGGCTGATTCTGGCTTTTGTTATTTAAAAAAAAACATTAATAGGAATAATAAATTTAATTTTTTGTTTTAACTATAGGAGTTTCTTACCAGTTATTTACACCATATAAATTTACACAACATAAAAGTTTAGAGAATATCCATAAAAGCAATGTTTTTTTCAGAAAACAAAACCTTTGAATAATCAACAGCTCTTCTTCAGGTTTACCTGCTGATAGTGGCAATTTATTTATTCATATGATGATTATTCGTGGCTTTGGAATGCCATTGCTTTATCGCCTCACTGCTAGCAGAATTACCTGATGAAGAACTCTCGAGTTTGAAATCTATTCCTTTACAATAAAATATTGTTCATGTCGAGATTTTTTTAATAATTGCCAAATAAGAGCCAGTAACTGACCACACAACTACAGAATTCACACAACACGTTTATAGAACATTTTAAACATTCAAGTGTTCAATTTAATTTCATTTAAAACTTCGTGTAAGAATTTGATCTGAGTAATTTTTTCATTGCTAAATGCTTGCTAATGCCGGTTACCATTCATTACTTCGGCATCATTCTTACCTTTTTGAATTATAAATATTAGAGTGTGAGAGGAGGAGGGCAGAAGTTGTCAGGCTGCTCTCATGCACATCAAACTTATTCCCAGTTCTTATTAAACAAGGCTCAATTAGACAAGTTGCCTGAATCAGAAATCATAGACTTAATTCAATTTAGATCAATAATTGAAATAGACATATCATAATAAATAAAATATATAAATAAGTTAATCCTTTATACAATACGACGCAGAGCATAAGATCAGATTGTATAAAAACAGTATATTACGACCAGCTTTTATTACGGACTTCAATAGTTGAGAAAGTCGTGCTACTGCAACTTGAAGCACAAGCAATCCCTTAAGTTAAAAGTTCACTTTATATTTCATACCGACCTTATTCATTTCATTAACGATTCAAGCTTTAACTGGTATTTTATATACACTTAAACTCTAAAATATTGATGAAACATTTGATAATAAAAGAATAAACCAATTTTAAGTATAGTGATATATTAGAATTATGGCATGTTAGCACTCATTCTCGTAAAATCTTCAGAACAAAATATGTAAAGTCGTGGTTTCTCTTTTAAATCATGCAGTCTATTCATGCTGTAAGTAAGTTTTTATTAACAATTTACGTTTTGATTTTAATTTAAAATGAAACCGTTGTAAACCAGAAAAAATGATATAAAAACAGAAAGGAAACAATTCATAAATCTATTACACATTTTAACGTTCGTTATCATCAGAAGAAGAAGTAATATTTTTCTACTGAAGAGCCGAAATGTAACTAATAACATATATGAGTACCGCCCTGTCTTCCTGCGGGACTCTTCGCTCTTCGCCCTTCACACCTCCTGATGACGACGATGGTCAAAATATCAATGTGAGTTATGTCTGTGTCTTTCTGTGTGTTTCCTTCGTTTTGAATTTATTTTATTTTAAAAAGTCCGCTGGACCGTTTCTTTTAATTGTAATAACATATATTTATATATGACGGTATGTATAATAATTGTGGCGGTATCACAATAAACAAAAGTGGCTAAATAAAAATGAGAAATCACTACATAAAAAAATGAAAAAAGTTCTAAAGATTTCACAGGTAGTTCATTGTTAAAGAACTTTTTGCGTATGAAACATTAAAAGTCGTTTACAACGGATACTTTGAAATATCTTACAACTTTTGCATTATTTTATTAATTTTGAGGTGATATATTTTTTATATAAATATAAATTATACTAATTTCCAGTTCTAACACTTTACAGGGATTTTAAGGAGGCATATATTAGTTATGTTGTTTTTGGATCAGTTCCAATCGTTGGTTAATAATTTGTTTTTTAATTCTGTAATTTTTTATTCATTGATAATAGCTGTATAATTTGGATACATGTGTATTGTCAGTATCACAGAGGGTAGTAATAATGTATTATTACAAAAATCCATCATTCCTCGTAAATTGTTGTTTTATATGTATATCTGACCGGGTTTGTACGTAGTGCATCTTTAAGTAGGATTAACTGAAATGGCATTGCGTCCAAAAGATTCACGTGGTATGGTGTTTCACTGTTTCTAATTTTGAAATAGAAAAATATTTCCTGAACTTGCAAAATGAACTGTAATATCTTTTACTTTAAAAGATACATATAGAAAAGAATATACAGCTCATCCTTTTTAAGGAGTTAAAAAGAAATTTTTGCTCATGAAACGTTAAGTCGTTAATTTCCATGACGATCCGAAAATTTCAATAGTTTTGAAGTTAGTAGTTTAGAAGAAAAAATGTTGTCTGAAATCACATTTACTTTTTCACGTACAATATTAGGAAAAAAATAGGCCAGATGTACACTAAAGGGTCTAGTTGTGTGTAAAACATACATATGATACATTAATCGGTGTAACCTGCAGCGTGCCTACAGTCTTTTAGATACCTACCCACCCACCAACCCATGTGCACACAGACATCAACATGTTGGTCGTAGAAATAGACTTTGTATAGAACTAGATACAGTAAAACTAAAAGTTTCAGTATGAATGATGAATTTATTGTTGTGTTAAGAATAATGCTGCGAATGCATATTACTGTGGTCATGGTGAGAGAAGCTTTAGTAAAGCTATCAGTAAAGCTTATAAAAGCATGTCATGAGAAAAACTAAATGCTGCGGTAGTTTTACTTACAAAATATGTTGTTAGACATACTATAAATATAAGGAATACCATTGTTTAACAATTCCCTGAATGTTAAAAAAAAATAAGATTTTTAATAGAATGACTCTTCATGTTTTCCAAAATATATGTTAAGACTTCATTATCTTTGCTTATCCAAAAAATTTCCAGGCATTAAATAGTTTTCAAATTTTTAATTTTTTCATCGTAAAATGTTTCTATTTAAAATAGGTGAAAATGTTTATATGGATGATATTGTTGGGAACAAAAGGTCGTGTGAAGAGAAATTATTTTAAACAGGAATTGAGTCTAGATCGTACTAGATCAGGTTGATAACTGTATGGGCCATGAAAAGAAATATTTGTTTTAAGTATCTCTTTACAGGCAACAATGTACAGAGAATTCTATTTCTAAGGCTACTAAAGTTCAGTTAATGGTGAGTGCATTAATTGGGGGTTTGACTCTTACATTACTGCTCTTTGTAGGTGTGTTTATTTAATTCTGTTCACTTATTTTGTAATCAGTACTCACTATGCACTATCATTACAAGTTCTGAAATATTTTATTTTGTTATTCATTTACTGGAAAAAGTGTGAAATTAAACAGAGAATTGTTCATATATGTCACCTTCGTCCTCTCCAGAAAATACTTCTCTATTTACCTTAACACTTATTTCTTCCGGTAGTAGATGTCGTGTGGTGTATGGGAGATGCGCATTGAAAAGGACTAAAAACAGAGAATACTAAAAGGCAAGAACGGGTAGGATGGCACAAGGCACTGTCTGGATTTCTTGAAAACTATAAACTCAATTTTGACATACAAAACAATACTACAAACTAAAAGTCTGAAACATCTATAAAGTTTGGAACCAGCAGCAAAATTCTAACATTTCAAACTGCCTAATCCAAAATACTTTGTAAAATCGTTCAAAATGGCCTTCTACGATTCAAAAGATGGCATCCTAACAACATTAATGTTGTTTTGTCTAACAAATAATCTAATAATGGTACATAAGGTTGCATAAATCCTTAACAAACCCTCTAAACCAGTGTTTCCCAAACTTTTTCGACTGACCGCCCCCTTGGGTCTATAAACCTATAACTCAACACTCTTGAATAATAATCAGATTCCTAGACTAAATAACCAAATAAGTCACATTTTAATAATTAAATTAAAATAATTACTAATGGAATATTTACTTAGAATCCAATAGATGTATTGTTTCATAGCATATTTATGCAAAAGAATGAATACATAATAAAAGAAGCTTAGGTGAGAATATACTTTTAACATAAAAACGTATCATCAAAATAAATAATTTTAAGAAACTGTTTCCTAGAAGTTTACATGCCGTGTTTTCACTTAAATTTAGAAATTATATTGCATGAACATTTTCAATTTATGGAAATAATCCCCGCTCCTTTTTGCATTACTGCTCCCCGATATGAAAGCACCGCCCCCAGAGGGGCGGTAGCGCCCGCTTTGGGAAACACTGCTCTAAACCATAGACAGCCAGCACTTACAAATCCGCAGCAACCCTCCTGGAAGGCTGACTGAATGCTGACTAGACTTTTTGCTAGTCTTGATTAAGTACGAGTATATTAACTCTTAATAAAGATTAATATCAATTGGTTGTTTATTTACTCTTTGTTTTATTCATTTTTTCAATATATTAATATTACCGCTACTCTTAAAAGTAGATGTGATCAAAAATGTATATTACATATATAATATAAAAATATAGGAAATGAAAATTATAATAAAATTATATTTGTAAGATGTGAGATATAAAAAATACGACAGTTCGTAGACAATTCTTATTTGTCAAGTAAAAATAATATTAAGTTATTTATGTATATTGAATTTTAAGAATTGTACAGAAGAAAAAAAAAACATTTTGGTGATTCAATATTGAAGCTACAAACAAACCTTATAATGAACGCGTTGGTGTGAAATGTAAAGCTGAAAATATAGAATTAATCCTGCATCGCTTGCCAAAAGAAAGCAGGAGATATTTATCATTCTCCAACTAGGTTGGGTCTTATCTATCGAGTATAAGATGTGGTTGAATCACCACATTTATTGTTTAGAATATGTAGAAAAAAACTTTTTAAAGGAAATGTCATTTCATTTTTATTTCTTTGCCAAAAAATAAGCCGCAGATAATTGTATGTATAAATAAGCTATTTTTACCGGTAGAGTGGACATCTTGCATATCGCCTCATAAGTTTCTGTGGTCCTTTTTTTCTTTTATTGTGAATGCAGTTATTCTCAAATGAAAAGGTTTCCTTGAGACTAAAACTTACTGTTTTCCGCAAATAATAATTCCTTACCCGAGCTGTGTTCAACTTCTGTTACAAAGGCTTCAGACAGTCTTTGCATTAGCAGCTATATTTCAAGAAAAAAATTACTTGTAGTTAAATGTGTGTAAAATTAACAATAAATTAAATTATTTTATACATTATGTTCTCATGAGCCATGAAAGCAGTTATTGTTTAGTATGTACTCATGATTAGAGAGGAAAAAAAAACACAAAGTTTTCAAGCACAAAAAAGAACACTAATCTTTAGTATTCATCATCAGGTCACATCTGCCTCTGTAAGGTGTGTACCCTGGTGAAGAACACTAAGTAGTCGAAACGCGTGGTTTGATTAAATCGTTCAATTTATGTGATGACTTTGTGTTTCTTTCCTCTTTAAACATTATGTTCTTTTTGATGTTAATGGAAATCTAAATGATGATATTGGTAAAAGTAATTAAATCTTTTTAAGCCTGATCCACATGTCCAAAGCGTTGCGAAAAGTTGCGAAGTATGATTGAGGATACATGATGTCATTCAGAGCTGGTTCAAAAATTAAGTTTAGCAAAAAGATTGAGAAATGTTAGTAAAGTGGTCATTTGACGTTTTTTTTCTGCTAGCAACCAACCTTCCTGTTTTCGCAGGCAATATTTATATAGTACTATGACACATTAGCAAATATTTTGACAATTTACGTACAAATGCTTTAAATTACATCATAATGGATATATTTTGTCCCAGATGATTTGATTTTGCATGATATACACTAAAATTGACGTAACAAATCGAATTTCAATTCCTTTAATTCAAATTTAATAGAAATATTTTAGAATGGTTGAAGACATTATGATATTATAAGATTTTAACAATAACCTGCTTTATAAAATGGCTAACACAGCTCGGAATATTGTTTTGTAGATCTATAATTAATGACAGTAGGAATAAAAATAATAATTGTTGCATTGATTTTTAATATAAAACAGATAGTTACGAAAAGTTTAAATAAAATAAGGGTGACCAACATTTAATGAATATTTCAAAATTTATATGTCTTAAAAAGTAATCACAAATATAAAAAAAACAAACTTTGACAAAGTTTAATAACTCTGTAAAAGGTTTTTTTGAGATCGTTAACAAACAAGCGCCTCTGAAGAATGAAAAGGTGCTGAAAAGCCTATTTAAAGCAAAAACAATAAAAATACGTTATTTTTCTTTTCAGATTTAAAGTGAAAACTGTAATTACTCTTTTCTCTTTAGGTATTCTTATAAGAGAAAGATATTTTATAATTATTTTCATTTATAGTACTATTTATTACCTTATTTTACTAAGCTATTGATTTTTAAAGTTTTCTTAATTTTTTTTTTAAAGGTTTCCAATTTTTTTTTTGAAAATGTAAGCAATTAAATTGTATTAAATTTATTAAAAAAAAATTGTCTTAGTAAATAAGTTTTATAACTATCACTGTTTTTGAATGACTTATGAATAATGAATAACAAAACGATTAAATGTACTGCAAATGTATTATGTATATAAAGAGAAGAGATGTCAGAAAAAAATAGAAATAAAAAATAAAGAAAAAATAAATATCCTACTTCTAAATACTAATTTAAAATTAATAAAAAAATTAAAGAAAAATAAGTTTACAGAAAAATATGTAAGAGGGGAAAAAACAATGATGTTAAAAGATATAACTAAAAAATAATTTAAAAGTTGGCCAAATTCCTGATTTACTAGAGTACAATGCTTTAACAGAAGTTAGAGAAGTATGAGTCTTTTTAGAACTTAGTGTCATCTTCTCATTTCTGTTTATTTTTTTTTACTCGTTATTTCTATTTATTTTTGATTCTTATATAACATAACATTGAAAATATTTCCTTTTCTATTACATGTATCTTTTTATTCATTAAGTCTTATTTTCTTATTGCTCACGTTTCAATAGTTTTTTTCTTTCTACTCTGTTAATACTTTCTTTACCAGTTATTCTCTTTAGCTTTCTCTCTTTTACCCAACCTAACATAAGAGCCTGGATCAACTAAGAATTGAAGGTGAAATATCTAAGTCTACTGTTTAGCCTTCCTTATATCTTAATCTTCTGAACTTGGAAAAAAAAATACATTTTAAAAATGCAAAGATAAAGAAAAGTTTGACAGAACAGGGAGAATAAGTAAGTCCTATAAAACGTAAATCATCATTTGCTACCCAATATAAAGACGAGTCTATTGTTACCAGTCAAATTTCAATAGGTTAGGACTATTTTTTGTTTAATTATTGTTGACATTACATTTAATTCATAAAGTCTTGGTAATATTTTGTATTGGTGTCTTTTATTATTATAATGTTGACTTTGGTAATATTTTGTATTGGTGTCTTTTATTGTTATAATTTTGACTTTGGTAATATTTTGTATTGGTTTCTTTTATTGTTATAATTTTGACTTTGGTAATATTTTGTATTGGTGTCTTTTATTGTTATAATGTTGACTTTGGTAATATTTTGTATTGGTGTCTTTTATTGTTATAATTTTGACTTTGGTAATATTTTGTATTGGTGTCTTTTATTGTTATAATTTTGACTTTGGTAATATTTTGTATTGGTTTCTTTTATTGTTATAATTTTGACTTTGGTAATATTTTGTATTGGTGTCTTTTATTGTTATAATTTTGACTTTGGTAATATTTTGTATTGGTGTCTTTTATTGTTATAATTTTGACTTTGGTAATATTTTTTAAGTGATTCTCCTCAATTTAGTGATTTTCAAACAAAGATTTAATTGAGAAGTCTTATTTACTAAGCATTTATGCTGTTTAATATAGCGGAGTATACGTATACTTTTATATGTAAGGATTAAAACACTTGAAATAGAAATAGACATTTGCGTCTGTTATAGGAACCTATTTTATATCATACTTTAGAATTTATTAATGTTGATTGTTTATATATATATAACAGTTTACACATATAGTTTACTCAGTTGGGTTTTTGACTCTAACGAAGACCGTTTGTTCCGGTTGAAAGATTTTACTATTTTTTCCCCCTTGCATATTGTAGTTTGATATATATATATATATATATTGGATTATTGTATTATTGGAGAAGTTCTCCTCACCATTAGCTAAATCGGCAAATCGACATATATATATATATATTATATATATATATCTTCACTTAATAAAACGAAACATGGATCCAAACTGGACACAATGCGAGTTCCAAATTCAAGAAGAGTAACACACAGAGTAAGGAAACACACTTACAGACTCAAATTTTCGGCTAATCCGTCTTCAGCAGAAAAGAAAAAGGGAACCAAGCACGTTGTAAACGTAACGGCAAGTAACCCGTTGCGTCTACAACGTGCTTGGTCTTCCTTTCTCTTTTCTGCTGAAGACGGATTAGCCGAAAATTTGAGTCTGTAAGTGTGTTTCCATACTCTGTGTGTTACTCTTCTTGAATTTGGAACTCGTATATATATATATATATTATATATATATATATATATATATATTTATATAGTATATATATTATATATACATAACATGATTTCATATAAGCACGATAAATAACAATCCATAACAATCAGTTGGGATTTTGACACTGACGAAGACCGCTTGTTACGGTTGAAAGATCTTAGTCTTTTTTCCCAATTTGATATTGTGGTTTGATCATTGATTGGTGGCTCTATCTCTTCTCTCCTTATGATGGTTAAACCAAAAATTAGAGTCTGTAAGTGTGTTTTCCTATTTACTGTGTACCTATATTTACTCTGAAACGTATATACATGTACATACATTACAATTTCTTGGGTGTTTTTATTTAGAGTTTTATTCATACTGTCACGTTCATTCTGAATATTTATATTACATATATTTCTTCTGCTCATCTAGAAATATGAATAAAATTAATGAATGGAGTTTTATGAAATATTTAATTTACCATATTATTTTATAATACTTTTTTAAAGTCAAAGATATTATTAATTTCTTTTCCTATAAAAAGGTATTGCACGACAGGTATGTAAAACACAATGAACATCTTGATTTGACAATAAAACATTTTAGAAAATGTGTTTTGATTAAATTGAAATAATTTGGCGTGCTATTTCACTGTTTTCAATTTGTTGAACAATATAGTGGTATACATATTTGTTCTTTCAAAATGTCCTGTGGTTGACAGATAATTAAGCTCACATAGTGACCGATATTTCATAGTTAAATTGTTGATGGAGAATGGTGGGGTGGTATATTGAACCGGAATTGAATTAAAATATGTCACATGAAAGTAGTTTAACTTGAATCATCTATAAGTTAGATATTTTTTTTTTTATAAATGAATTGAATAGAAAAAACAGTTTAGAAGCCACTTAACGAAGTTTTTATGTTTGAATTACAAATATTTTAGTAAATTGAATTTTTACTGTAGCTGAGCGTGACAGAAACACTTTATGAGAAGATTGAGAATATTTTCATGCAATTTTGTACCCAAATGGGATCAAATATACATTAATTAACAAAATATCTTAACCATTTAGTTATCATCATAACTTACTACATTAACTATAAATTTGTGTATTTGATGATTATGATAGCAAATATTATGAAAGTAATAATTTTATTTCTTGTATTTAAGGTAACTGTTTTCTTTATTAGTCTGGTTAGAATAAATATTTTGTCAGTGAACTCAGCTTGAACAATAAATATGTAAGTAATATGTACATATAGCTTAGATGTAAACTAGGTTCAAATCAAGACGGTTTAGGGGTACACTAAGTTTGTACTTATGTACCCTCAGTTAAACAAAAGAGGTGTTCTAAATGCCTGTGTGTATTATATGTATATCTCTTAAAGAAAAAGAATTATAATCACCTAATTACACATTTAAGTTCTAAAACTATTTGGAGAATTTTGATTAAGATTACTGTGGTTCTGGCTTTGATATATAAGATGGATGTCGTACGGTTTACTTAGCAATAGTTGTTCTTCTCAAATGCCTAAAAGGCTCTTCTGGTATAGGGACAAGCAACTTGTTAAGAGCTCTCATTAAATTTATATTGAGCAACATTTTGATAAATATAGATCATAACTATATACGAGGGTCGTCCAGAAAATAAGTTCCGTTTTGGTCTGTAGGGCGGTAGGAGTGGTTTTTGCCAAATCCGGCAACACTGCTCGAAAGAGGAGAGGTGGGGGAATAGAATGAGAGGTGGGGGACCTCAGTCGGTCAATTACCAACGTCAGGGCAGGTAGTTGAAATGGAGCCCTCCATGTCACGTCCCGCCACCTCGATCCCGTTCCCTCTCGAGTTGTTTTGCGCGGAGTGATTCAATTTCTTTATGCACAGGGTTTCAAATCAGTTCAAATTCACGAACAGCTCATTTCTGATTATGGAGAAGGTGTAATGAGTGAATCAATGGTGAGGAGATGGGTACGTGAATTTAAGGCGGGAAGACATTCACTTGAGGATGAAAGTGGGAGAGGCAGACCCTCAGTTGTGACGGACGAAATTGTCGCAGAAATCGACAATGCAATTCGCAAAGATCGTCGTTCAACCCTGGATGAACTCCACCTGAGTTTCCCAGACATCTCACGATCCCTCATCCATGAGATCGTCTCGGAAAAACTTGACTTTCGGAAAGTTTCCGCCCGGTGGGTCCCTAGAGAGCTGAATGTCTTCCCGCCTTAAATTCACGTACCCATCTCCTCACCATTGATTCACTCATTACACCTTCTCCATAAACAGAAATGAGCTGTTCGTGAATTTGAAACCCTGTGCATAAAGAAATTGAATCACTCCGCGCAAAACAACTCGAGAGGGAACGGGATCGAGGTGGCGGGACGTGACATGGAGGGCTCCATTTCAACTACCTGCCCTGACGTTGGTAATTGACCGACTGAGGTCCCCCACCTCTCATTCTATTCCCCCACCTCTCCTCTTTCGAGCAGTGTTGCCGGATTTGGCAAAAACCACTCCTACCGCCCTTCAGACCAAAACGGAACTTATTTTCTGGATGACCCTCGTATATATAGATTTCATTTGATTTTTCTAATAGACAAATAATTTTTTTTTATATATTCTAATATCCCACTTAATGGTCAACTTATAGAGAAGTTGGGTAGTTCACTTCATATTTTTATGCCAACTAATACGTTTTTATGTCAATCACAACTAACGTGAATTTGAAGTTAAACCTCAAATGTAAGAACTTTTAACTGATTAAAAGTTATTTAATCAAAATTAATTAACCTAAATGAATTAAAGTACTGCTTTATAAAAAAAGTTAATAAAATGCATTTGTGATTTGGATAATAAATAGTTAAATTTAATTAAATTAATTTAGCTAATTGGTTAGTTGATTATAAATTAAGTGATTTCTTATAATGGGTGATTGTATTCTTAAACACGTGGAGGGATAAAAAAGTTTCTGAAATGAGGTATCTTAGAGGCAAAAATATGAGATGACCTGCTCATACCGCATTGAGGTCTACTTACTCTGGTTTACAGTAAGAATGTTCTCTCTACAGTCCCCTGGACTATCCATGGTCCATAAAATGTGCTATGTCGGTATTTGAGAACACGGTGTATCGTATTAATTTTTCTACATTTACTAGTAATTTATTTATTTAAAGGTATAACCTAACTTGTTAAACTCTTTTACACTGTGAATAGTGACTCACTTAGTGATTTGCCTTTGAACTCACTATGGTTAGCAGTGTTTCGGTGAGATTTCATGAGCAGTTTTAAGAAAACCTTTGCAAATTATTTATAACAAAACTAAAGAACAGGTACTTAATGTTGGATCAGAGCGATTAAAACTAATGTCTTTGAGGCGTCGAGTTACGGAGATCATCATGTAATATGGTCAAGCGTCATGTGTAGGTCAGTCCATTCAGAGAAGGTAGGTCTGCGAATTGTCGTGTCCGTTAGCTAATTAGAAACAGTTTTTTTTTTAAATAAACCATGATTATCCTGAGTAATAAAACACTAACGCATACCATTGTTGTTCACTCTAGGACACTTCAATTATTTAAATAGTTAATCTTTAAATAATGATAAACAAGGAAGGAAAACATCCACAAGTAAAATTTTCATGATTTTCCTGGTATACTGTTAGCCACTATACTTTTACATTTTGCAGCAAGCAGTTTTTTTGATAAGTCATCTTTACGCTTCTGTAAATTTAGAATTGTGTCAGTCAATGGTGACTTGTTTAGCCATATTATAATTCCACTTTCTATTTCCTATCAGTAGAGTAGCAATTTGCATTTCATTATAAATATCTTCTATTTGTTGTAATTTTTACGTATTTTTACGTTTTTTTGGTTTTTCCCCCATTTTTTTGATTTAGATATTTAAAACAGCGAACATGATTAATCAGTAAGAGGCTTGCAGCAGACCCTAACTGTAAAGTTCCCCGACACGGCGCAGACTTTACTGCCCCCGAGGGCCACCAGAATGGCAGTTAAACTGAGTTTCCTCCCTCGGTTTTCCCCTTAAAGTTTGCTAGCCTATCCAGACCCCAAACGCTGACTGCCCTGTAAGAGTACTGTCATTAACTAGCCTCAAGCTCAAGTAAATCAGTAGAATTTAAATTTCTTTTTAATTTCATCTACAGACGATAGGTTGATTAAGGCTTTCTAGTATTAAAGAAAAAAAGGTGAAGTTTTCAAAATATGAACAGTCTGAGGATCATATACTACTACTGAGGTTCGGAATTGCCCAATAGATATGCAAGGTGACTATTATTAGTTACAAAGCGTACCGAGAAAATAATCCAAAAAAGCTTTCTACCTTATTACTATAATATATGTACAAAATTAATCAACAGTTTTATTATAAAGGAAATCGTAAAGACTTATAAGAAAAAATCAGCTGCGCAATCCTTCATAGCTAGTTAAAAAAAATAAACAATTAGTCTCCTCCAATTATTCAGATAATTTAGTTGTTTCTATAATCATGAAGTCCTACTTCAGTTATAGGTTTTTTCTCAATTTTTTTTATTAAATATGATTTATATGGATCAAAAACTAATATTTTCTAATTTAAATCTGAAGTTTATCATTTGTTGAAAACTGCAGTCTATAATAGATATGTAATGCTGAAGTAGTATTATGAATCATAGAATTAGTTTATAATATAATATACGACATTTTTCTTAATACTGTGTTTCGTTATCAGTATCATTCCATACTACTTACTACCGATACAATTTACTAAAAGCTAACATTAGTCCAATAGTATTTACAAAGTTTACTTATAATTAGCACAGTTGTGACAGAAAGTTGTCGTGTTTATTGCTGCAGAGCGAGTTCATGGTCCGATTTGAAATGTTGTGTTGGAATAATATTTCATTTTGTACAAAATTGTCAGAACCAATTACAGAAGAGTGTAACATCATATTTTGTTTCTTTTCCTCGCTTGAGCCCGGTCTTATCCTTCTTCTGAAACCCAACTGTGACTTCATAGCAATCTACCGTATTTATGCAGCCTTATCAACTCTATTAAATTGTTTACTTAATAAATGTTAATATGATCATTACTATTAAATTTAATTAGTTTTATTTTTCTCTTTTCATAAATCCATTTATATTCTTTTAATTTTTTACTGTCTCTGACTGTTTTGTTCGTTCCTTGTCACCCTCTTTGTGTTTATACAAATGTTCGCGAGGTTTGTCAATGACTAAAATAAGATGTCTTTCGACTGGTCTGCACGTTAATAATGACCTTTGAACTGCCATGTGTCCAAACTGCCCTGTTCATATAATTTGATAAGAAATTATTAGCAAAATTAGAATTTATTTTATTGTATTTAAACATCTGAATTTACCCTTTAAAACATTATAAAAGCGTCTGATATGTGAATGGTTTAAAAGTGATATTGCAAGTAAACTAAGTAAGAGACTTTTGCTGAGGTTCGTTCTGCTGTTCGTTTATAGTCTAAGAAATATACCGGACTGTGTCACTTTATATTATAAAATTATTGAATAAGAATAAAAGTCAAAATGAACATACCTAAATTATTTGACTTAGAAAGGTTACTAAGACCTTTTTTGAACCACTTTGTACTTACTCAATTCTTTAAAAAAAAAAAAAAAATAAGAAATCAGTTCGGACAGTTATAAATAAGTTAACATTTTAATTGTGACATAAAAGATTGACTATATTTAAAGGAGATGTTGTATCATTAGAAAGTAAAGACTGCATTACATTGTCCTCTAACGGGAAATGTTAGCTAGACCATTGAATAATCACTAATGCAGGAAAGTGTAAACCGGTTTGAAGTGAGGAAAATAAATCACTCTTCCACAAAAAGAACACTGTCCTCCTCGAGCATTCCTAATTAAAATCAGGTAAATTTACTCTTTAACCTCAATATATGTAGTAACTTGAATATCTGATAAGCTCTCAAAGGTGTCATCAATATTTTACATCTTAAGAATATCTTTCTCCCCTCAACCCTTTTATTTAATATCAATTAATAATTTTAATTGATTTGGAGTAAGAAAAATCGATTTTATGAAGGGTTTTATACTCAATTACCTTAATTTTGATTTAGTTTCAATTTTGAGTTATTTTTAATTCTGAATAGTTAACGTCTTGCTTTAAAGTAGGTATGAAGTAAAACAATAAAAATAAATAAAATAAATAAATCAAGCAAACAAAATAAATGAATCAACTTATTTAGAAGTGATGGATATGAACTAATGAAAAGCGGTAGAAATCATTCGATGTTTTTTAAAATTTAATTCTAAATATTATACGACTGAAGAGAAAATGACCCAGGGATCTACTATTATAAGTATAATATACTAAAAAAAAAAAAGCAAGTGAGAAGTTGAACCAGTGGGTTCAATTTTTGCTCATGTGCATCGATGTTATTGTGTAATCTATTACTACATATGGCTGTTACTCAGAATATATGTAGTTGTATATTTGTAAATAAAGATGTTAAAAAAAATATTATACATCTTTAAAGGAACGGAGTACGAGTTTTTTTTGGCTACATTGCAAATTTAAAACGAAACAGACATGCAATTTTACGCTGTTTTACCATGTAGAGATAGTAAAATCTGAATAAATGGTTGCACAAGACTATTTGCATTGTCTTATTATGTGCGGATAATAAATTAATATTTTGGGTGTGAAATAATAATTTTATTTGTATAAATATATGAAATATTTTTCTTAGTCGAAAATGGTTTGCAACTTTAATTGGTGGCTTTAATATGATATGTAAAGTGAGCTGTTATCAGTAAATATTGGATATTAAAACAAAAATACCATGCCCTTTTGAAATGTCTGATACATAAATATATAAAGCACAACACACACAAACACTCCCACGCGCAGAAATAAATAAATAATAAAGTTACATCCATAGAAGACTTGAGACGGGTATAACTAACCTCTTGAGAAATCAAATTTGACAATTATCGTAACCAGGACAATATCTGCATATTGCATTAAAATTTATATTTAGCAATAGACCGTAAACAATCCAGGGATATTATAAATAACTTTTTATTTTTACAAGAAATTCTTTTGTAATTTCATTCATTTATTTGCTTTTAGCATTCATAAATATTTGAAACATTAAAAATTCACTTAGGAATATTTTGTCTCCGTGATCATGTATATGTTTATAGCTGTTGAGAGGCAAATGAATCTTCATAATCTTTACTTGTAGTAATTCAGTAGAAAAACGTAATTCACTTCATTTTTAAATTTTATTTTATTACCATTAATATATGATGAAAATTTATTCAATTTTCCCTGCTACTGAACTAAGGTTTACTATTTTATTTTAAACTTTTTCCTTACCATTAATCTTTAAACAGAACTGCTGTCAAAAAAAGTTAAATAACTATACAATAAAGTCTAAGTTTAAATCAAATTACCCAACAATTAAAAAAAAAAGTATTTTTTTTTTATAATTTAAAAGTAAAAATTTTTATTTATTTAATGAACTTTAAAAATATTACATGGTAAGTTACTGTTGAGAATTTTAAAATTAAACTAATGTATGACATGATAAAATCGTATCTACTGGTTTGTGTTCGAATGTTCACTAACGTATTTCTTACAGTAAAAAATAAATTCGTATTCTTCGTAAGTTACTCTTCATAGAATTATTGGCTGTATCTCATTATTGTGAACACCAGTAATACGCTGTATTATCAACATTTTTTTCAATATGGATCTCTTCTTAGTTAACAAGTGAAGTGATTTTATATTGATACTCATTTCATTTCTGTAAACATTTATTAAACTATAGATTTCTAATAAATACACTAGTTTTATTCTCGTCTATTTATACTAAAATTCTGAATTATAGGATGCTTGTTAAATAAGTTTGAAATTTCAGTTTAAGTTAAAATATTTAATGCTACTCGAATTCTCAAATTCTATTAATGGCTGATTGCTTAATTATTAAACATTTCAGTTTAATACTATCCCATAACATATATATATAGATATAATAAATATATATATATTCATTCAGCAATATCAATTGAACAGTTTTCGATTTTTTGTGTAGTGCTAACATTACTGGGTTTTATAAAAAAAGTGGAGCAAAGCATACAAATAATCTACTTCATTATAATAGTATCATATTATATTCATAAATCATAGATTATAATGTTTGAAGATTATTCTATATTTCACATAATTTTTTTCTAACATCGGTGACTTAATAATCTTTAGTCTTAAAATGGTATTTTGGAAGTTCAGGAGTACGAGTATTGGCTGTTTGCGTGCGTTACTCTTTAACGGAGAGAAAATTTAATTCCTACGAGGAACGTTCAGAGACACCCACATTCGCATTATATATATAACAGACATTATTGAAAATGATACCAAACTAAGATGATACTTGTTTCTTAACAAGCTTCTCCCCTCTCTCTTTTCTCGTGAAGACGGATTTTCCAAAAATTTGAGATTGTAAGTGTTTCTTTACTCTGTGTGTGACTCTTCTTCGATTTTGAATTTATATAGTGTCCAGTTTGGATCGTCTTTCCAATTTTATAATATATATATATATATATATATATATATATATATATATGTACATATACATATATACATATATATATATGTATATACACATATTATATCTACTAAAGAGAAAGCGATGAGAACGAGAATGTGGCAGTAAGGAGAATTTTGGACGGGCTTTTCAGTCAGAATATATAAAGATAAATATACTAATATCTCAGTTTGTTTTACATAAAATTAAATGTGTTTAATAGCGTTAATGGTAATTTAAATTAAAATTTAATGGCTTTTCAAACAATTACTTATTTAAGTATAATACATCATTTTGTAGTTAGATTGTGACTGTATTAATGTTTTAAAAAGTTTTTCTTTATTCCCCGAGTCACACAGGTTTGCAAATAGTACTTCTTTGTATTTTCAGATATAATATATAGTGCTTGGAGTTGAAACTTGTTCCACCTTTTTGTAGCAATATTGATTTTTTGATAGGTGTTTATATCAAAGAAATATTGACTTTTACCCACTTTCCCGGCTATTATGCAGCCTTGAATTACATCTTGCTTTTATGTGAGTAGATCAGGATAAATATTTCATGAATTTTAGTTGATTATAAGAGTTTAGTTATTTAAAAGAAACTGATAACTTTTTTCTCTATTTGATTGTAAATTTTCTTTACTTGTTCTTATTAAAATTGCACAGTTCAAAATATATGTGGAATCAGGCGTTGTACCACAACTCGCGTTGAAAATGACATATTCAAATCTTGGTCATCTCTAAGTCAGAGATGTAGGTGTTCTTAGGAGGAGCTTTTTTTCAATTACTTTTTTTCGGTTTATGATCTAATAATGTTTTATTTGTTTGCGCACTATTGGCTTAATTGGAACATTTATTCTTTTCTAAACTTATATAAATAAATTTTTATATATCTTTTATCTATTAGTATAAATTAATTTTTACTTTTACTTTTTTACTTCATACTTTAATTTTAACAAATTTCGATTTTTTTGAAATTTTACTTAGACAACGTGTAATACAGAAAATAAACGGTTTATAATCAGTATTGTTTTATTGTAGTGGAATCAGGTGAGGAAAAACACTACGTGTTCGAAACGCGTTGTTTATACCATTAACTTTTTACCCTACAATCAGTATTGTGTTTAATGTGCAATATGAAATGAAGACAGTGAAAGAAATAACAGAGAGGGTGTAATATACTACTGGAATATACGAGTATGATATTTTTTTAGAATACAATATTACATATTTTAGTGGTAATTAATTTATTATAATATTTCAAGAAATATGATATGAATTTAGTGTTTTATAATGATGAGAGATGTAAGGCAAGTGGAAAATACTGAAAGAAAATACAGGGGAAATATGATGAAGAGGATGACATGAATTATTCTAAATATTGAAAGAAGAATAGTATGGGCACATTTTTGGTAGGGGGGCAGAGTTGGTATTAAAGATCCCTTCACACAAGAGGTGAATAAATCTGAGCATGTCTTCTCTCAGAGAGGACGTGAAGCAATCGGTTCGACTCCTGTATGATGCTCATTAGAGATCCTCTAAATACACTTGAGGTAAGAAAAAAAAAACGTTCCCAATGTGGAATGTTCATTGTGTGGCATCATAAAGGGCCTGTAGTGAGGCTGTCACTGCTACCTAACGTAAACTAACCTTATATTCTCTTAATTATTTCATGACTGATTATTGTCATGAACTCAGTAGTAATGGTTTAGTTGCATTATTAGGACTAGTAGAATTAATAGTAGTACTTTACTATAAGATTTTTTTAAAAAAAAAATAAATATATATATTATTCAAAAAAATGTGGATTCTATTGCCATTCCTGTTACATCCATTACATTTCAACTACAGGTTTGTGATACAAAAAAATATTTCAATTTTTTTATCAGATTTACAATTTTTTAAAAAGGGTTGGTTCAAGGTCAATTTTGGTTGATGCTTTAAGATAAAAAACGATTCATTAAATAGATTTCGTCATAATTTATTTAATGATTTTAGGCACATAAAACTAATTAATTAATTCTATTGACTGTCCTTTAGTTTATAATTATTCATTGTTAATCAGTTCATATAAATTATAAGTTTACGATGTGTTTAATACTGTATGCTATAATATATGAATATTATTACTACCACAAAGGTTAGTAAACGTTATTGTATAAATCCGTCTTATCTTGTACTTAGGTACGTCTGACGGGAAATGTACATAAATATGACGCACTAAGCCAGACCTGCTTCGCACATAGTACATCCTAGTGGTTTTGCTTGAAGATGCACTATGTGCAAAACTTATCGGTAAACTGCAAAAACGAGGTAAGATAGATTTTTATTATAATATTATATTTGACTTTTCTTTCGGTTATTTACGGTGCATGTGTTTTCAAAGGTTGTACGCAATAAAACATTATTAATGATTTCAGGAGATTACTTGTCTATCATTGACTGAGTAATTTTAGTTTTAAATTAGTTGCAAAGACTGACCAAACTTCAATACTTTTTGAAGAGATTATAGGTTTTGTTGAATTTTTTGGTTTCAAGTATTTATGGTCCATGGAGATAAAATTCTATGTAGTTAGAGATGTCAAGTAGAGACGTTCACGCATACGAGTATAGTTAGTAGCACAGAGGTTGGACTGTATTAAATTAAGAAAGGTTGATGCTGTCTTACCACGTATACTGCTGTTTGTGTCAGTAGACCGGTTCTAAACGCTGTCCATCTTCAAGATTTCGGGATTGCTTTTTGAAGATGTACAGCGCCTAGAACCAGTCTAACGACGCAGACTTGTCTTTTTGCTGTACGAAATGAGAGTGTGTTTTTTTTTTTTTTTTTTTTTTGGTTGTCGATTTGTCCCTTGAAATGCTTCAGCAGACTTGAAAGAAAAGTGGGCTACAATGAATGTTTGGGTTATTTAATTTATTGTATACATGAAAATAAATTGCAAAGTCAAGACTCTCAACCTAATTTCCTTGGTTCCAATTTGCTGATGGTTTATATTGAAAAATATTGTTTTGTTTTGTTGAAGTAATTCAATTTATTTCTGATACAAATATACAAAACTAGCAGAATCAGACATCTCTATAGTTTAAACCAGGCTTAAGGAATCTGCGGTGTTCTAAATAATAATATATTGCTTTTGGCTTTCTTTTGAAATAAACTGTATATTATTTCATTACTTGTGCTCTCTATCCTAGTGTGGCATTTACTCATGATGGGGCATTTCAAAAAATTACGTCTCCAAAATAGTTTTATGTTAAAACTAATAACTCGTTTTAAGTGCTTAGTGTTCTTCTTCAGGTTTACATATAAAAAAACACAAATATCCATGAGCTTTAATAACTTCAAAATAAATTACTTAAAAATGGAATACAATTAATTGCATGGTAAATAGTACTATTAAAGTTTTTAACAAAGGAATATAGTACGAAAAGTGACTTAATGAATGAAAGTGATGTTAACCTCAATCAAAAATGAAAACATAATAGAATATGAACCAATTTATAAGTAACAGATATTTTTTATTACCAGCACTGTTGAGGGTGTTATGGCAAAGGATGCTAGGAAGGACTGAGGGTGTCAAGGAGTACTGGTAGGGTGGGAATAGTTTGCAGGAATACAGGGAGCTCAGCAGGTATATTTAACTAACTGTACAGAATTATAAAGGTTTAAACACATATCTGTTTGCAAGAGGAAACAGATATTTTAGATTATATGAAAAGGCCAAGAACTTTGGGAGAACTCCGTATTTCTTTGTTTATACATAGAGAGGAACTAATTCGAAAGAATTCATTGATTTTGAATACTTCTAAGCCTGTTGTTTCATAAAATATATTATTGATATGTAAAATCTTTAAATTTATATTTGGGTTAAAATTATTTGTTTGTTAACGGGTGTTTAGCAAAGTGGGAAGCAAAATAATTACTATTTTGCTTGATTCACGTTTTTGAATAAACTCTTTTCGGTGTTCTTTAATCCGTTTCTCAAAACTTTTAATGATCATACCAATATAACTACACTCACGATTTTCTCAAGATAATTTGTAAAGAGACGTTATTTTTTGGTAATACGATCATGTAGTTAGATAATTTCATATATCTGATCTACATGTAGTCATTTCTATCAATAGTTTGACAAACCATTTTTACCAATGAACTTTGAAGTTAATATTTTCTGACAATTTAGTTTTTCATTTCTTAATCTTAAAAGAGTAATTGTTTACATAATAAAACAAAACAACATAAGTGTTATATAGCTACTACATGTTGTACAAGGTAAGCTGGATTGAATTTTAAATTAAAAGAAAAAAAAGTGGCACTACAAAAATTCGTTTACATTCTAAAATGATAGGTATCTTATTTACAGAATCAATCAATATTTGGGTAGAATTTCTCATCATACAGTGTTTCACTGTCATTTATTATTTGAATGTAGAAATATATTTTTAGTGATTGTACGGTAAAGGGTGTCAAAAATAAGACTGTACATTGTTGGTACTACAATATACGATTATTGTACATGTTAAGTTTTAAAGGATTCATCCTGTTTAACTGATATTATCAATTATTGGTGTCTTGTTGCTGGTTTTGGGTGAAGACATATGCGTAATCCGGGTCAGGGAAGTATAGAACAGCATGCGACCTAAGATGTATCAATCATTCATGATTCAACAAAAATAATGCTAAACAAACTATTGAGGTTATTTATTTTAATAGAATTAAAATATTAATTTTTTTGTATTAAAAAATATACTCATTTTTATGCCAAAAAATAAGTCCGAAGTATTTACATAACACTATTTAAAAGATATATCCTGTGGATATTAATTATGTTTATATAAGGAATTTAAAATTTATATAAAGCACATACCTGGTTGCTTGTCAAAAGGTGGTTTTATTTTCTTATAACTGAAATTACCGGTAAATATCATAAGTTGCGTTTATCTCCAACACTAATGTTGTATTACTTTACTATAAGTAAAGTATAGTGATCGTGAAAAAATTCGATCTCGAGATTTTGACGGAATTACATGTTTTGAGGTACCAGAAGTCGTTTTATGACGTTTTTACGATGATGTCTGTGTGTGTGTGGGTGGGTGGGTGCGTGTGTTAGCATTGCTTGTTACCACGCTACGGTCCAGAATCTTTGATGGATCAAGTTGATATTTTACACAAAAATGGGCCCCATTTAGACGAAGATCCCTATTGTTTGGGAAGAATTATGCATGATGGGAAAGTCACTTTTTTTGCAAAAAACCGTTTTTTTTTAAACATTTATTTCTCCTAAACTGATAACCCTAGAGTTTTGAAATTTTGACATTATCTTTGAGGTTTCAAATGCAACAAACGAAAAATATATTCAGAATTTTAAAACAACAGGAAATTTTTTTTTTCAATAAAATGTAGAAATTTTGACTTATAATTCAATTTCAAACCTTGTGAGAGCGATACAAGCCATACTGTTTGACGGACAAGAATGAAACTATGCCTATAAATAGAACATTATATGGAGAATGAGTTGAGATATTTTTTTCTTAAATTACATTCGCTAAAGGGGCGTTACAGTACGATTTTGGTTTTCAGAAAATGTTTTTTTGACGCTAAACGGCTCGTTAAAAAGTAATGAAAATTTGACCAAAAATGGAACAAAAAATTAGCAATTCACAAAAAAAAAATTCATGAAGTTTCAATTACGGGAAAGAGCAATAACGATATAAAAACTGTTTGTTTATTCTAGACTAAGAGATCACCTGCTATACTTGTCGAATTTTTTGTATTTTTTTACATTGTTTACATTGACTTAGAAATTTTTTGAGCGAATCCACTGAGATAAAATTGATGTTTCTAATGGAAAAATCAATATATATTATTGACTTATAAGAGATGTAAGAGGAATAATATTGTGCAGGTAAATGATAACACTCATTAAAAAAAAATTCGTATATATCTTATTTGACAAAGGGGAAGGAAAATGATCTTATTAAATACTAAGAAGCCATAAAATTCCCAGTATAATAATTCTGTTAAAAACCAAAAATGTAAAAGATAATTCAAAATTGAAATCTTTCGTTTAGAGATTAATAACTGTAATTATCGTACATCTTTAATTAACAAATCACCTTAAAACAACATTTTCTTCGCTGTTTAAGAAGTTTTTCAGAGAAAAAAAGAGTATTTTACTGTTTCAAATTTGAAAATTTGACATTAATATTCAATGTAGAAGGATGTCAAGTAAACGATGTAAGAAATCTACTGGCTATTTGAACAATAGCCATGTTCTCTTGTAGGATACTATTTCGTTTCAAGAAATGTTCACTTTGGTTTTTCAAAAATGTTATTATTGCTGTAGTTATACTAATGAAATTATCTGCAAATAATAAATTATTTGTGATGTACAAAAATAAGCTTATAAATTGATATGTCCTTCAATCACTATCTGTACTACCTCACGAATGAAATGCTAATAATTATATCCCATTTAGATGTTTGCGTTATGTTTAAATGAGACGTTATGTTTTATATACTCAAGAAATTTGACATTAAGTTACTTATAGTAAAGTAGAGTGTAGGCCACTCCAGATTTTTTTTTATCGCAGTGGTTGGTCTCCAGATTTCTTGAAATGTCATTATCAATCTGTCCCATTGAGACCTACAACGTTAATATGAATAAGTTGATTCGATGAAAGGGTACTTTTTTTGATGAACTAAAGTGCTTATTTAAATAAGTATTTAAGATTACAAATATTTTATCACAAATGATAAACCAAGTTGAGTGAGTATGATCAGTTGATTCTATGAGTTTATTATTGCTTTGTTTTACAAATCTTTCAATATAATAGCCATTTTTAATCTTAATATTTTGATAATTTTTTAGTCTAAGTCGAACTGCTAAAACTCTTGACTTTACCCTGTCCTTCCCCGTCCTCCTCCTGCTTCATTGGTAACCAGATCATTCCCTACCAAACCCATATAAAATATTGGGTCTTATTTGAGACTCTAGATTAATACTCAAGCAATACCTCCATAATAAATCCAAGCTTGGAATTTACTTGATGTGTAATCTGTATTCTCTTATCAAATCAAAGAATTCTCCCGATTCAGTCAAGGACCTTGTCTATATGTGGGTTGTTCGTTCAGCAATCACTTATAGATGCTAATGATGTCTGGTTTACTACGTGCACTATAGTGCGCGGATATATTCGTTGGTCGTTGGTTTTTAATCAAATATGAAGTTTTGAGTAAAATAAACTCTTTTTACTCTTCATTACTAAAAAAGGACATTTCTTTTTCTTTTAAAGTAAAATTTGTTTAAATTCAATCTATAATATCACTTATTTTATAGAATCCATATTCTAGAATATTGTGGCTCGAAAAGTTGGTACCAAATGCATTGTTGGTAATGGTCTATTTCAGTTCTTTGGAACCTTATTGTTGACTGCATATATACGTAAACATACTTATACAATTTATAAACCAAAATAATAATTTTTGGTCACAAATTTTTGATTGATTGTAATTAAAATTAGATATTTAACTTTTTGAAATATCAAAAACTGTCAAATACAAATTAGAGCTTTAGTTTTATAATACAAAAAGGTTAACATTATATTATTATACTACTAGAAATCTAATGCTGTGCATTATTCTTATATCTTGAAGTGGCAATATGTTATCACTTGTGGGGACTCGAAAGGAGGCAATGCGTAGCTTCTAAGGAAATCTCATAAAATTGATAAGAAATGTGACTGTAAACTCCATAGTGAATAGATAATATCATAGGATGGATTTAAAATAAATTCTCATCTGCCCTTCTGTTAGGTATGACGATGGTAATACGAGGGAAATTCAATAATCCAAAAGACAAATTGGCATAAAAGAGAAACAGTTTGAAGATTTAGTTTGTCTCTTTTGGATTTGTGACTGTCATCACTGAGATGAGATTAACTGACGGAAAAATTTAAAAGGTTTAAAGTGGATTTGTTTCTAACCTCAGTATTACGAGTACATTTAACGATTGCCTGTGCGCTTGATATTTCCACATTAGTTTCCACATCAGCATTCAGTCACCTCATATTTGCTTTCTGAAAGTAAAGAATTGGATAAAAACTTTCTTTTAATAACTTTTTGGTGTGGCAAAAGTTATATGAACCGTGAACATTTTTATAATAAGTAGGTAGCTACTTATAATTTTATATACCTATAGTAGGTAGTAGGTTCCTACTTATAATTTTTTATAAGTAGGTAGAATCTTGTTGAACCTCATTCACTGACGAGCAACACTCGGACCAGCCAGTTGAGGTGGTTACTAAAATTCAGAAAACGGACTTTCTGTTTCAGTATGAAGTGATAAATAAGCTTTATTCATTATAGAATAAGTTGTCTACAGCTTTAAGAATTAAACATTTATATTGTTAATACCACTGAGGTTAGTATGATTTATATTAGAAATAGGTAAAACCGTCATACCTCGTAAGAGGTACGATCATCTTACGAGGTATGACGGTGTTAAATATTTCTAATTTAACAATTATGTTGTTGGCAAATAGTATTACTATTATCAAACAGTTCGACTTAAAACTATGAAAGTCCAGGGTAACTGTACCATGATAAAGCAGAATAGTTGATGTTTTTTTTTCCTTTCACACGTCACGAATAAGAAAGATGAAACGGTCCTTGTAAAGTGCTTAAGGTGGACCTCGCGCATGGGGGCTTCCACGACCTACATCAACAAAGCCTGGTAGTCAATGATATGCCTGGTAGTTTCTACAAGGCTGATGGTTACTTGAAGGAAGATGTCATCAAGAATTATAGTTGAAAAATTAAAAGGGAAAGACAAGAATAAGAGTTAATAGCTATGTATGGGAAGGAGTCAGAGATTACAAGGAAAGGAATCGGTAGAGAAGAAAGGGGAAGCATTCAGACGATAACCAGACTGTGACAGGCCAGGCAACCTAACTCCGCTATAAACAACCACAACCAGCATTGTCCAAATAAACCTTGCGACTGATAAGCAAAGAAATATTAATGGATAAATTTGAATTAATGTATAACTTTACAGATGGTAATAACATATAGAATATGTTTACGCATGTTGTTGATACAAAGCAATAAAAAGTGCTCTACACTTAATAAACTTGCTTAAATATTCAAAAGTTATTGTATTGGACAGCGAATATTATCAAAAGACTACCAGTATTTCCCAGACGATATTGTGACACTCTGCTTCAATACCATATGATTGGTATTGTTGTTTTCCTTCAATTTGTTTGAATAAAACATCAAGCAGTTCTCATTGTATATCTCACAAAATAAAATTACTATTCAATGGGCTAATTTTTGCTATTAGTCTTTCCCAATTCTAGAAAAACTATTGAAAAAAAAAATACAAATCAACAGACTAAATCAATCATCGTAACGTAATCAAACTATTTAGTCATGACCCAATATGGGCTTCGTGTGAAAAGAAGCACACTTAATAGTAAAAAGTTACTATTAAGTGGAAATATTCACAGAAGAATACTAAGTCGTATGGGTGTGAAAGATACCTTTAAACCAACCTTATTGCACTCTTAACCTTTGAGAGTTTCCGGAACGAATTGAACCTTACTGGTCAGTTATTTTGATAAAAAATGAGCACGTTTAAATAGAAATGACGTATCTATGAGCCTTCATCTAAAAGTTTGGTACACTACTGCCTAGTACTCTTTTAACAATAGACATAATGCTTAAATTTGCTTGCAAAATATAAGAAATATAGAAACTTTCTATCTAGGACTTTATGAAACCTCAAATACTATATAACTTATTACAGTAGAACTATTAAGGTAATACGAAATACTTTGGCACATTATAAAATACTTTATTTATAATATTTTTATAATTATATATATATATATATATATATATATATATATAAAATAATGATATAACTAACATGCTAAACCATGATAGTTAAACAGTAAAGTAATTTGTCAGTATAACTTTTGATTGTTAAAGAATATTGTTATGATTGACTTACCACAAAACAAGTTATTTAATTATTGACAATTGCTAGGATATAAATTAATCAAAAGCTTAGTTTCCAAAATTTCGGTTTTAACACATTTTAGAATTTAGCAAGAAATTGTTTTCTTTGACATAATTTAATTAAACATAATTTAATTTAATTATATAATTTCATTAATAATATATAAATAAATTTACTACATGTAATGTAAACTTTATATATGACATAATAATATAAAGAAACTTAATAGTATAATTAATAAGAATTTATGTTAACCTGATTGACACGTTAGGTCAGCCTTCAGAGAGGCAGATTAGATATCAGTTTCTTGTAACTTTGAGTGAAAAGTTAATTAATTATTCCAAGTGCAAAACCGCATGTTTCGATTCAAATTCGACACCCATGAAGAAAGCGATCGTGGCAAAAATGGTAGACTCATCAGGTCAAGGCGGTTTTCTCGAATTTCATCCACCAAACAAGAAACTGAATATACTTGTCACTGTCATACGTGAAAACTTTTTTGTTAAATTGCACATTAACTTTGTTTCTTTCTGTCCCAAAATAACAAGATAATATAGAGCAATGCATGGGAAGTTACTAATAACGCTCACTTGAGCAGAGGAAAACTGCCATGAAAAAGAAAACTGAGGCGACGTTCTGTTTTCATTTTTTTTATGTTGTTGTAACATATATGTATACATCAATATTCATTTAAAACCTAATATTAATTTCATCATTGACTACCTTTTATAAAAATTCTTTCAATTAATTGTTTCTGAGATACTGTGATAGTAAAGGAAAAATACCTCATTCAAACATAGCTTGGTCCAGAAATATATAAAAATGTACAAATATCTCTCTCTTTCTCTCTCTCTCGCTCGCTCTCTCTCTCTCTCTCTCTCTCTCTCTCTCTCTCTATTATATATATATATATATATATATATATATATATATATATAAATATTGATAAAGTATCGACCGTGGAATAGAAGCAAAACTAAAGTTTATCGGGACTAGGTCAGTTCTTCAGGTTCGAATTAAACTCTCATTGCCAACGTTTTGGTCTTTATTTAAAACCTTTTTTATAGGCAGAAGTATAAATTTTGAAACAGAAAAACTAAGTATTACATTACAAATTATTTTACAAAGAAAAATAATATGTGAATTTTAACAACTGTAGTCTGAATGAACACGTGAACACTGAACTGTCCATTCACGTGTTCATTCAGACTACAGTTGTTGTTAAAATCCACATACAATTTTTCTTTGTAAAATAATTTGCAATGCAATAATTAGTTTTTCTGTTTTTAAATTCATACTTCTGGCTATGAAAAAGGCTTTAAATAAAGACCGAAACGTTGGCAATGAGAGTTTAATTTGAACTTGAAGAACTGACCGAGTCCCGATAAACTTTAGTTTTGTATATATATATATGATTTTACCATAAATATGTGAAATAAAAATGAACGTCTAAATAACAGGGAAAAATAAGAAGAATAATTAAGATCTTCAACCAAAGTCTTTGTCTATGTGTCAGTTACATTTTGGCGAAGATACTTGTTTTGGTTGACCACGTGTTGTTCTGATCTCTTACTGTGTTTTAGACTGACATATATATATATATATATGTGTGTGTGTGAGAGATATATGATTCTTGGTTTGGAAATGAGAGTAATTCTTTTTTTCAAAATAATTAATTATGGGGAAGGAAAGTTAGCTACTAATGTTTCTATTTACTAATTGTTTTAGTAAGTACTGATTACATTTTATTTCTTTGCGTGTTTTTCATTACAGAAATGTGAATTTTAGATTAGGGAGATATAACACTTCTATTGAAAAAAAGAACAACTACTAAGTTGTAATGATTTCAGCACTAAGTCCGTATATTATCAGATAACTGTGTATTATTAGTATACTGAAAGATCCTTCTTTTAATGGAGTTGAAAAACGTTATTTTATAGAATATATATGCTGACAACATTAAGCAAAAAGCAAAATCATGGTATTTTAATAAATATGTAAAAATACATGTATGATGCGAGATTCCTCATAATATAGAGAAACTAACATGTTTGCTTCTACTTCTAAAAACCGTGAATTCGATTTTGAAATTCTAGTATAAAGAGTTTAGGATTATTTGCTCGATTGAAATGGTGAACCGTCCATATTATGCAATCACAACCACTAGCTCACACTTGAACCTTTATAAAACCAGAAGACATTAAACCTCTATGATGTCATTTTGTGCGCTGGAAAGAGGGTGGTATTATGATAAACACTCATATATATATATATGATTGTTATTTCACATAAACACGTGAAATAACAATCAATGATCAAGCCACAATGAGAAAATGGGAAAACAAGACTAAGATCTTTCAACCGTAACAAGCGGTCTTCGTCAGAGTCAAAAACCCAACTGTAAAAAAAAAACAGTTGGGTTTTTGACTCTGACGAAGACCGTTTGTTACGGTTGAAAGATCTTAGTCTTGTTTTCCCATTTTCTTATTGTGGTTTGATCATATATATATATATATATAACAAGATTTCACATAAACACGTGAATTAACAATCAGTGATTAAACCACAATATGAAATGAAAAAAAAAAAGACTAAGATTTTTCAACCGTAGCAAGCGGTCTTCGTAACAAGATTCAAAAACCCATCGGAAACACCAGATGCAGAAACACCTTGGTGAGGGGTTGAGAGGGATAATCTCTGGACTATTGTCCTTTCCTGCAATTCATACTCTTTTAAAATAACACTCTTCTCTCCCACTCCTCTCAACCCCTTACCATGATGTTTCTGCATCTAGTATTTCAGTTGAGTTTTTGACTAACGAAGACCGCTTGTTGTGGTTGAAAGATCTTAGTCTTGTTTTCCCATTTCATATTATGGTTTGATCATTGATATATATATATAAAAATCACTACAAATTTAATAGGAAAATAACAAGTTCTAATACCTTTCATAGAGATTGTTGTTAAAGAGCTGAAAACAAAAGGAAATGAAATGAAGGAATAGAAAATAAAGAGGAGAGGGAGAAAAGGTCTTCATTGAAGAGCAGTATCGTAAGACAAGGGAAATCCTTAAGATGTGCTTCACTATAATATAAAAAAAAAAAAAACAGATCGAATTGGAACATACCGTGAAAGATTAATTAAAAAAAAAATCAAAATTAATGTTCTTAATATTTTATCATAAAAGCTTAATATTCATTTGTTTTCAATTAAATAATAAAATGATTAGCTGGTTTCTATGTTTAAATAAAGTACTGTATAGTTCTTTTCTTCTAATACTGCCGTTTGAATCTCATTTGAAGAACCTTACCAGTTTGTTCAATATGAATATGTTATGATATATATGCAAGGGATTGTATAAATACACTTCCAGTACTATACATACTCGTATAATACCTTACTAACCAACTCTCTAAATTACCTTCATTCTTTAATACAGTTCTGTTTTCTTGCTTTCTCTCTCTCTCTCTCTCTCTCTCTCTCTCTCTCTCTCTCTCTCTCTGTCCGAGTTTATATTTTCTCTGTTTTGGGTTTTACATTTTGAAATTTTTAAAAAATAAATTTTATAAATAAATGTAATAATTAACTATTGGAAACAGTTTATCAGCTATACTACGTATCCTTTATTATAGAATTATTAATGGAAGTTCGCAAAATGTCTTACTCATAGAGATAGATGGTTTTTGTTATTTGGAAAACCATCAATGGTAATGAATGGAAACTATTTGAACTTTAATATGAAATCTTGTTCCAAGCATAGAGGACTCTACAAGAACTGAAAGATATGGATTGTTACCTTATGAAGATGTTTTGTTATAGAGTGGTGGTGAGTGGAAATTTGGAGTTCTGTAGAAAACGACTGTGGTTATTTTTATTTACTATTATACTTTTCATACCATTACTAATGGGGGCCAGGCTAGCTCAGTGGTTACGTGCTCACCTCTGAACTGATAGGACCGAGGTTCAATCCTCACCTGGCCCTCGATTTATTCACGCGGGAGGTGAATAAATCTGAGCACGTCGTCCCTCGGAGAAGGACGTTAAACTGTCGGTCCCGAGCCTGTACGATGTCAGGTACTCGTTAAAGATCCCTACTCTAAATACATTTGAGTTAGGCAAAATTTAGGACTCCCACTGTAGAATCAATTTTCATTGTGTGGTATCACAAAGGGCCAATGCTTGGCCTACGTGTGTTCCCTTGTGGAACTGCAACTGCAACCTAACCTACTATCATACCATTACTATTGAAAGATCTATTGTCAAGAAAATCTTGTTAAGAGTTTTCAAGGTCTGTAGTGGCATTTTTTATTGGAGTGAAAAATCAACACTTTTTATATTGGTGCAAAAGGTTGAATTATCCAAAGGTGTTTCTTGACAATATTAATAAACAAGTTGAAAGCAGTCTAAATAGAATGCAGGTGAAAGATTCATTTAACCTTAATAAATTACTTGTTTTACCTTATAGACATTTAGCGATTTCGAAGAAACTAGATATTACTATTATGTTTACTTAAAAATTAAACACAGTAGTTAACTGGTTGTACTTATAAAATTTCTGCATAAAACTTTAGTTTATAGAAAAACTTGAAAGGGTCTTAAAATAAAAATTAATTTTGTAATACTTGTTAAGTATTAGAAGAAAACAATCATCCAATACTTCATTTCACCATATCAGCTATTTAACCATTATATAATTTGGGAATATGCTAAGAATTGTAGGGTATGCTTATAAAACTCTGATGACCGAGCTTGTTTATTTACTTCTTGCCACAGTGAATTGTCTGAATAAATAATAAAATGTACGTAATTTTGTGTCGAACCTACGGACCTTTGCAATACGACCTTTCCAGTGCGCTAAGCTCAGGGTTGTGAGGGCTTTCTTACAATACACGTCCAAAACCTGATATAAATAATGTATGATTTATATAAGTCAACTAAAGATGATGCCTTGCATGTTGCAAACAGGTGAAACTTGGAATACCTGTTACTTTTAGTTTATACTGGATCATTCAAATAAATATTAAAGAAAACAGTGAGTAATATATGACTTTACAAATAGCTGAATTAAAAAGAAAGGTGAATGAAAAATAAATTCACTCAACATAATTCTGGTAAAATTAGTGACTTCAGATGTAAAATCTATTTCTGCTATAGAATAAACTTAACCGGTTTTTTTCTAGGAAAGATCTTAGTCCCATTTTTGGAATCTTATTGTTGTTAAGACGATGTTTTTTTTTTATTTAACGTATTTACTTTTAATTCTTGGCTCTGCTCTCTTTGCTAAGGGGACTTTTTGCACTTCACTTTCAAAACATTAGCATGAATTCAAAAAAGGAGCTCCTGTCATGTGTATGAGAAATGCTGATCTACCGTGTTTGTATAATGAAACAAGACTAATAACTGAGGAGCTTTACGTTAAAGTCATTGTTTGCAAATTGCACGGTTTCAAGGAGAAATAGTTGTAATTCCATGATTGAAATTTGTTTTATCTAAAGAGGGCAACATTTCTTTTTCGAGGATTCAATTTCCAATTCAGTTAGCATTTGCTATGACTATTCATAAGCCTCATGGAGAGACTCTGCGTAAACAGAAAGTTTTAGTTCATTTAGGTAAAACAATATTTAAACATGGCCAATTACATGTTGCTCTCAGTAGGGTCGTTAAGAGTTTATCTGCTTTTATATGAACATGATTGTATTAAAAAGAAAGGTGATGGATGAGCCAACGGGTCAGGGGTAGTATAATAGTTTATTATAAGTGAATTACAAAGTAACGGTATACAGTCAGCATTATTTCAACCTAATTCTGATTGTTTGATTATTATCAGCCCTAGTATGTTCGAATTAGATCAGACAAGATAATGCAACAGTAGTATTGATGGTTTTCGTTGTCCAACAGTCTCGTTATAACACTTGATTGAAGGGCTCTTTCCCTCTCCTATCCCTACCCATTGCTCTTATATTTTCTATTTGGACTATTTGTTTTGATTTTAGAAAAGTGTTTCTTTGAATGATTATCAAACTTTTCAATTAGTTTTATTGAATTTCTGATTAGTTCTTTAATTGTAAAGGCATGCGTGTTTACTGTGACATCTCTGCATATCTATATATATATATATATATATATATAAACTTTAACACATAGAAAAGAACACAGAAAGACACTACAGAACTCACTTCGATATTTCGACATCCGTCGTCATCGGGAAGAAGTGCGAAGTACTCGCGTTGAGAAGCAAACTGCTTCTATATATATGTATATATATATATATATATATATATATATAGAATCTATATATAGAATCTATATATAGAATATATATATATATATAGAAGGTCGCTCTTCGCACCTCCTGATGACGACGATTGTCGAAATATCGATGTGAGTTATGTCTGTGTCTTTCTGTGTGTTTCCTTCGTTTTTTATTTTATTGTAAAAAAGTCCGCTGGACCGTTTCTTTTAATTGTGTTGTATATATATATATAGGTATATATATATATATATATATATAACAGTTATATACATATATACAATTAATATATAAAATTAACCGCAGTCTCGGCATTCACGATCTTAAGACTGAGAGATTCGATCCTACGAACTAACCTCCTAAACTAACCTCCTTAATTAATATATACAATACATATATACATATATACAATTATATATAACAATTTTTTTTCGTTTATCATGGTATATATGTATATATATATTGTTAAATAACGCCCCATATTTGGCTTGTATCTGTTTCTTACACAATTTCTCAAGTTTCTGGAATTCCAGAAATTCCTTCCTCGTTTCTTTATTAAAACTATAAAGCTTATCACCAATATTGCTAGTCGATATGTTTGGAAACATTGTTGAAACATGTCGACTAGAAATATTGGTGATAAGCTTTATAGTTTAAATGAAGGTACGAGGAAGAAATTCAGGAAACTTGAGAAATTGTGTAAGAAACAGATACAAGTCAAATATGGGGCGTTATTTAACAATATATGTTTAAATGAAGGACTGCTTCCAACTTTTACAAATATATATATATGTATATACCTCTGTATATGTATATTATAAATTAATATAGAGTGGATTTGAGAAAGAAAGGAATAGAGTGACAGAAGGAGTGTGAGAGAGGGAAGAGTGAGCGTGTGGGGGAGAGTGATGAGAGAGACAGGAATTGGGCCGTTAATGTTTCATAACTATATAGAAATACGTCTTCATTAAGTTTCCCATTTGAGACTTAGGAGAACCGATTAATCTGTGTTATTGAATATTTATAACCTATTTAGAGCATGAATTTAAAGAATGAATTTTTGTCGTGATTATATTATAATAACATAAGTGTAAGGATAGTATTCAATAATTTAGACATTCATATTTTTATAAGCAAGACTTTTTTTTGGTCTTATTAATAGAATTTTGTGGTTTTGTGAAATGTTGATACTGGTTGATGCAGTAGTGATTTGCAAGAAAATAGGATGTCAATTATACAGATTTAGTTTATGCATGGACTTAAGAAGTGGTTGTAAGATTGAGGTGGGAGGTCAGACTCGGTGTCGGTAGAGGCCATTATAATTGAGGTGATATGTGACCGATTTATTGGACAGTTAATAAATCAGAGGGCTTGTTTGAGAAGGCTCAAGGTAGATGTGAGCAGCTTCTTTGAAGCCCTGAGCCGCGCTCCGCCACCTGTTTGACTGCCTGTCTGCATCACACTTTACGAAACTCTCCCAACACACACAGAAAAAAAAAGAATACATTATATAAATCGTGGCCCGATTTTCTCTTAAATCGTTTTAATACCATTTGAATAAAGATTCTCTCTCTCTCTTAATAACGAGCCTCAATAGCATTTTAATTTGACTACTAAAACAGTCTTAGTGTTGCCTATGAGAATAAACAGAGGGTAATGCATTTAGCCCACTATAAATAACACTTCAAGATATATACGAACAATGCTAGCTTAAATATTAATAAGAATAATAATTATGAAGTATAAATAATGTAATGGTGATGTCGGGCCGTTGCATGGCGTCACTATATTACATTACTTTGGTGACGTCCACCCTTGCATCTGCTGCCATTTGTTGACTCTCTGACCAGTGTGAGTAGACCATGAGTGGATACCCGGCGTAGCGATCTCTCTTTCTCAAGTGAGGCTTCGGAATCTGTATTAATGGGTTCCGTTGACTGAAAGGTGATCGCACAGAGTGCATGATAGAGAGCTCTAAACACCTCTTCTTTAGAGATGGAACGCCAAGTGGTTGGTTGAATATTGGAAATAAATACTGGGTGAAGGCAGTCCAAGACTACTCGTTAAGAGAGCTTCATAGCTTTTCCAAAGGCGCCCCATGGAGTGGGTATCTTTTACACTTCTCTTCAAATCAACAACATTTTGTATTTCGTCAAGAAGTTTTTTTGTCCCATCATTAACTACCAAAACTTAACCCATCCCTTCATCAGCTCATTACTAAAACATTTATGCTTTTAATTTATTTTTACGGACTTTTAATTTACCAAAATATACCTGTTATGTGTTGATGACATATTGACATATTGATTGTTTTTTATGAATTTTATCTTGAGTACTAAAGTTCCTATTACTTAACTGTAAAATATATAGTGATCATGAAATAATTCGATCTCGAGATTTTGTGATATTACATGTTTTGATGTGCCCAATGTCCTTTTTTTGACTTTTTTCTATGATGTATGTGTGTGTTTGTGAAGTTTAAAAATGATCAGATTTTTAAAAGAAATGGAACAATTTTTTTTTAAATAAAATGTAAAATCTTTGACCTATGATTGAACTTGCAAGCTTGTGAGCAAGATACAAGCCATAACGCTTGACAGATCAACATAAAATTCTACCTAAAAATAGAACATTATGTGGGGGATGAATTGAGGTATTTAAATTACATGAATGAAAAAGGGCGTCATGGTACATTTTATATTTTCAAAAAATATTTTTTTATTGCTAAACCGCTAACTATATCAAAATATAATTTTGAGAAAAAAATTAAGCCTAAAATTAGCAATACAAATAAAATTTTACTGACTTCTGGTTACAGCAAATATACCTACAACACTGAAAATTCTTCTTAGAATAATAGATCACCTTCTGTACATGTCAGATTTATTTTGTATGTTTATATTGACTTAAAAAATTTTGAATAAAACAAAATTATTATTTAGAGGTTTATTACAAAAATTTAAAATGTTTTAAAGAGTTAATATATGATAGAAGAATAAAATGGTTAAATATAAAAAATTAACCCTTGTCGAACATGTATTTTCTGATGCATACCTTTGTATAATGGATGGTTTTAGAACAAAATGTTCTACTAATCAAACTGTACTACACGTTGAAGTCTTGAAGTAAACTTACTGCCTAATGTAGCTCTTGGTGTGTCATGGAATCTAATTGTTTTGAGTAATATTGAGATATGGGAAATGATCTCTTTTGGTATTTTTTTACAAAAAATGGATCCTAGTTTTAACCTACTTATTTGGCGATTCGATGAATTTGAAACTAGTTTTTATACTTTATCTTGTAAATATTTTATATTTTATCTTGTAGACTTTAAAGTCCTACAAGAATCACTTTAGTTTAATTATTAATGTAATAGCTCATGAATAGACGCTATTCAATGAATAGACGCTTTCAATCAATGAATGCTACTAATATATATAATTAAATAGTTATAAAATTATTTAATTAAATTGGACCTACCAGAGTTGTTGACACAAAAGGATATCATCAGGGAAGTGTGCTATTGCTCCTGTTCTAGTGATACAGTTGTGGATGACCAACTGAATACTCTTTACAGCAATTGTCATGATGCCCAAGTATAGGCTAAATAACTTTTATTAAAGAAAAGAAATGGTTAATAATTCTGGCCTTCAGATGGTACAGTATGCTTCCCAGAGTGTTGAAAGATAGATAAAAAAAGAAATTAAAATGGTCCTTATATCTGCATAAAGGAGAAAAAAAGATTAACCTAAAACTATCAAAATTACGGCCATATCTTAGAGTAAGGCCGAAATTTTATATGAAAAAATAAAAGAGAAAACTAATATAACTGATCTACAGCTAAGTGAACAACAATGTTCTGCTGTAAGGGATTATTTTGGAAGTTAACAATCTTCACTTTGGTTTTTCCAAAGGTAGTATAACTGCAATGGTAAATCCAATGATATTAAATGCATTGGTTGTGTGTTATAAAAAAACTAGCATGAATAGGGCTGATTGGATCAATCACTCTCTGTGCTGTCTCTAGGTTTAAAGACTACAAGACATCTCCTACTTAAACATTTATATAAAAAATGATTACCTTTCTCTTTATTTTACAAAATAAAAAGACCTCTATGGGAGATAAAATATCAAAAATATTAATAGAATGAAACATTAATCGTTTGACCCTTATGTTTTTTTAGATAAAAATGCTCTTCATAGGTTATTATTTTACAGGGGGCGTCAAAATGAATATAAATGATAAATTGATTTGTATGATTTCTGATTTTAATAAACAAAAAAATGTCTACTCTAATATACTGGAGAGTCGTAAATTAATAATGAAAATAGTGCAAATAATTTGTTTTTCATGTGAGTACCTGGAAAGAAGGGAAAACCTGGAGATGAGTTGGTAAAAAATTTAGTAATGTTTGAAACCATACAAATATCCTGCATTCTCAACCATTTTTGCACTACAAATATAACTTACCTTTTACAGGAATGAAACTGACAAATAAGTGAAGAAGGAAACAGCTAAACAACGTAAAGAAAAGCTGGGTCCAATTTAGTTTAAAAAGCTAATTCCATCTGTGCTTATATTTATAAGACACTGGACAAGCTGTGACCCCTTGTGTCACTCAGTGTCAAGAAATTATAGCAACACTTAATAATATGCATTCACTGATTGTGATTGACAGGAATAACTGTTATGGCTATTTCTTCTTATTAAGTAATGAAAAAACAGGTTCTTTTATGGCCTTAGCTTTTGATATAAATTCTTAACATGAATCAAGATATACACACAATAATTATATTTAATAAAACAAAAAATATTTAAAAGTAAACAATTTCATTTACTTTATTATATATATATATATATATATATATGAAACATCGATTCAAAGTATATACACCATCAAGCATATTTTTAATTCTTCTTTCTTTTTAATGCCATTATTTGGAAATTAATATATTACTTATTGTTTCCTTTAATATTTATTTGAATAATTCATCATAAACTGGAATTAACAGGTATTCCAATTTTCACCTATGTGCAAACATTTAAACAAGAACATCAGAGTTTTATAAGTACATAGATTATATAAGTTGAAAAGTAGAATTTAAAAATATATGTACAATATCTATTACAATTTTTTTACTTAACTATTGTGAATGGAAGCTGTATTTGTTCTCATACAAAAAATGCAGCCTCACTGTCTTGAAGAGGTAGAAATTTTACCTCTACAAATACAAACATTATGTTTATATTGGTACAAGTCACCCTAGAATGGGTGAAGATTTTGTCAAATCATAGCTAAAACTATAGAAGTGAGGGAAATTTCTCCATGTACATTTTGTAAAAGTCGTTAAGAAATTTAAAGTCTAAGGTTTGAATTTAGTTACAACAATGGATTGCACAATATGAGAGGCATGGCTGCCGAGCATACCAGTCTCTGTGATATTCGGGCCTATAACTAATATAACGGTTATAGCCACATGCCAAGAAATGATACATTTTGATTAAAATGTATATACAACCAAATGAAATAAAACAAAACATCAGTTGGTTGTTAACGAGTTTGATATTATGTTTACTTGTTACAAAGTTGAGTGTGATGCTCCAAGTTTTTATTATTAACAACGTTAAGTTTTCAATGAGACTTTCTGTAGGTTATAGCAGACGACTTATACATAACCACCACACTGGGTAACAACATTAAAAAGCTTCAGGACCACTGATTACACCTAATGTGCTATCCTAGATCGAAAGTATAGCTCGTTCTTTTACGTTATTCGCACTTCTCCTGTTGTCTTATTTCAGTAATTAACCACTTTAATAATCTGGTTTTCTTTTCAATTGTGTTATATTCTTTTATATTCTTATCTCTTTATTTAACCTTCTGTTGTGATATTCGCTCTATTCTCTTTACTAAAGACAAGCACTTTTTGGTCAAGTGGTGATTTGACCACCATTATGTGTTAAGACAACACATAAAAAAACTTGTAGCCTAGTCAAATCTTATTTAAATTAACCTTTGATAGAAGGAAATTGGTCTGAAATATCGAATCTCTCATTCTGAAGATCGTGAATTTTGGGATTGCGGCTTTCATCACTTGAGAATCTCAATTGAGAAACTTGTTTCAACAAACGTTTCACGGTATATCAAAAACACAGAACAAAGGAACAAACACACTTACTGTCTCTAATTTTCGGTTGAACCGTCATCAGGACAATTGAGATAGGAACACCATGCGCATTTGTGAAACGACTGTTGGAGACCTGTTTCTTAACGCTTAAGAAATAACTCTTAGCTCTTGGCTTATTCTTAGTTATTTTTCTTACCTTACTTGAACCGGGCTCGCGTGTGACAACACTGTTGGTCTCCAACCGTCGCTTCACAAGTGCGCTTGCTGTCCCTATCTCAACTCTCCTGATGACGGTTCAACCGAAAATTAGAGACAGTAAGTGTGTTCGTTCTTTTATTCTGTGTCTTTGATTTACCGTGAAACATATATATATACGTTTATACGTATTTATATTTATACGTATATATATATATATATATATATATAAAACCATCATAAATTAAATTTCAACCATAGTAAGAGCCCAGAAAAGTGACTAAAATGTTTCAACTAAAATAAGTGGTTTTTCTTTTCAGTGAGTCCAACTGATACTCACTGATTCTTACTGTGGTTTAAACAATTTTTGTCTCGCATGTTTATTGTGAAATCTTTATATATATATATATATATATATATATATATAATTTAATTTATATGTACATAATGTTTACTATATTAAGAGGTATTTAGGTTGTAAAATAAATTAAAAACGTATACTGAAAGTAATTATGCAATTTATATAATTGCATAAACATTATAAGTTAATTTATGAAATATGAATACTGTTTAATAAGAGCATTATAAATAGTTAATAATAACCTAAAATGAAAAAACATAAGATTTGTTGAAGACAATAAAGTACATTCAAGTTATTCGGTTTTGAAAGAACTTGAAAAATTCAATTTCCTTTAATAAGTATATGAGTGTAGTGATTTAATTTTTAACACTATGACTACTATTGTGCATATAATCTTTTTTTTAAATATTTTAGTACTATTTAAAATATTCATGCATGTATAAAGTATAAACAATTACAAGTTATAAATATCGCATCAAAGAATAAACAGCAAAAACACAAATAATCTGCAATATATGTTTTAATTATGTATGTCACATTTAAATTTTAAAATTTTCGTCATGAGAAAAGAAAAACAGCAGTTATTGTCAAATTACCATTTATCATGTAATAAAATAAATGGTTTAGCGGTTTTCCTGTTAGTTTATTGTTTTTTTTTTGTTTAGATTGTTACTTACGTCATATGTACATACAAATGTGTAAAACTCCTCATGAGATATAGTTTTGCACATTATTATCAAGCAAAAATAGAATTACAATCAAGAGTAGACGTCTGCGTAAAATTAAAGTAGAGGAGGTTCGAAAAAAAGTTGGTCAATTATTGGTTTTAAGGTTTGATCCAGAGAGACAGAAAACAAAGTTCATAACCTGCATACATTATAACTGCTTTAAAATATTCTTGAACGGTTCAAAGGAATAAACTTGAAATACTGCTAATGTTAGACAACAACTTTAGTAAATACTTTTTAAGCACTTTGGTTGAGGGTTTAAATATTCTCTCAACAGTCTTAGAGTAAATCCTATTTATATTTTCAGTTTGAATTCGTTGTTCATCAAAAGTGGTAACCATCATAAATAATATGGACCGAGGTTTAGGATTATAATAGTAAAATGTCACGCAGAAGAATTTTTTTCTTAGTTAAATATATATGAATAACAAATTAAAAGCCAACCAAGGAACACAATGGAAGAAATATTACCATAAAGATGTATGTAACTTCTAAGAGATAAATATATGCATATTGTCAATACCACTGAGGTTAGATTTATATTAGAAATAGGTAAAACCGTCATACCTCTATGATCATCTTACGAGGCATTTTAAGAGATTAAATTTTAAGAGATAGCCTGGCATCATGATGATACGATTTTCCATTACCTAGTTGGGCAAGTATCATTGCTGACAGGCTGTTATATTGAAATAATCAATATCTTTACGGTATATCTTTACAGAATTAGTAGAATAACTGCACTAAATTTCAGTTGGATCGGAACTGGTCAGAAGTAAAATTGAATATAATTCATACGAAAGGTGTAGTATTATTTATGAATTTATGGTTCTAGCCATCGTTGTACAAAAAGCGTATCTCATAACAATGGTGTTATTAAACATTAGTTCTTAATTTCACCAATTAAAAATAATTCAAAGGAATGAAACATTAACAGATCCTAAAGTAAAAAATATATAATTTTTTCTATTAGATATATGAATATATACATACGAGTATAACAAGATTTTCACAAGAAACAGGTGGAATTACAATCAATGTTCAAACCACAATAAGAATGGGAGAAAAGACTAAGATATTTCAAACGTAACAAGCGGTCTTCGTCAGCGTCAAAAACTTAGGGATTTTTGATTCTGACGAAGACCGCTTGTTACGGTTGAAAAACCTTAGTCTTTTTTCCTAATTTTTTATTGTGGTTTGAACATTGATTATATATATAAATATATAATATGACTCGATTCTGCACTGTTCATCTGGCAGGATCTTAAGTATTTTTCTTCTGGCATCTTCTTGATGACTAATTGCTGTTCGAAATATTGATTCTAGTAAGGGTTTTCGTTCTTTCTGTGTTGCTGTTTTTTCATCAGTTTCTTTTTAGTCCGGTTTGGACCGTTTCTTTATTACATGTTTTATACATATATATATATAAAATAAGTTCAAAACGAAGGAAACACACAGACATAACTCACATCGATATTTCGACCATCGTCGTCATCAGGAGGTGTGAAGAGCGAAGAGTCCCGCAGGAAGACAGGGCGGTACTGATGTCAATTTTTTTATGTATTTTATTTAACTCCCAATCAACTTAATCAGAGCGTTAAAGAAAATTCTAATTCTGAAGTGAAATTGCATCGTATATATATATATATATATATATATATATATATATATATATATATATATAAGTCCAAACCACAGTAAGGAAATCAAAAAAATGACAAAGAACTTTTAACCAAAAAATTAACCTTCGTCAGAGACTCACTGGTACAATGTCGCAAACCACTTGTTTTTTGCTTGAAAGATCTTAGCAATTTTTCTAAATTGCTAGTGTTTTTTAGATGTTGATTTTTATTTCACGTGCATATTGTGAAATTTTGATAAATATCTCATATTTTTATTAATCTAAATATCTATATATCTCATGTTTTTATTAATCTAAATATCTATATATCTCATATTTTTTTTATGTTTTAGTAATTAATTCTACATTGATTTAACCCTAAAAATGTCTAGAAATATGAGCAAAACGTAAGAGTGAGGTGTTTTTTTTGAGAAGTGTTTCACGCTGGACCAAACATTGATAAACAAATAATGTAGACTATATGCAGTCGGAATAAGACAATTTATACATATAACACATATGAAATGTGTTATAAATAAATGCTCGTCAATAAATGCTCTTAGAATTTCATTTATAATTTATTGAAGTATGAGTAGTTATTCTTTCTAGTGAAGTAGCAATCGAAATGGAAGATCTGTTTTGCTGAGAACATTCATTATTCCTTGAAGAAATTCATGCCTTCTGAAAACAGCATTGATCTTAAAAAAGTAATTGGGCGGTAAAAAAGATCAATGGTTTAAAACAGAAAATATAACGTACAGCAACTGTCGTCCCTAATCAGATTTTGATATCATGTTTGATTTTAAAGTTTTGTTTAATTTATTTTTTAAATTTTCAAATATCAATAGTTTTATTCTTTTTTTATGCTTCGAGTATTTTACAATTTTGAACTATTGGATTTAAAATATATGCTTTTAAGTTTTATTTATTCAGTATTATGATCATTATTGAAATTTTTCTTTATTCTTATTTGTCTTAATCTATTTCGCATAAATTCAATTGCGTATACAGTTTTAATAATACAATCCAGTTTTGCTCGGGCTACAAAGATGGAGTGCCATCGATCGTCGACCTGTGGTGCCCCGGCGTAATTTAAACGATCGACACGATATTTGCCTTCGTCAACATTTCAACTAATTCTTTAAAAGAAGCACAAATATGTCAAACAACATCATATTTTTGAAAGAATTCTAACAGTATCATCTAAAATTCTTTCTTTCACCAATCATTTTTTGTTGCAGTTCTGGCTTCTACAGTACGTAGGGTATCTTAATAAGACAACAAGTTTTCTAAAAGTTCACAAATATTTGATAACTTTATGAGGTACAATCGTATTTTTAATAGACTAACATTGAAGTACCTACAACTTATGTGATTAATACTACTATATATATTATGTCTATCTGGAAGTGACTTAACTTTCTTAAACAAATTATGTTGCAACTTCTTCTATAAAAAATATATTGTTCAGAAATGTAATAATATTTTGAATGATACATTTCTAACAATAATAAAGAAAATCAAATCTTTTCCAAATACGCAGACGATTTATCCTGTTGAAATTAAAAATCAACAAGAATTTTGGCAATTCTTCAAGAATGTTTAATATACGGAATGTTTGTGAGTGTGTATACATTTCCTAGATTGTAGAGTAAATACTTGTAATAAAATTCAACATTTAAACTACAGTACGGAATTCAGAAACGGGACTTCAATGCTTCAACCATTATAACTTTGGCTATATTGGAATCGAAAGAGTGGAGTCACACTATGAATTAATGTTAAGAAATCAATATTGTCAATTAATATTGGGAATTGATTGTTTTGTATGAAGAGAACAGTTATTTTATTAGTCAAATCTCTGTCGCATTTCAGAATTTCTCACTGGGATTAGATGTTACATATATATATATATATATATATATATAAACCAGAGTAAGAAATTATCGACCATTTTATAGAAAAATAAAATAAATGAATCTTTAATTTCTTCTTTTGGTTTTTATTTAAAATTCTTTTGTAGGTCTGCGAAAAAAAAGAACGTAATAATTTACGGTAGGTACATGAAAACATAAATATAAAGCAAACAGGATAAGTACATCAAGTTAATCATATAAGTGAAGGTAGAAATATTTTATAAGAAACAATAAGACTAAACTTACAAAAGGAACAATATTTTTTTTATTATATTTTACGAAAAGTTACAATATTAAGATAATATTAATGGTGTCTTGTGACAGAGATATATAATTATTTTCTAGGGAGGCAGAAAAGAAGAAATGTAGTGATTATAGTTCCTGATATGGAATGAAAATCAGAAAGTAAAATTAACGATTCACTTGAAATAGTTGACTGTAAATCCATGTGTAGAGTCTTTCCAAACGCCTTTTGTTTTTTTTTGGATATGTTTGAGGAAAAAATTTTGAAGAATAAGAGATTACTGTTGGAAGGAAGATGTTTATAAATTGTTTATTAACGAGATATTGCTACTTGCTAAACTGTTTAGATATTGATGTCGGAATACATGATTCGGTTTGTTGTACAGAAGGGACAATCAATTTGGCTTAAAGGAAGTGTATATTGTGAGAATTGCTACATTTTGTTGCACTCGATAACTCAATATGGTAAGTCCAAATAGGAGTGCTAATAGTTTCCTAAAAAAGTGAAAGTTTGTTGAGAGTTGATAATCTAAGAGGTTGATTGGTAATCTAAGAGGTAAAGAAAAAGTTTTAATGAGTGTTTTATTCTTTTTAGTTTTACATGCTTATCCTAAGTAAAAGGTCTACCAGGTGCGATCCTAAATATTTTTTGGTTGTGTTTTGAGAGATACGAATTTGGCCAAAGAAGGCCCGAGAAGTTTCTTGACGCAAATTGAATGTAACGTGAACACTTTTTCGTTTTTTACCTATTGGATTATTGAACAAAACTAACAGCTGACAACAAACTGCTTCAAGCTAACACCAACTAACGGAAACTGTTATAACACTATTTGAACTTACGGTGCTGAGCTATCGGGTGCAAAAAAACGTAGAAATCCTTAAAAGATAAAATTCCTTCAAACCTTATGAGTCAAACTAAACAATTTATTTCAGCAACATTAATTAATTAATGCATTTGCATTAATTAATGCAATTGCATTTTCAGTCCAACAATACTAATTTTTTGTTGTAATTTAAAAATTTTTTGCGTTCAATATTTTCATATTGTTGAAACAAGTTGCAACATAACTGTTTCATGAAAGTTATATGACTAAGGGGTAGACGTAATGCAAGTGTCATTCAGAGGAGTTGTCAACCATCCTTTGCTGGTACGTTGTGCATCTCCGTCTTCTTCCTTTCATTTTTGGAAGGTTCTCTATGAAACATTAGGGAATGTAAATATATTTATCTACATGTGTCTATTCTTTGTTTATTTTTAAAGTTTAGTTGTTTTGTCCGGATGGAGATGAATGTTCAAATATTGCAATGACTTTTTCGTTTTTAACTATCCATGTTCTTTTCGTTTTCATGTCATTGTGTTTATTGTCCTATTAGGCTATTTAATTTTGATAAATATGTTAATCGAATTTGTATTATTATTTATATTTGTATAAACACATCTTATGTTATGAGCATAAATAATAATAAAACTCTCATAATGCAGATGTGACTGAAGATTAAATAACTAAAACAATGATAAAATGGATAAGCAAAAACACATCGAGTTAGCTGGAACTTTAAGTTTTTGCCAACAAGATGCTTCGAAAGTGGTTAGAACTTCTTTTTAGTTATTTTATAATTCTGAAGATATATATATTATTATATATATATATATATATCTTATATATATTATATTATATATATATTATATTATATATATATCTAATAGCAAAGAGGACAAGAATAAACGAAATGTGGAAAGGTTTTACGAGATGGTTGTCAACTCATATCTATAAGTATATAAAATTTGATATAACAATATATAGACGATAAAGATTTGATTTGAAAATAAACACGTGTTCATATATAGGTCCTTGTTAAATGGTGGCCTGGAGTCGTGTTGGATGAGGCCCAATCTTCAAGTGAATGATCTTATTCTCAAGCTTATTAATTTTGAATGGCCTTTGACACGCTAACTGAAATAATGAATATAACACTAGAAGTTGCTATAAATAACTTTTCATTCACCTTGAAACATATAAATAAAAGTACTTTATTTATTTAAGTATAGTTCTTTAAGAAAATGTCAAGTATTCAATTAGCTTGTAAATTACCTCAAATTTCAGCAAATTATCTCTAAAATTATAAATTCAAGAACATCTTATTCTATCATTTTTAAGACATGTATGCTTTTAGGTTTAATGAATTTATATTAAATGGTGCAATTTATTACATATATATTATACGAAGGTGAAAGATGTAGTTCATAAAGGTGGTGTAGAATATCTTACCATTACGTTAAACATAGGAATGAATTCATATTAAAAAATGTTTTAAATTAATTTATCTTACATGATTTCTTTAATGATTTTTAATGTTCTTTACATGTTTTTAACTGTTTCTTAAAGACTTTTTTTTGTACTGTGAATACTTACACTAGAGATGGCACATGTCATGAATTGTATTGATTAAGAAAGTATCAATCAATCAAGTGGGTAAGTAGCCAGAGTGAGTCTACAGGCATTATACCGAGAATGAACAATACGATTGTACAAATTAAAAAATATATATTTACATGTATGATTGTAAATATAAAAAAATTCTAAAATATCCTCCACTCAACCTTACTATAAGTAAGCATAATATCGAACTTTTGACAAACAATTGATTTCTTATTTCATTTTAATGTGCCTATACAAACATATTAATGAATAACGTATTATTTGTTTATATGTAGCTATAATCATTTTATCAGTTATAATAAACTTGAAATCATTGATAAACCTGACATTTTATTAAACTGAGGGCCAGAATCTCATCGGAATAGTTCGCTTCAGTACCGTATCTTTCATATTGAATAATCTACTGTTGCGACGTTATTTTGAAGACTGATTTTTTTAAAATATCACATTTACAATGTTCTTCTCCACAGTTTGTTTTGCTCTTTAGCTACAATAATCGTATTTTCAAGATCAAAATTATTGAATAAAATATCATTGAATAAAAATCATGGTGGTCTCTCTTACAAAACACGTTTTGTCTCTCCATAGCATTTTATATTTCAATATACATTCTCTGGTGCGAATTAGATTTTTTTGCAACCCTTTTGGTATTTTTCGGTTAGGTTGGAAACAATGATTCAAATTTTCTTTTATTATTGAATCCTAGGGTACCTTGTCGTATATTTTTCTTGACCATATTTTGTCTATAATATCCTTGAATAACGAGAAATTTGAAATACTTTTTTAAAACAAGTAGAATTATTTCTATGTTACCAGATAATATTGACGATTCAATTTAAATTTAAGGTTATGATATTAACACCAGTTTAATAGAACATTAATACTTTAAGACAGTTATTTCTTAAGTAATGTAAGTACTCATCATTCTCTCTACTCAAAGGGTTCATGTTTTGCAAGCCATTTAATTCTTTCTAAATTATTCATTTATTTTGTATCAATCCTCACATTGTGATAATTAATTTTTATATATGTGACTATTTGTTGATTGATGCATGATTTTTCTTTGAAAGAAATACAAAGCTTCTATATCGTAGACATCTGGAAAAAGATTTTAATTAAGAACCAATTTGTTGGCCTTTGAGGGTTTGATTTAAACCTGGAAAACGAACAAAGTCCAAATTAATATAATACTATATATATATATATATATATATAAAAACTAAAGTTTATTAGGACTCTGTCAGTTCTTCAGGTTCAAATTAAACTCTTATTGGCAACTTTTCGGTCTTTATTTAAAGCCTTTTTCATAGGCTAACAAAACAGAGAAAATATAAGAAATATTTCAATCATTCAAAAATCAAACATACTCGTATATAAAAGTGCAATTAGTTACAATTACGAAATTACAATAGAAATTTTGACAATAGGTTTGTGAGAAAACTTACAGAAGTATAAATTTTGAAACAGAAAAACTAAGTATTACATTACAAATTATTTTACAACGAAAAATAGTCTTTGGATTTCAACAACAATTGTAGTTTGAATGAAGACGTGATTTTCAGTTCAGTGTCACGTGTTTATTATGAAATCTTATTATTTATATAAACACTTTTTCTTCTTGGAGTTTGGTCAGGGTTAATATACGGAATCATCTTTTCGCCAACGTTTCGTCTTTATTTTAATAAATCCTCAGAGCTATAATCTAGCAAAAAACAATGGATATTTGTTATATCTACTTTACAAGTAAAAAACAAATGTCCATTTTTGTTAGTTTATAGCTCTGAGGATGTCATAAAATAAAGACGAAACGTTGGCGAAAAGGTGATTCCGTATATTAACCTTGACCAAACTCCAAGAAGAAGAAAAAGTGTTTATTAGTAAATTGTGGTCAAGAAAACAATACCTTATTTTATATATATAATTATATATCTATATATATATAGCGGTACTAAAAATCAAATGTAACGTTAACGTAAAAAAATACATATTAGATTAAAGTTACTTGAATATCACAATTCATACAGGGAATTTGAAGGAAGTGCTGTGATATATCGATGTGATGACAATAAACTTAACTAATTATTATTGAGGTATAATAACAAGTTATACATACACAAACCAACACAAGCGCACGAACGCAGAAAATCACTCACACACAAACATACACATGCACAGACTCACATACGCACACACACACACACACACATTCAAAGTGAATGTTAGACTGAATTACGAAATGGTTATTAAAAACTGAAAATTTGTTAAGAAAAAAAACTTTAATTCATTAACATTCTTTAATTTATTAATTAAATTCATATTTTTTTTAATATAGTTACTCTAAATTTTAACAATTATTTTGTATTTTTTGATAAAGGCCAATCCTTTGGATAGGCCAAAGATTCATATAATAAGAATATCAAATTATGTTGAATAGTCAATTACTAAATTTCTCTCTAAATTCTTGTCGCTATCATTAATGCATTAAGAATGATAGAAATAATTTTCCTATTAGATTAACTGTGGGTTAGCTTGGTTCTGCATATATACTTTATCCAAATATTTAATTAGGGTTTTGAGTCATTTAATTGATAAAATTACAGGTAGCCGTATTAAAAATAAAATAAATGTAATTAGTAATTTAAAGGGCATCAATATTTATGAAGAAAATATATTAATTAGTTTGATGTATAGTCTCTTTTCACAAAGTCACCTCCATCTAACATTTTAAGCTTCTTTTCGGGAGAAACTGGTTAAATATTCTCCCTTCCTACCGGATATAATGTAATCCAATTATTTAAATTTAATCAATCGTAATTTTCAATTTAAAAATACATATTTCAAACAATTATTTGATCTTTCGATGCATAATTGTTCATTTTTTCACTGCAGTAATTTATGCATGGAATTTTTTGAAAATAAAATATAAACACAATTCTATCTAATCAAGTTAGATGTTTGGAATAAACTGACAATATGTTTATTGGCCTCTCACAAAAAAATGAACGTAAGAAATATTTGTTTCTTACAAATTAAGATTATTTTGTACAAGAATTGAGTTTATCATGAAAAGAAGAAGTAAATTTTACTTTAATTTTTTTGATTTTTGTATCTATAAATTCCTTAAAGAGTTAATGGTTTATGGTGTACAGGTTAGTTTAAAATTAAGTTTGTTCTTCTAAATTCTTTAATGATAATATTATCAATATTAGTGCTAGTGGTCACAGATTAAAATATTTATTAATTGAAAATTAAGAATTTGTTTTTTTGGTAAGGCTTTAAGAGGTGCTTAAAAAATCTTTGAATTGGAGATGCGTTTTGTCAAATATATTGTTGTTTAATCTCATCATTGTTGTTTAGGACCCATTGTTGTTTGGAGTAATCTTGATTTTAATATCTGTTTCTGTATTTCTTGGCTAAGATTGTATTTTAATTAAAATGTATTGTATCAACCTTGTTCTTCTGAATTCTTTAATGCTGAAAAGTTTACTGCTTATGTAAATAACTTATGAATAGTATTGAAAAAATTTCATCAAATAATAAACGGTTCACTAAATAAAAATATTTTCCATCTGTTTGTCTTTTATAAATTAATGAGAGTAGATGTATACTGCGAAAATAGTGTATTTCAAAGTGTTGTTTTACATCTAAATGTTTTGTTACCTTGAATCAATTTTTGACATTCTGTGTTTGATGTTTTTTCAGTGTGTGAGGGTTCAGTTTGTGCATCTTCAAAGCCTGTAAATACCTCAGTAGTTGCAGCATTACTAAGTATATACAAGTCAAGACATCTGTCTTTAAAAACAAACATACAAGAAGACTGAAAACTATATTACTACTTCGTTTTTCTTTTTATTGTAGCTGCACATCAAAGCTCTGAAATCTTAACAAAGAGTCTGAACCGGTCTCTAAAAATATAAATCCATAAAAAATAATCAACAAGAATTAGTGGTAATTTTGTATACTTTACATATAGTATAGAAATGAAGGGCATTCGTCTCAGCGATATTAATGAATATAGACTTCTCTAACAGGTTAATTGACATTATAACCGTTAATTCAGAAATAAACTTAGTTGCTCAATTTGGTAAATTAGGTAAACATTAAATTACAGTTACTAGGAAAATGTAACATAACTACTATGAAGAAATAATCTTATAATATACGTAATTCTCAGTGATTTTTATGACCATTTCAGTTCATTTTTATTAAATACTTTAAAAGTTTTTAAATATTTTTAATGTAAAAATGACTCACATAAAGGAAGTCTAAAAGCAAAAAAATATTATTATTTACTATACATATAAAGCAGTAAAAAACCGTCATCTTCGACATTTTCACTTATTTACAACTCCTTTTTTTCTAATTTCTTGATGATGATGATGATATGTGAGTGAACGTGTTTGTGTGTGTGTGTGTGTGTGTGTGTGTGCGCATGTGTGAGTAAAGGTTCATCTTCGTTGTGTGCGTGTGAATGTGCATCTTCGTTGTGTGTGTCTGTGTGAGTGTGTGTGTGTGTGTGTGTGTGTGTGTGTGTGTGTGAGTGAATGTTCATCTTCGTTGTGTGTGTGTGTGTGTGTGTGTGTGTGTGTGTGTGTGTGTGTGTGTGAATGTGCATCTTCACACACATTGTGTGTGTGTGTGTATGTGTGTGTGTGTGTGTGTGTGTATGTATGTATGTATGAGTGTGTTTTTAAAAGTTGTTTGCCAGCTACAAGTAACCCTGATAAATCAGTCAATTTAATATTGAATAAGCTGTATAGCCTTTTGGCAATATTTCCTGATGGGGAGTCCATTTTTGTCAATGATGTGAATTTAAACCGCATATTTTTTTAGGTAGGTTAAATTTTGTGAACGCCAACTACTAACATTATGTAAATAATTTTAACATTATTCAATAACAGGTAATACGAATTTTTTAATAAATGTAATAATTTTGACTTAACATTCAGAGTCATGGTTCTGATCAAACCTTTTGATACAGGTAATGACACCAAGCACTCAAATAATTCCTTGTATTAATATAGCTATAACTCTTGGAGACATTGTATGGTGCAATATGTGCATAATTTGAAACTATTAACATTTTATTTAATATGTTTTCTATATTGCTCTGAGAAGAAATTGAACATATTTTGATGATTAGAATTTAAAGTTAAACCTTTGAACGAAACTCAACTCAGGATAATCTCTATATATCCTGCATGTGGGATTCCTTTACATGCAGTAATTTCAAAATAAATTAACAGCCCTAAACAGATAGATTTATGAGATTCAAAATATCTGAGACAAACTTTAATGTGATTTCAATGAGTTAGTTTAATATGTAAAATTATAAACATTGTTAAACCACTAACGAGAATACCATGGAGAGGTGTTGCTTATATTTGATTGCAAGTAACTGGGCGGATATACATCAACAATTTTGTGAAAACTGTACAAGTTACATCGTTTTGATAAATCGAAATCTGGCTTGGCAATCATATAGCTTTTTGCAATGTAATGAACTCTATTGATTTTGAGTAAACTTCAACTACGAGAAAGGTATTCTTGCGTAATTGTTTAAAACAGGTACTCATTTTAACCAGTTGTTCTACTTTGAATATGGAAAGTTTAAATTTTTTATTAAGTATTGTCTGAATGTTAATATTACAGAAGCAAACAGTCATTAATTTTGAATATTGAATATTTCGAATTATTACAATATAAATATAATAATAATATTAATTATAATATTATATTATTTGTAATATTTTAATTTCAAATATTCTGAATGCTTATTACTTAATATTATAAACAGCAATATATATATATTCATAAATAAATTAAATTTTTCATATTATATGGCAAGAAAACAATTGTTAACATGAAAGGAAATCTGTTTTTAGAATTGTGAGGCATTCGGTTATTTAGTTTTAAATACAGATGGATTCCAATGGCTGGTAATTATAATATTAGGTACCTTATGCTAGAAAGGAGTATGTTGGTTGTGTTTCACTAATGAAGGATGCGATTGTTACACTACGATAAATTTAGCCCAGTTTTAACAAAGTTTATTAGGGCTAAACACATTGAGGTCAGAGGGGTCTCCCATATGCCAGACATAAATTACCTTGCGAGATGTGTCCCACCGAATTCCTTCAGCTTTTAATTAAAACCGATAGAAGTTTTGGTGTCAATTAAGTTGTAGGGGGGGTGGGGGGCGGGGCGTGGGAGTGACTTATGTAAGGGGTCGGGTTTATTTAGAAATTTATGCTAAGCAGTGACCCGGGGCAGTGGACTGGGCGCCGGTTGGGGCTATCTTGCCCAGGCAGATGGCATAAATTTGGTCGCGGAGACGTTGGGATCGCGCGGAGTCAATCGAGAAGCCTTCTGAAGATAACCAACACTGATTAGCCACCTGCCTTCCTCATTTCACCTCACGCAACCTTTCACCTTTATCCATTTCTTCATCCTTTCCCTCTTAGCATCATCCCGCCACTCACACATTTCTCTCGACTTATCTACTTCTACAAAAACAATTTCCAGTTCAAACAATCGAAAATTTATTCTTTTTACGTTTTAAATGTATCCATACTGCTATTAATGAATTTCTTGCAACAAAACTATTTTTCAGTATTAATTGTATATTTATTAACATAGTATTATGTAAATTTCACAATTTTTTTAATAAAATAGAAATATTGATTTGTTCTTTTCATAAATACATAAATATTTAATTATGAATCATACTAGTGAAAAATCATCAACTCTCAGGCTTGAAAAGAGGTTGTATTATACGTAAAAAAACAGAAATGAAACGTTACACTAGACGAACTCGTCAAACTAATGATAAAAATACATCAAAGAAACACATTACACTGTTAAAATTCACCGCTATCATCCCAGCACTACTATACAATTTTTTTCCTTACTTAATTTACCATTTTAGCCATAATTTTTTTTATCCAGTTAAATTGGTACCAGTATATTCCGCAACTGTGTCTATTGACTGGACTGAACTTAATATGCTTTAAATGTGGGTTTGGCCTCAACTAAAGGAGCCTTGTCATGAAGTGAGCCTGCTTGTGTAACCACAGGCCTTTCCAATGGTTAGTGCGCTAACCTGATATCAATGTCAATTCTCACTGTTTTTATCTTTCAGTGTTCAACTCCTCGTTCAATTTCTTTTTGTAAAACTCACTTTCAGATTTTCAGATTTGTGAGCTACATCACAACAAATCTGGGGTGTAAATATACGATGGGACGTTCTGCGATGTGTTTCATCATGTTCTTTCTAGCATATGGGCGATGTCTTGTTAAGTTGCATTCCCATGACAAAAGCACAATTATAAGAAAATACGTGTTCTTTAAAGTGTCGGATAATCATGTTGATTGACAGTACTTTTGTATTACTATGAAACCCTGGTACCACTTTCTTGTTATTATGAATATGATATGAATTATACTTCGTTTAATAATGTAAGAAATTTTTTGAACCATAAAGTTTGCACTGGTTTGCTTATTTCACCACATTAACATCAAGACACATCAACATCAAGACTTGGACAAATAAAAGGACTTTATTATTCAAATGGCTTTATTATAATTGAATCTGTTGGAATTTTTGTCTGTCGCGCTAATGAGCTCATCTGTGAGAGTGTGTCATTGGGTGTTTCTTGAGATCCTCTACGGCTGCGTCTATTACATTCCTGCAACAATCTGAAGGTCCTTCGCCTGAATGATTCATTGGCATGCCTTTACCACTTTCTTTCACGAGCGCCTTTTCTCTCTTCTCAGTAGTTTTAATAGCATCACTTTTGACAAAATTTGTGACCTATAAACAAGCCTTTAAATAGAAATATGTTAAAAGTAATCGTTTATGGTCAATAATAATTTGTAGGCAGTGATTTCTAAACAACTGACACTTAATATCACTTTTTCATCACCTTTGTAGGTTTATAGCGACTTCAGCCATAAATAAATTTATTTACTGCAATTTTTTAATTATTAGCTGTTGATTTAAGAAGTGTGCACATAATCTGTATAAACGCAGTAAATACTGTGACTATATACGAGTATATATATAAAGATTTCACATAAACACGTGAAATAACAATCAATGATCAAACCACAATAAGAAATGGGAAAACAAGACTAAGAACTTTCAACCGTAACAAGCGGTCTTCGTCAGAGTCAAAACTCTTTTTGACTCTGATGAAGACCGCTTGTTACGGTTGAAAGATTTTAGTCTTGTTTTCCCATTTCTTATTGTGGTTTGATCATTGATTGTTATTTCACGTGCTTGTGTGAAACTAAAGTTTATCGGGACTCGGTAAAGTTCTTCAGGTTCAAAAACTCTTAATACCAATGGTTTGGTTTTTATCTAAAACCTTTTTCATAGGCAGAAGTATGCATTTTTAAATAGAAAAACTAAGTATTACATTACAAATTATTTTACAAAAGAAAAATAGACTGTGAATTTCAACAACAACTGTCTAGTTTAAATGAACACGTGACACTGAATAAAAACCGAAACGTTGGCTTTGAGAGTTTAATTTCAACCTGAAGAACTGACCGAGTCCCTGAACCGTCTTCAGGAGATATAAGAGAGGAAAACCAAGTGCACTGGTACAGAGACGGTTGGACACCCATTTTGGAGTCCATTTCGGACCGATATATATATATATATATATATATATATATATATATATATAAACTAGAATTTGAAAAGAACACATAGAAAGGAAACCACTGAACTCACTACTATATTTCGATGTCCTCGAAATATAAAAGGAAAAGAAGTGAATCGCTCCAAAGGCTGATAACGACTCTATATATATATTTGTTCATCCGTTGGTCAACGCAAGCAGCTGCCTGTTGCCACCCACGCCAATCTCCATAACCTTCCCTTCAACGATTGCTTCAGGGTTAAAGTATTAAGAACACTCTCAAATGATGACACCCAGACTACTCTAAGGGCTTCTGAGGAAGCCTTCATTTGGTTATTGGGTGCAAGAAATTCCCCTGGTCTAAATTTATCAGATGATTTTTTTCCCCTCGTTTAATTTTAGTTTTTTTTCCCTTCTCTTTTTTCATTTTCTCCTTCTTTTACTTAAATATCACTTTTATAATTTTACTTACTCACAGCCTAAACTGGTTCACGTTGGTAAGGTGGCTGCACTACGTGTCATTGTATCGCAAGAGTCGCTTCGCAAGTGCGCTCGGAGTCCCTGTCTCAACTCTCTTGATGTTGGTTCAACGAAAAATTAGAAACAGTAAGTGTGTTTGTTTCTTTGTTGTGTGTCTGTGATTTACTGTGAAACTATTGTTGTCCTTTTGAATCGTTTTCCTGTTTACAATATTTATATATAGGTATGTTCTCTAATCGGGATTCGGTCAATTTTCTAGGAAAAAAATCAAACTCTCGTTGCCAACGTTTCGGTTTCATTTAAAACCTTTTTCATAGGCAGAAGTAAGAATTTTATAACTATGAAGTTTACATTACAAATTGTAAATGTTGTAGCAAGAAGGATTGCTACCAACCTTCACTAATATATTTATATATATGTAAGTAGATGGATATATTATATATATAAAGTTATGACACACATATATATATATATATATATATATATATATATGTATATAAATATTTTTATCATATATTTTTATCAATATATATAAAGGGTGTCTGTCTACATATTTTATTTAGTAGGTACACAATAATGGTTAAATAAATGTGCACTTATTAATAATGATATGAACATAAAATAAAAATTTAAAATTTTTAAATTCTAGTTTATATATATATATACATGCTTTTAAAAACTGGATGTCTGTTTCCACTTGATTTAATTTTGTCATATATTTTTCCAAAATACGAAATTTTTTCTTTAACTCAGAACTCAATTTAAAAATTAATTCACCATAATTACTTGTTTTATTATTGAACATGTTTCGGTGTACGTTCACCATCTTCAGCAAACACACGATTAATTATAATTACCTTAACAAATGAATCTAATAGTTAAATTACATTTCAAAAACAATGAGTGAACAAGTTAACTAAGGTTACACTGACAGTTAGGGGTGTCAGTGTTGGCAAAACTAGCCCTAGTTTCCAAACAAGCGCAACTGGTTGGCAAAATTACCTTTTTGATCGTTCATTCTAGAGCTTTTTCTAGTATGAACAGCGCTCTAATATCCTGAGTCTTCTTCCGTCCTTTTCTTTTGCTATAATTCTAGTATTATTCACCATAGTTTCCCCTCGAAATTTTTGTTTTGTGAATCTTTTGGAAGTGTTTTTTGGGGGCTCCTGAAACCAGTTTTCGACTCCTATGAAAACCAATTTTCGGACAGCTATAAAACGAGAAGAATAATTAAAACATATTAAAAAACAATTCAAGGTTAAAAAGCAAGAAGACAGGATCCAGCTTATTATTTTCTAAGGAACAAAACCACCACGCAATGATTATAAGGAACCAGCATGAAAAAAACAGCCGCTGAAACAAACGAACCTAGTATATGAGTTTCAATGTCACGGGAACTGTGAATTCCAAAAATACTCATATATAGGATCAACAACTACTACCTTTCTAGGAGGCTGACGATGCATCTGGTTTCAGGAGCCCCCAAAGAACACTTCCAAAAGATTCACAAACAAAAATTTCGAGGGAAAATGGTGAATAATACAGAATTATAGCAAAAGAAAAAGGACGGAAGAAATCAGGATATTAAAGCGCTGTTCATACTAGAAAAAGCTCCTAGAATGAACGATCAAAAAGGTAATTTTGCCAACCAGTTGCGCTTGTTTGAAAACAAGGCTAGTTTTGCCAACACTGACAACCCCAACCGTCAGTGTAACCTTAGTTAACTTGTTATATTGTTTTTGAATGTAATTAACTATTGATTCATTTGTTAAGGTAATTATAATTAATCGTGTGTTTGCTGAAGTGGTGAACGTACACCGAAAATGTTCAATAATAAAACAAGTAATTATGGTTAATAATTTTTAAATGATTCTGAGTTAAAGAAAAAATTTCGTATTTGGAAAAATATAAGACAAAATTAAATCAAGTGGAAAAGGACATCAGTTTTTTAAAGATGTATTGAAGAAGGACTGCTCCCAACTTTTATATATTTATATATATATATATATATATATATATATTAGTTAAGGTTGGTAGCAATTCTTCTTGCAAACATGTTTCTAAAAATTTTATGCCAATTTCATTCTTGGATACCTTTTTTGACAGTTTTTCTAATGTCCTACAGGCTCAAAAGTTTCCTTTCATATATACATATTCTGACACTATTTATATCTAACACGATTGAGTAACTAACAAAATATTATTTTCAATAAAACAACGACATGTTTCGGTCTCGTAGAGCATCATCAGGCTAAGCTTACGACTAAAATATAGAGTATATTACAATGTAGTCACATCGTGTGAGAGTCAATGCACAAATTTGAACCACTCCTAGTTGGGGGTTGAGACATCTATTGGAAACCTGAAGAACTGACCGAGTGCCGATAAACTTTAGTTTTGTTTCTATTCCACTGTCGATACTTTTATCAATATATATAAAGGGTGTCTGTCTACATATTTTATTTAGTAGGTACACAATAATGGTTAAATAAATGTGCACTTATTAATAATGATATGAACATAAAATAAAAATAAACAAACACTGAATTGATTGCTTATATAATAAATGGTTAGCAAAACTAAATTACTGTTTATTTAATATAAGTTGCTTCAGATTATAAATTTGTGAATTTAAGTACTTGTGGGTTATGAAAGATAAATTTGCTTAACATCAATCACACTTTGATTGTTTAATTCATTCCTGAAAAGTGTCACTTTAAAATTAGTGACTTTCAATTTCATTTATTAACTGATTATTTTTGAATTTATAGTTTGTAAAGAAAAATGTATTTTTGTAAAACAGAATGATTTTTGCATTCATATCCTCATGCAAGACTTCTCTGTTTGACATATTGTATTCAAGCGACCAGTGCAATAAGAATTCAGAAGAGTTTGAAGGAAGATCTTTGAAATCTTTAAATAGTTCCTACGAATGAACATAATAAATTGTTTTAGCTTAAAGTTAGCTTTTAAAGGTATTAAAAAAAATTAATATAAAATAATTGAGAGAGTTTAAGATTCCTGTACATCCTACTATTCAGGTGGTAATGTCTCACCAAATTAAAAGTTTGCCAAAAAATGTTTTAATATTTCATTTAGTTAACCATATTTTTAACTTCTTTATATTTATCTTTTTTTTTATTTAATCAAACTTTGCAATACATAAATGAATTTGGAATAAAATCTGTTATTTATAAACTTTGTTGTCTTTCATTAAAATGAAATGTTTAGTGTTTAACTCAATTCGGTGTTAAAGATTGGGTTGATTTCCGTTTTGCTTAAAGCTGTTTTGATTTTTTATTGTTGATTTGCTGTTTAATTTGCACCATGTAGGCTACTTTGATATGAAGTTTAAGTTTTGTTTTTTAATGATATGTATGTAATAAAAAAAACATGTTTATATAAATATTGAAAATAATATTATTATTATTATATATTAATAGCAGTGATATAACGGTCACTAAGTTGCATATCTTCAAACATGTATTTGGGTTCTTCTGAAAGTCCCATCAGAAAATAGTTGAAATAATTAAACTAGACATAACTTTTCTTTCATTTTTTAGCAGTATACTATGATGACTTCTTTGAAACAAGTTTGGCTTTAAGAGCTCAGTCGTTTTGGATGTGTTTTTTTAAGTATTTTCCGATCATTATTAATGCTATAAATTTGTTAAATATACTCATTGTTCATTATTATGATTGTTTTAATTTTTGGAATTATTGCTTAAGAAAGAAATTAAAAAATGGTTAATTTTTACAAAAAGTAGTAATAATTATCTAGTTGATAAACGAATAAATATATTAATGAAGGAGCAGCAAATAATATATAATAGGCCTAAACCAGGTATGCCAAACTCGACAACCACCGAGAGCCATATTAAATATTATATATTAAATCGAAAGCCGCAAGAAAAAAAGTATTTGAGGCCTTTAGAAATAACAAATACAGACATATTAAATAATACGAGATAATATTAAAATATTCTAATAATTTATAATAAAATACTTTATAGTGTTTTTACTCCCTTTTCTACTTCACTTTTCCTGAAGACAGTAAGAAATCAGAAAAGAACGTGACATAATTACTAAAGGTTAAATTACTTAAAATTTTGATTTTTTTTAAGGTTTCTTGCTCAAAGTCAATAACAGCCACATACATGACATCAAAAGTCATTTATTCACTGATGAATAAAATTATTTTATTAGATTTTATACTCATAAAACCAAGTATCAGATTTTAATAAAAAATCAAGAATCTTGCATCGTTTATCGGATAGAAAATTCTCCGCTTCTGAGAAAACACACTTCTCCCATGCATACAACAACACCAGAACTTATTCCATAATACGATATTCATAATCTAAAATGTAATAATCAATCTAAATCTGATATTAAATTTTATTAAATTGTGCATTTTGTTACACAAATCCATTCTACCATGGAAACTATTAGAAATGTATGTTCATTGGTTTCATCATAGTATTATTATTCTTATATCTCATAAAAATCATTAAATCATTTCAATTTTTTTTTATTATACCTCTAGACATCAATTTTATTTCAGAGGAGATTGATTAGAGTTTATTGTGACACAAATCCATCATAACATGGAAAGCATTAGAAATTACGTTTGATTGGCATTGATTACTACATGTAAGAATTATATTCTTTAAAATATCGTATTAAGTTATTAAATTATTTTAAACAGTTTTCATTGAACTTCTAAACACTAATATTATCTTAGAGCATTCACTCAAAAATTTTCCGTCATTGTAAACAATATAAATAAATGTAAACAAATACGACAAGTATAGCAAGTAAACCATTTGTCCAGGATCAATATCCAGTTTTTATGGCTTTATTACACTTTATCAAAATTGAAATTACATAAATTTTTAATTGATTATTCATTTTACATTTTTAGTTAATTTTTTTGACAAAAATCATGGTTCTTTAATGGCAAAAAAAGTGACTTTCCCATCATGCATAATTGCTCCCAGACAATCTATGGACACAAACAAAAGGTTATATATACACTATGAACCCAGTTTTGTGTAAAATATCAATTTGATCAATCAAAGATTCTGGACCGTAGCGTGGCCACAACTTTGAATACATGCTCACTCAGTCACAACACACACTTCTGGGACCTCAAAACATGTAATTCCGACAAAATCTCGAGATCGAATTTTTTCACGATCATTTTACTTTTTTTTACTCATAGTAAACAAAAAAATTTTGTTTAGAAACAGATTTCTAAAAAGTGACTTTCTCTTAAACTAGAAGGTCCATTTTTGTAAAATATTATATTGATCTATCAAATATTGTGGACTGTAGTGTGTACACAAAGTTACAAACTTTTGGGCGCATATCCATCCAGCCACCCACCAACCTTCATGAGCACACCCACGTCATGAATCGAAATCGAAAAAACGTTTCGAAAAAACGTCATGATTTGACTTTGAGTACCTCAAAACTTGTAAATCCGTTAATATTTTGGGATAAATTCTTTTCATTATGATTAGACTTTACTAATATAAATTAGTAGATTTTTAAAAATAGTAAATTTCTTTAAATACTAAAGTAAATATTATAGAACCATGTCAAACGAGGTACCTAAACCATCTTTCTTTGTATATTTTCTACTTATCTGAGCCGGTTTTGCGAATTAACCAACCTTGTGATTACAAATTTTAATTGATTTGAAATAGTCAATGATTGATTCAAAAAGTTGAAATTATTTCTGGAGAGTAAAAGATGACTGAAACTGGCCAAACAAAGGAGAAAAAACAGAAAGCAGCAATTCAGAATTGCTATACCGTTAGTAAAACTATTTTTTTGCTCATGATGACGCTATATTTTCGTCATCGCATTTTATAAAGTGAATAATCAAATTTTATTCACCTCTCAAAGCTAAAATATGAATTAAATTAATTTATTCATTACAATGTTTATTTGAAACTCATTTTTTACTTTCAATGTGAAAGTAATAAAATAATATGTTATTATTGTATCACAGTTCATATTTGGAATAATGTTTACATGTTCATTGAAACAGTACCTTTACATGTTTATTTATGCATGTATAAAACTTATTTTTTTTATAAATATTAATCTATTTTTTACAAAAAATACCTTTTTTATTTACTTTTATTTAAGTGCATTAGTCAGCATTTGTATAAATTTATAATTATTTTATTTTCTTACAACTATAATTATTTTCATATCTAGGATACCAATATTTCTTTTTAATTTTTTGATAAAGATATATATGTTTACTGTTTATTGATTTATAAATTTATTGACTTAATTAAGTAAATAAATTAATAAATTAGCTGGGATTAACGTAAAAAGTTATTTTGTAAGCTTGTTTTTGTTAGAGACATAAATTAATGTTGAACTAGTGAGAAAAGGATGTAACTAAAATAATTCCAGCCTTTATCTTGAGAAGAGGGAATGAGAAGAGATGTAAATAACAGATACAAATAAAGGGAAATAGAAATATCTCCACGTTACCGTATTTTTCTCTCATATCTTTTAGCTTTGCTGCCCACAAATAAAATAAATATTACTTATTGTTTTTTAACAGTTCTTGCTAAATCAAAGAAATGGTTTAATAGAGGTATAACTTTTATAATTCGCGAAGTAATTTCTTGTGCTCCAAGGTATTTAATTAGAATTAGTTGTAACTTATTTGTTATTATATATAATTCCCTAAATCATTAGTTGTGCAATCCGTAATTGTGTGGTATTTACTCATTCTGAGGTAAAATGAATAAACCAACAAAAGTCTCCAAACAAATGAAGTTTTATTCAACGCGTTTCGAACACTTTGTGTTCATCATCAGGAAGACACTATAATACAAATTATATCTAATCAGTTATAAAATTAGAGTGAAATAATAAAATTCAATTAAGAGAATTCAAGACATACCCAAGGATGTCTTGGGTAATTCCTCTAAATTAACTGTATTTCAGTTAACGGTTTTCAAGCATACCCGACGCCTTTGTCACCTTACAACCTAAATGTCTATCCCCACTCTTTCGCAACAGATCTGTTTCCTACTAGTTGTTTTCACTGGACCAACCTGTCAGTACCACATCCTTGGGTATGTCTTGAATTCTCTTAATTGAATTTTATTATTTCACTCTAATTTTGTAACTGATTAGATATAATTTTTATTATAGTGTCTTCCTGATGATGAACACAAAGTGTTCGAAACGCGTTGAATAAAACTTCATTTGTGTGGAGACTTTTGTTGGTTTATCCATTTTACCTCAGAATGATATAATTCCCTTCGATAAACAACGATTGATGTCAATTGTTGTTTGCTCAGGTATTTGTTTCTTATTTTATAAATGCTATTTGGTTGATAAGAATAAGTGAATTTCATCTGAAAATTTCTAGAACACTAAACTGTATTGTGAGCTTTGACTACAATTCTCTTAGAATAATTTCATGAAAAAATGTATACCATCTGATTAAATACATACAAAAAAGTATTTTATATCAAGTATTTTATGCTTAAACTTGCTATATTTCTATGAAATATTCACAAAACGCAAATCATTTTGAATAAATTTCATATTGTTTTTATGAGTGAGAGCTTTAGCAAGAAAGAGAATAAAGACGCATTAAAAATCTTTACAGTAATAAATTTAAGCAACGCAACACTTAAAAGTTGTAAAGAAACAAAGCTAATATTGCGGGTTACAATTAACTAACTAGTACATTAACATATATGTATTCAGATTCGACACTCTGAATGTGAAAGGTCAGCAAAAGTTGGAGAAAGGGCATTGTGCATTTGGTATATCAAAAATATTGTCAGGTTAAAGTATTTGTAATTTTGACAGAAACAACTTAAAGCAATGAAACAAGTTTTATCAGTTCAATATATTCACAATTAAAACAGAAACTGAAAACTAAACTAAGAAAACACTTGTTCGCTGTCACCACAACTCTACCTATTATTTAAACATATGCCATGATACAGTCTAGTATTCAAATTCACTGAATTCACTAAAACCCACAATTGTCATTTCGCGTCAATATTATGGCATTTTTCCTATGTATAATGAAACATTTTTACTATTCTTTAATGTTAAATATAATTCAATATAAAATATATTAATTTCTTAACATAAATGTCTATTTTCTTTTAAAAGATGTCTACGCTAATTAAAATCATTTCATAAAATGTGAGCAGAAAAAACACAAAAAAAATTTAAATCAACCAAACAAAATATTATAAGAATACTCCTTTTTTTGCTATAAAAATAAGTAGTAAAACTGTTAGGCTACTTTTTTTTTAATATTTTCACTATTTTTTTGGCCATTATTACGAATAATTCTTATGTTTTCAGTTCATGTTACCTATTTGTGTATATGTGTTTTTGTGTACATGTGTTCACAGTGTATAACACTTTTCGGAACTAATATATATATATATATAATAGACGAGTTTGATCTTCTTAAAATATACGTAATCATTTCTTAATAGATTTTTTGAAATAATTAGTAATGAGAATGAAATTTATCTTTCGATGTTTTCAGATTAAGAGATTTCCAATGCTTTTCCAATATATTTTCCCGCATATAGATGGCTAGATGTTCATTAAAAATATTGTCTAAACTCTACAAGTGGCATAGTTTAAGAAATAACTATGACGTTCTACATATATAGCTCTTTTCAAGGGACACAACCTAATTATATTCAAATAATTTTAGAATGTAGACAAGTATATTATCATTCTTTAAGCCAAAATGGGTACAAGTTATGATCGAAACCAATTTTCCAGTAATTCTACAAATTTTAAATTAAGTATTAGTTATCTTTGAATATAAATAGTACAAAAAACAAATTAATATTATAAATTGATAATATTGAGAGGGGAAATATTGCACTAAAACTGGTAACTTTTGTTGTACTTTTTCCATAGGGACTGGTATCTCTTTTGATGTACTTTCTAGTACAGGTGTCTTAAGCTGTAGAAGAGATAAACACGGTTAACATAATAAATAATATTATGCGATAAGTGGTGGGGTAAATAGTACGTTTAGGAAATATATGTCTATGGAAGAATTTTTTTTGACTTTTTTTATAGATACGTTACTATTTTTACAAAGGAAGAGCTTATAAAAATGGGAGCACTTACTGCAGACTAAACTGACACGTCATTTCTATTCTGATATTACTTTACTAATATTGTAAGTTCTTGAAATATTCATAGTGGCAGAATATTTAATAAGAAATTTTAAGTTTCTTAAATTAACGGTATCTCAAGTAACATCCCGGTAGTGTTGATGATTTTGTGATTATTATTTTCAAAACAAATGTTTTTCCTCCAAATCATTTTCCTCTCGGTTTAGTCAATCTGATTAGTCTAGTCCTCTCCTGATGACGAACAACAGTTCGAAATATTGAATTTAGTAAATATATTTTCCCCTTTTTTCTGTATCGTATTTTGTCTAATCTAAAGTTTCTATATTAATATGTATTTTTTACTCTATTTTGCTTAATATTTGTATCAAATGAAGACAAATTTTGTAAAAGAGTATTTATACAGTTTTTTGATCTTTTGACCTTCAAGAACAACTTCTGTGAGCATTGCATCTTATACATATAAAATATGTAAAAGCATATGTATATATGTATATGCACAATCACAGCCATATTAATCAAAACTTTCTAAGAAACTTATAGCAAAATTCGTTTTTTCATGTAAAGCAACCCTGAAGAAAAAGAAATTTGGTCGCTAAGTTTACTGTTCCCTCTCAGTTACAGCTGAGATAATAAAATATAATATAATTCTTCATAATAAGAATTATGAAATTTGTTGATTATAGCATTTTTTTTGCCAATATATTCTACTCGGACACACGCACGCCCTAAAATCAATTTGCAAAAATTTATTTTAATGGACAAAAGGGATTATGCAACGTGCATTACCGCTGAAAACTTTGTTTAGGATTTTCGATCTGGATACAATACTTCCATTTTTCTGATTTTTGCATGAAGAGTAAGTGAAACTTATATGTTTGCGATTTATTTTATAAATTTAAAAGATTTTCCATATTAAATATATAAAGCATCCGATTTGTCATAGATGTTGTTTCTTTACATACATAAAAGGTAGAAGAGATCACAAGAATTTACCATTTTATTTCTACTACCTCGTTATCAGGTAGAAAGATCTGAGTTTCAACGAAAAATCAGCTTAAAATTAGTATCCGTTATGTAATATAGAACAAAAGAGTCCATTCCTCAAAATTCAATATTAAACAAAGATAATGTGATTCATAAACGCAAGAAAATTTACATCTAATATTTAGTTTTGTTGAAGGGTACAATATATAGACCATGGAAATCATCAGAAATCGTATGTTTGATTGGCGTTGATAACATTGAAAACATATAAACCCTTAAAATATCGAGATAGAATTTTTTCACGATCACTATAATTTACTTATAGTAAAGTAAGAAAATAATTTTCATTGAAGTTAAATCCAGGATCAGATCAAATGGTATGAATCGCAAGACGAAGGTCAGACCTTACCAACGGGATAGTTGTGACTATTCCGATAAATCATCATGACCTGAGGAGGGGATGAGACTCGCTTCAGGAGCGAAGTCACACTCATAATACGTATATATATATATATATTAAATAGTGGATGTCAGCTTACGTATTCATGACTTTTTTACTGGTTTTTTTAGTTTTCTAACTAGTTTTCTTTGGTAGGAAGTTATGAAAACTCCTTTATGAAATCTCGCCCAACCAAAGAAAACTAGTTAAAAAACTAGAAAACACCAGTAAAAAAGTTGTGAATGCGGAAGCTGCCGTCCACATTAATAAAATATGTCTACAAGAGAATCTGCTGCCAATATACACTAATATATATATATATATGAAGATTTCACATAAACGCGTGAAATAACAATCAATGATCAAACCACAATATGAAATCGGAAAAGAAGACTAAAATTTTTCAACCGTAACAAGTGGTCTGACGACTTCGTCAGAGTAAAAACTCAACCAACTCAGTTGGTTTTTTACTCTGACGAAGACCGCTTGTTATGTTTGAAAGATCTTAGTCTTGTTTTCCCATGTCATATAGTGGTTTGATCATATATATATATATATATATATATATATATATATATATCATATATATATAATTAATATTAAAATTTTAAAATACAAAAGAATTAGCAGGTAATCCTATTTGTTAATTGTTTTACTGAAATCTTCTCGAAATGAATTTCATCATATATGCCTTATCAGACCAGGGAATGGAATGTATATTTTAATTATTATTAGTATAATTTTATTTATATTTACAATTTATTTGTATATTACATATGTTCTAGTAATGTAGTATTTTTTCATATTTACAAAATAAAATCTAAACTAAAATTTATTTATGCAACCAATAATAGTTACAAATATCTTACAAGAGAATTTTTTAATATAACCGGTTCATTGATGATAAAACTGTTGTTTCTGACTGTACGAAAACGAAAGCTTTAGAGCCGACCGTTGATTATTTCATGAATCCAAGATATTAAAAGGCTTTTTGAAATTCTCTTGCGCCTCTGGACTAAATAGGGCTCCTATCGGCCTCGGTAATGACTAATAGCCTCTTCTAGATGCCGAGATAGTGTAATTTATATAGTCCCTTATGCACTCACGCAATATTGATCATTGAACGATTAATAAAAACAAATACTATACCATTTCTTTATTCCACTTTAACATGTAATAGTTCATTATACTGCTCTTAATGAATATTATTTTTAAATAAATTTACTGGGTCATACGACCATGTCTTGTAAATTTTGAAGTAAGAAGTGCTGATTTGGCCACTTTAAAGCTAACATAACTTATACTTTAAACCTACTTTGCTTAGTACTGGGGAATACAAAAACCAACTTAAACTTCAAATCATTCTATTGACTACCTATGTACACATACATTTTTAACTAGTTATTCCGTAACATTCTAAATAATCACAATAAAGTACGATATATTTTATCGTATTTATTGTTCTTAATAGAATAGAATCTTATTAAAAGATTCTATAAGCTTCTTTTTGAGTAAATTTTTAAACAGGTTTCTACTGTGTAATTAAATAACGTCATTTTATGTCATATAGATTTTTTTTTTATAAATAAGCGATTAAATGGTGGCAATTAAATAAGATTAATGCTAAAATTTTACAATATTTCAACTAAATCCAGAAAAATATATAATTGTAAAAATGGAGAACATAAAAAAAAAGAATAAGCACAAAAATACATATACTGTTAGAATCATATGCCAGTCATGCTATGCCAGGCTGCTAAAAACTAGAGGAAAGGGACGAACCATCCTTAATTAAGAGAAAAGTGCAAGTCAGCCAGGTTTATGCAATTCTCAGGTATTTGAGAGTTAAGGCTTATATTTGTTTTGTTAAGATTATAAATTTAGTTATTTTTTTAGTGGTCTTCAATTGTAACGAAGGATTACTAAAATAAAGTACTTTTTTTTTTACTTAGTTTTGAGCACTATGTATGCAAATGTCCATATAAGAAAAGGAACTTTGAATTTTTTTTACTTTTAAGTACGATTCAATACATTTTAACAACTCTAATTACTTTTTTCTTTATTTTATGTATTAATATTTATTTATATTATTGTGTTATTTATAATAATAGTAATGATTGAATTATAATTAAACTAACTTTTAAACATAATCAATCAAATAACAACAGAAATATAAAATTACTGAAATCAATAATTTTGACAATAAACTCAAGTACTGAATACTGATAATAAATAACTTTGGAGGGTATTCAAAAATTTTCAGTTTACCTATCCATTTAGTTCCCTTTTCTTTCAAAATAAATGGAAATTTGAATCAAATCTCACAAACGAAAAAAAATATGCTTGATTTTATCCTACAGTCTGTTTTACATTTCGTTCTACTCTCTTAGATTCGGCACACAGAGTAAACGTAACTATGCAGTCAAACTGCTCATTCTCTTTTGTCTTGTTCTTCCAATCTAATGCCCAGTAGATAATAAAACACTCAAACCCAAAAAAAAACACCCCGATTTGGCCTTATAACTCAATTAATTTTTATAAAAATACAAAACAAACTGAACTCCTTATACTTGTACTTTTACTTGGACTTACGCACTGCTTACTTACCAATAAATAGTTAACATTCCACTGTTTGCATATTATCAAAACTGAAAGAATCCTTCCATCTTCTGCTTTCTACAGACCAAATTACCTTTTCAATATCTCTGATAAAATTTTGCTTCTGTGAAATGGGGTGATCACAGTTTAAAAACTCAGGAAACTCATCAATATAGCATCAGGACAACAAATTTTAGTCCACTATATAACATTTAATTTGAAGTACTAGCCTAAATAAAAGGCTAAGAAATAACCTGTATTTGTTGAAATGTAATATCGGTTCTACTAGTCATAGAAGAATTTTCAAAATTAATTAATTATACAATATACTTCTAAAATTTTTTTTTAGAATACACTATAAAAATACTAATGTGAATATATCAATAACATGATTAATTTATTTAGTAACTTTTATAAATTCATTTTCTTTTTGAAGATAAATTTAAAAATTCTTTTATATTTTGTGATGAATTTTTCTTTTTATTGCTAAAGGAAATACATTCTTTGTAGACTATAGTATTTCTAAATGGAAATAAACAGTAAAATTTGTATATACGTTTACGGTTTTTTCTCTGTAACTAATTTGTATTTGCAACTTTTTGGCACAGACCTACTTGTGGAAAACAGAAAGAAATTGTTATTGTGGAAGTTTTGATATATTTTAAGTTGAAGATAATTACAATAAATTTGACCCATTGCTGTATTGCTTGATTATAGGGTGTAATAGTTTCACTAATGAGCTTTAAAGCTGTTTATATTTACAATAGAAATTATTTATAAATTTAAACAAAGTGAAATTAATGCTCTATTATGTTATGCGTACGATGAATCAATGATCTGCTACAATAGACTGTTTGAATAATTTACAAGGTGTAAATGTTTACTACATTTATGTTCAAGGGTGTTGTTCACTTGAATGTGTATGTAAGTGGATAACGGCCTCTCTCAAGAGTAGGCAACCTTACTATTGCTTTCATATTAACTCGTTTGACCAAAATAAATCTCTTTTAGCCTCTCATCCGAGTATGCTTAACATTGGAAGACAACCAATAAAGTTAATGTTATCTCTTCCTCTCCCCTGTGTGCTACTCTCTATCTGAGGATTCTTTTCTTTCAATTAAAATGATTTAATTCTATTAATATTATTCTAATAGTATTTATTAATTTTGAATAAAAAAATAATAGATGTAAAAAGAGGAAATTGAATCTTTCTGATACATTTCACCAAAGTAATTACACTAAGGTATCTCATTATGTTTTATACTCAAACATCTAGTTAATCAAGAGGATTTTGTTTATATACATTCCAAATGATTCTTATATTTTTAAAAATGAAGGTAAACAGAAAGAAATATATTAAAAAGCTATTCTCTGGATTAATACAGTATTTTCTAATTTGTTCTAAATAATAACCAGTTGTTGTCAGTAGGTTCTTTTGAATTGCCGAGAATTTTTGGAATTAAGATAAATATTTTCCCTTTTTTTTTTTTTTATTTATGGGAAAAATAAAGTTAAATGGTATAGATGAAAAATAAGATAGAAAATGAGCTAGAGGTGACATCTAATAAATCAATATGATAATAAAGAGAAATCGAAAAGTAGACGACGATAAGAGACAAATTTGTACTTGGGAAATCGTAAGACAAATCTCTGTTGTTCGAACTGATTTTCGAATGTTGTCATCCAAGCGTGCCAGCTTGGAAAGCCTATTTTAAATCACTTGCTCACCTTTATCGAGTATGAACTCAATGTATTGTATCTTTTGTAATTACAGATTTCATTTATAAAATAGTAAAATTGATAACTTATTAACAAAAGTAGTTGATGTGGGATAAGTTTATGATGAAATAATTAAAAAATTTTCTAACATTGTTTTATTAGTGTTATATAAATTTCAAGAACTCAAATTTAAAGTTTAGATTTAAAAAAGACTTTTAGCCATTCTATTAGTGACTGGATCATAAAATTTGGTCGATATAGAATTTGTGATTTATTGATCATAAGAATTAACCTGTATATCTAGGATAGTGAACGTGTCATTTTACTTGGTATCCTTCCGCAATTGTACTCACTATTGCGAACTATCAAAGCACACACTTTAAGTATATGTTAGTTCGGTAAATAACGTTTTAACACCATCCAGAAAACCAATATAACTTAATAATGAAAACTCTAATGAGAAACATATAACTTATTCATTGAAAACAGAAGTTTATCTTTACTAATTTCATTTGACGATATTCTCTCAGATTAAATTTGATTTAAATGACAAAACAATTAAATTTGGTTTCAAATTACATCTCAAATATGATTTTTTTACTTTTTAATGTTCTTTCTTCGACTTTTTATTTTCTTACCCCTCATTGGATTTCTGCCAAGTTTTAACGAAAGAATTTATGTATGTTGTTTTAGTAACACACAGAGGTGTGAACAAAAATTTTTATATAAAAACTGATATAAAAATAATGAAAATGACATCAAAATTTGAAGATTTTTGATTCAGGTAAGCACAATTTAACACCAGACGTTTTCGTAAATGACTAGCTCGGATTTATTACTTCATTGGATGTTTTTGTTAGAGTGAAAACATTGATAACAGATGAGATGATCCCATACTCATGTTCTCCATAGTAAATAGTTACTAGTGGTTTTAAATATATGAGCTCTGAACGTTTCATAAAATCTGTATAACTCGTTTGACGATAAAGAGATCTGTTATAAAATAAAGAGGTACAGTTAAGCTTAATTTTACAAATCTAATTCTATACTGAACGCACCATGAAATGAGCTCAACTTGAGTGGTAGCACTCATGTAACATTACAACTTCGTCATGCGCATTGCAATTGATTGTAAATTGGCAGGTAGAATTTTTTTACTTTTTTACTGTAGTAACATGAACATTACATGACAGTTGAATCACTTACTAGGTGGTGATAGAAAGCAGTTTGAAAACTACTCGCTTAGTGGTAGCGTGATTTCAGATATTACTGGAGATCTGGGATCATAGATTGCTCTGACTCTTAGTTTTTTTTTTCATATGGTAGAATTTTGTTAACATCAACCTTTGGAAAGAACGTATAGCAGTCGATGAAGCCCAGTATAACGTTAGTTATTTTTAAAAATGGATTAACTTTTAAAGAAGAATTTAGGACTCTGGTAATATTAGGCTGATGAAATGGCTCTGCCATAACTAACATTTGAATGAGTTAGCCAAAACATCACTGAAACTAAAAACTCTTTAAGTTTTGATGCAAAATAAGAAAAGAAAAGAAAATATTTTTCGTAATTTATTTTTTTGCCAAAATGAATGTTCAAATTAACAGAAAAAAATAAAGTTAATTATAGCATGTTACAAAAGAAAGTAAAAGGAAGTTTGTTTACCCCCAAAAAAAAGTGTAGTTGTGGAAGATATAAAGTTGTTGGTCTTGCCCAAGGGTCAGTCAGTGGCCTCTCCTTGACAGTTGATTCGTTCTGCTAAAGTTTTTAGTCTTCTTCCGAACTTTACCAAAACTTTACATTTCCAGATTACATTCACCCTTGTCACTTTTGTTAATTTTGTCTAGTAGTTTGAAAAAAGAACATGAAATACCAATAATAATAAGATATCTTGATAAAATTAATATATATATATATATATATATTTCACGATGAATCACAAACACAGAACTAAGGAACAAACACACTTACTGTCCCTAATTTTCGGTTGAACCGTCATCAGAAGAGTTGAGAAAGGGACACCAAGCGCACTTGTGAAGCGACGGTTGGAGTTGGGTCTCCCTTTCTCAACTCTCCTGATGACGGTTCAACCAAAAATTAGAGACAGTAAGTGTGTTTGTTCCTTAGTTCTGTGTTTGTGATTCATCGTGAAACGTTTGTTGTCCTTTTGGATCGTTTTCTGTTTACAATATATATATATATATATATATATATATATATAAATGATCAAACCACAATAAGAAATGGGAAAACAAGACTAAGATCTTTCAACCGTAACAAGCGGTCTTCGTCAGAGTCAAAAACCCAACTGAGATCTTAGTCTTGTTTTCCCATTTCTTGTTGTGGTTTGATCATTGATTGTTATTTCACGTGTTTATGTGAAAGCTTTAATATATATATAGTACAGGCATTTCAAACAAAGAAAGTTGTTTGGATAACTAAGTCAGGGATATCATACTTATGAAGTAAAGTTAAACTGAGAAAATGAAATACATGGTGAAAAAAAGTAATAAGGATTGAAGAACAATTTAGTCATCACAGCAGAAAATGTACTTTTCCAAAATATATTACAAACTATCAAATGTTAACTTATAGAATTTATTTTAAGTTTTATTATATCTTTTAATTTTTTAAGGGAATGAGTTTTGTAAAAAAGTTTTCATTGCCAAAAAGAAGTTCTTTGTATAACTTAAAAAAAATCTCCTTTTTGGGTCAAAATGGTCAACATATACTTGTAGTGAACAGAAATGGAAACTAGTGGACTAATACAGTTGCTAACAAAAAAGCTTCATATAGTTTATGCTGAGGCTAACAATGGTAAAACCCAAGTCTATATAAAACAAACTATAATTAGTGCAGTTAAAACGGTACATACAGTTTTTGGGGTTCAGGAGTAGTTGTTAGATATAGGATAAATTGTGTTCTGGGTTAGGACAAATGTGCTTGGGCTCTGAATCGCAAGGCGAATTGAAATAAGTATTTACACATACACGCATGCAATATAATCATAGAGTAAATGGTCAAACACTATTAGTAAAATGCATAAGTTATGCTGGTTGATTATCCCAATTGTAATGCGATTGGAAACACTGATCCTTAGAAGAAGTTATTCAACCATAGACTATGGAAATTATTATTACAGTAAACTTAATGAGTGAAATAAAAGTACTTATTATTATTAAAACATGATATTTTCGTTTGAATGCCGTATAGTGTAAAATACAATGCAAATAAATGCCAAAATTATTTTCATTATATCTTTAAAAGGGATTTATAGCACAAAGAGAATTTTATTTAGTAGTGAAGATTCTATTTTCAGATCCAATGAAACTCTCTTGGTACCTAATTTCTCTAATTACTAATTATAACTTGGTACCTCTATTACTAAGATGCCAAATTATTGAAATGGCCGGATGCAAAGCACATGGATGGTTGTTATTTTTTTTTTAAGACTTTATTGTAAGTAAAGTATAATAAAGCAAGTAATTATGAAAGAATTGAATCTCGTGTTTTTTACAGATTTACATATTTTGAGGTCCCTAATGTCCTTTTTTGAAGATTTTTTGATGATATGTGCGTGTGTGTGTGGGGGTTGTGTGGGTTTGTGGTGTGTCTGTGGTGGGTGGCTACGTACTAACATTTTGTGGGCACCCTGCAGGCTGCAATGTTTGATGAATTAAATTCATATTTTACCCAATAATGGATGCTCTTTGGTAGATGTACTCTATAATTTTTGGACAGTATAAATCACAGAAAAGTTACTTTCTTGGTCACAATTTGGTTTTATATACATAACATATGATATTACATAAAATATAAAATGAAAAATCCATAAAAATTGCTTCCTACAAGAAGATGTGTTCAATATATTTTTATTTAAATTATATGTACGAAAAGAGAATTAAGGGACACTTTATGATTTTAAAAAATTAGAAAAGTTAATTTTTGTTCTTTATTGTAAAGTGAATACTAATTTTAATCTTCTTCTTCATTATTCAAGAAAAATAAGATTTCGTATTAGATATTGCCTAACAACGAATGTATTTCAGTTTGATATTATGTTTACTATAGTAAAGTTAGTGTAGGCCACTCTCAGATTTTTTAATTCACTAATCTTAACGAAATCCTCTACTCAGTGACTGTGGTGAAAAATCGGCTTGTTTTATAACTTTTATAAATATACTGTTTATTATTTTGGCTGTTTAAAAAATTTATAAACAAGTATTTTTTTATCGATTTCTGTTGAAATTGGATCTTATATTACTAAAAATAAATGTATATAAACATAATTTTAGAACGTAAAATTAAAAGGTTTGCAACTTTTGGCGTAAGGAAGAATAATTCTCAATAGAACTGACGGTAGGTATCCCTTTTAATGGATCAATTACGGTTACGCTAAGCATGGAGGTTTCTTTGAGAGCTGAAGCACTAATTATGTGCGGCTATTAGCGATGATTTAATCAATAAACTGTCAGTGTTTATTAGTAGTTAGCACGCTCAAATGTCACTGCAAGGGAATAATTGATTTATGGGAGTTGGAATTAAGAGACATCTTTTGTATGCTAAATGTTTGACTTAAGGAACTGAGGGACCAAACTTATTTATTCATTATGTAATTAATACATTAGTACACTATCTACTAAGTCCATTACTATTTCTTTATGTAGTAGTGTCCCTGAATTGTTTTAGTTTGTTCTTAGTTCTTAGTGTAATAGCCTCTGTTCTCGTGTTTGCTTTATTATCTTAAATACAGAAACTTTGACGCCTTTACGCTGATACTCATAAGGCAACTTCATAAACTGTAGAACTGTCAAGAGATGTCGGTATTTCTGCTCAGCATCTTTCTTGCTTAGAATTGTCTCTTCAGTGCACTCAACTGTCTTAGAATCACAACTTACCTCTCAACAGAACTTCTTTTCCCACATACTCTTAGACTATACGGAAACTATTATCGAAGACTACCCTTTTTATTTTTTCTCTTTTAAATAAACTAATCAGAATATTTAAAGCATTATTTGATAAAAAAAACATATAATGTTCAGAGAACGATAGTCATGACTCTAGATTTTTCAAGTGAGTGATAGTCTGGCGCACACCATCTTTCTGGGGTGTGCCCGTATGGATGCCATCAGGTACTCTTTAAGATCCGCACTGTAATTAACTTGTATAAGCCAACCTCGTATACTATATATATATATATGATGTAATTTTCTTGAGGTTTGAGGTCCAATGATTAAAACTAGTCCATTTGCCGACGTTTCGACATATATTTATGTCATCTTCAGGGCTTGGAAATCTGTTTATGTTGCAGCATTCTTCTTTAATACTGTTTCATGATGGTTACTATTTGTTTTCTGAAAACAAATAGTAACCATCATGAAACAGTACAAACTATTTGTTTTCTGAAAACAAATAGTAACCATCATGAAACAGTATTAAAGAAGAATGCTGCAACATAAACAGATTTCCAAGCCCTGAAGATGACATAAATATATGTCGAAACGTCGGCAAATGGACTAGTTTTAATCATTGGACCTCAAACCTCAAAAAAATTACATCATATAAATATTGGGTCAAGAAAACAAATCATGATATTATATATATATATATATATATATATATATATATATATATATATATATATATAGTAATTAAATGAAAAGGTCCAACGGACTTTTAAATAAAAACCAATTAAAAAGAAGATAGCACACAGATAGACACAGGAATAACTCACTTCTATATTCGAATTGGTTTATATATATGATCAAACCATAATATGAAATGGGAAAACAAGACCAAGATCTTTCAACCGTAACAAGCGGTCTTCGTCAAAGTCAAAGACCCAACTGATAACCCAACTTTTTTTCGGTTAAATGATCTTAGTCTTATTTTTTCATTTGATATTGTGGTTTGATAATTGATTGTTATTTCACATGTTTATGTGAAATATTTATAAATATATATATATATATATATATATATATATATAAATAAAGTTACAACTAGAAGACACAAAAAATGAGGACTAACACTCACGATTCTCGATTGTTTCGGTTGTCTTACCGTCTTCAGGAGGGGAGGAAAAGAAAACTGCGAAGTAGCGGAGACGTGAATACGTTCACCGACCGATACAAACACCGATACCATAGACCATATATATATATATATATATATATATATATATATATATATGCAATGGAAACCCAGAACAAATATACCTGACTGAATAAATTATATATCCTGTAATGTAATGTGAAAGAAATATTTTTATTCGTAAGGATGAGCAGTTAAATGATTTTTAAAGTAAGTGATTTTCTGTTTAGTACTGATTTATTTTTCTTGCCGATAAACATGATAGATTTCTTTATGAATACTGAGTCTATAAAATGAGCACGTTTAGTTTGAAATATTTTTTCTAATCAAAAGTTTTGAATACGTCAATTTAAAACTTTCATTTAATATCCTTATTTTAATTTAAAAAATATTGATTATTTAAAAAGTTATGAATTCAGTTCTAATTTTAGAAAGAAAATATTGTTTTATATTTTATAGTGTTCTAGGAGGAAATATAAAACTTTGCATTTTCTACTCTATTAATGAAACTATTTGTATGTTGTTTGAACAAATTCAATAATAAATGAACTGCAATAATAGTGATTATTTGCATAAAAAAAAAAGGAAAAATGAGGAATCTTAATGAAAAGCTTGAACCTGCGACTTGATCTATTGCAGGATCTGCAAGGAGATATAGTACTGCAGCGGGGGAAGGCTAGCGGATATCTGAAAACCATCTGGCCAATGAAACGAAACAAAATTGATTTTTGCTTCTTTTTCTTTTGAACATTATTTCATTTCCATTACGACTCCTCTCAAAAAGAAATATGTAACTAAATAATAAGTTATATATTGACTTTATCGTATTTGAACATATCTTCTTGTACATTTTGATGCACAAGTTCATTTTGAAGATATTTTTGAAAAATATAAGAATGACTTATTTTTTTTAATGTACATTTTAAATGAATTTTACTTAGTACTTTTTTTATGATAAATTGTAAATTTTCCAATTTAAATATTGAAACAAGGAAAATTTAATAACTATTTAAGGAACATTAATTAACTAAGGTTTAGAATTAGGTTTTAATTTTTCCACAAATTACCATCTCAAAATAAAACTCTAAGAATTATTTCGAGTTTACTTTCTACGGCTATCAACATAGATAGATAGATAGAATCAGCAATATATTTCAGCTATAAATAGCTATTTATAGCTGAAATATATTGCTGATTCTAATAGTTGCTTAGAAACTAAAATCTTATTTTTTAACCTTTATAATTATCATAAGATGTTGATAGTATTAATTAACTGCAAGATTATTTAATTTTGATTGGTTTCAAAAATAAATAAGCAGTGAACTGTATGGATTAGATAATTTTGACTCATTGATAGTTTTGGTTAGGAAAAAATTTGCATTTATACCAAGTTAAATTTTGCTGTCTTAAAATGGTGGCAGGTCCATTAAGTTAGAATTTTACAAAGTTAACTACTCTTTACTTTTGTGGAAAATATATATTTAAAATGTAGTGCCAGTATGACTCAAGTTTTTTTAATGGGGAAAAGCGTGATAATAATAATTTCCAAAAATCGGAAAAGGGAATTATTAAACTGTATATGTATATTGTAATTTCATAACATCTCGTGTTTCTCGATTGGAACCAGCATCAGAATTTTTTTTTAAAAAAATACACGTTTTTTCGAGAGCTAGAGGAAAAATATTAGAAATATAAAGGAGAAAGTTTGTGAATGAATAATATCGATGTTTCAGGCTTGGGCCTAGGTTACACTCGTCGTCCTGGCCTACGGAGGGACAAGTCTTCCCATTAACCTTTTCCTTTACGTCTCCAGTAAGAAACTTTACTATCAATAAATAGTACCTTAGCACGTCGTCCTTCGGATAGGACCTAAAGCTGTCGGTCCCGAGCCTGTACGATGTCAGGTACTCGTTAAAGATCCCTATTCTAAATACATTTGAGCTAGACAAAATCTAAACTTTCAATGTAGAATCAATCTTCATTGTATGGTATCACAAAGGACCAATATTCGTTCTATGTGTGTTTGTGAAACTGCCACTGCAAGCTAACCTAACCTAACTGACTTCCAACATAAATTAACCAGTTTTTATGTACGTATGATTTATCAAAAGGATTCTGTAAACTTAAAAGGTCAAAACTTTAAAGTACACGAAGTCTAGAACCACTGGACTGAACTGTGATATGAAAAGCTTGTTGGTAACTGCGAGAACTCAAGTCTTTTGATAATACTCAATATTATAGGAGGTCTTTATGGATCTGCTGGAAAGATGTATTACTTTGCATGAGAAAAATACATTGGCACCTTTTTTTTTAACCATAATTCGTTTCAGAATTTTCGTCGACAACCGATTCAGTAGAAAACCAGAACTGTTTTTCCAATAAGAACTACATATTGGGAATGGGTCAGATCCTATATATAGGTGGTAATTTTTTAAATATTTTTGGTTTCTTTATATAGAAACATGTATTTAAACTACTAAAAACACATTATTACATTTAAAGTAAAATAATAAATTAATCTAAACAATTTTGGTATCATATGAGTTTAGATGACTGTGCAAGTTCCAAAATTATGTTGGAATTCTGGTGGCATAAAGTTCGAACTTCCATTTGTTCCAAGTTCGAAGTCGTTTAAACACTGTGATACCACTGTACTTTGTTTCTATCCAATGTACACTATTAATTAGCTTTTTGTCGTGTTTCTTGTACCATCCATTGATTTATACATTCCAGTACTACGATAAAAGTCTACCACTGTTGACAATAGCAACAAAAACTATTTTAAATATATGTTTCATAAATTTATCCCTCCTATTTTAATTTAAAATCTATCATAGAGTATCCATGAAACAAACATGTTGCTTGAAAATGACTGACTCAAAAGCCACGCTATTGAGGTTTAATAGAGATTTATAGCTACGTATAATCTGATTGCTTAGTAGCTCGTCTAATTTTAAAACTAATATTACCTGGTAGCACGACTGGTTAAGAGAGACTACAGTAGTTTTACTCTTTAACGGCATATAATCACTCAAACACATGCTAACCACAATTTAAATTACACATTAATAATACCATTGATTAACACCTACTAATGTTTTAGAATGATTACTAGTCTTTTTTTTTTAAATTTTATACTTTTGAATAAATGTGGATATTCTTTTATTTTTGCTAAAAACTTTAGAATTCAACCCGAAAATATATGAGGATGATTAAAACCTATTAGTTTTCTTTATTAAAACCTCTAGGTTTTATGTGTTATATTACATTAGTACTGAATTTTAGAAACGATGATTATTATACCAGAATTGGTATAATTTGATTAAATAAAATTTTAATTTATATATTGTTGGAAAACTTTAAAGTTTCGGCTTAAAAAAAATTTGAACTTGCTGATTTGGTTAAGAGAATTCTAATGTTTTCCTGTTGCAAATTATATTATTTTTATTGATCAATTTGGATAACTTCATTTAGTAATAAAGTGACTATTTATTTACTATCCACTAACAGAACTCCATATCATCTTCAAAAATATTCTTTTTTCATTTAGTAATCTCAGGTTGTGTTTAACAAATCTATTAACAATTTTTTTTGTTAATTTAACAATTTTTAAACAATTGTTTTTTTTAATTTAACCTCACTTAACCTCAACCTTAAATTTCAAAATTTCTTAATAAAATCTTGATTATATTTCATAAGTTTCTAAGGAAGTGCAATCATTAATTATGTTGTATTTACTCATTGTATGGTAAAAATTAGGTGGTTAAAAAAAAAGGGTTTTGCCCTACAATATTTCATATGAATTTATATACTTACGTAATGATTTTATCTCCTGTACCATTTTTATGAAGAATTCCATTATTTGTATGCCAAATATGGTCTAATGTTGATCACTTTGTCATTAAATATTTATATTATATGACGCTCAACCATCAGGATTATTAACTGTTTAATATATCGTGTACGCATTCCAACAATCTAACTTGTTTATGGATCATTGAAATTAACATTAGATTTAAAAAGAAAAAAACCATGTAATCACTCATGAGGGGAGAACAAGTTTGATTTTAAAAACTAAATTCACATTTAAACGACAATAAAATAATTTAAATTAATTGGATTATAGTATTTTCATGTAAGGAGAGGGATTTTAGATTTTTAAGTCATTTTAAATAAGTATTTATAAGTAAAACATCAAAAAACTAAATAAAATGTTAGATTTGTTTCTATAACATGAATATAAATATAATATTTGTTTTTAGTAAATATTATTACATATCTAAATAATATTAATTCAAGAAACCAATATTAAAGAATTATTAATGTTACACTACTAAATACTGCATTTTTATTAACCCTGAGAACGTTAACAGATAAAGGGAAAACGCTAGCCTAAATTGTTTAAACCCATTTAAACTAAAGTTTATCTGGAGAAAGAAAATTAATGAATAAATCATTTATTGAGGGCATGTATCAAGTTTATACATTGTGGCGGTAGCCGTGAAGAGGGGCTAAGGTACTCTTTCTTACTAATTACTTATTAAGGGTCATTCTTTTCCTTAGTTAAAAGGCAGTCTTACTTAAGCTTTTATTATACCAACACTTCTAAGTTTTATGTTCAATTGTTGGTATTTTGAGCCAATCTACCATATCACACACCTCAGTACTCCTGATTATCTTGTCAGTAAGAGTTTTTGAGGAAAATACACCGATTCTCTTCATCAAGTCCTCTGGTTATTCTATTTTGGGCATCTATCAGGAAAGCTCTGATATCTGGTGCTTTCCTGTCTTGTATAAGTAGGTGCAGAAGTATCCAAGCTTGTTGAAAAATTGCGTAAAGAAACACGCCACTTCTCTCAACCCATAATCAGAGACATCTCTAATTAGCTTGAAGCTCCAGCGCCCTCTAGTCTCGTGTTCCCACACCTCTTGCCATCTATCTAGGGTACACCTTCTCCCTTCTGTGCGAGCAGATTCTCTACTGACTTCTTTTCTTTTTTATGGTAAATAGCCTCCCTTCCTCTCTATAGTAGGTCCACTGGAATGATGCTAGCTGTCACCAAGACTAAAGGAGTACACTCTTTTGCATTAATCAACTATCTTTTGCATTGCGTGCAGTCTTTTTTTTGTGGCTTTTGTGGCGCTACTCCGTATTAAAGCACTGACTGAGTGATAATGATAATAGTAAGGATTACTCTTCCATCCTACTCTTTGTAGAATATTTGTATAACAAAGTCAAATGAACAAGCTGCTCTTGCAGCAGACAGGTTTGCTACTGTACCGTCTTGCCACTGTCACTCTCTCTCTCTCTCTCTCTCTCTCTTCTTCCTCCTCCTCTTCCTCCTCCCCCTCCTCCTCCCCTCCTCATCCTTCTCCCCCTCCTCCCCTCCCCTCCTCTCCCCCTCCCCCCTCTCCCCTCCCCTCCTCCCCTTCCCCTCTCTCCCCAATCCTCCCCTCCTCCCTCCCTCCCTCCTCCTCCCCTCCTCTCCCCTCCTCCTCCCCTCCTCCTCCCCTCCTCCTCCCCCTCCTCCTCCCCCTCCTCCTCCCCCTCCTCCTCCTCCAAATTAAAGACTGTAATGCCACTCCTACTGAAGAGACAGTAATGTGGAAATGTAAATCTTGCAGCGAAGATGAAAGAATAATTAGGAAGAATAATAAATAACAGAATAATGAAAGAACATAAAAATAATATTAATTCAGCAAAATAGCTAACTGAAAGAGAGAAGTGTAAGTAAATAGGAAGTATGTAAATAAGGTAAGAAAAGTAAACAGAAAGTCAATAAACCTCACAAACTATTTGTTCGATACTAGAACCTTTAAATTAGGGGATGGAATAACAATTAAACAAAACTGAATCTCATACAATGCGGTCATATTAAGTCAACACACTAGACAAAATGAAAAACGAAGAAACAAATTTTCGGTTAACACTAATATAATTTTCCACCAAATTAGAAAAAAATAACTTCTCATATCAGAAAGCGTACCCTCAGAAACGCTCTCAACTCATCTTGAATACTTATAGTCTGAATGTATATTTGATTTTAATAAAGGCACACAAGTAATTTTCACTGTATTATTAAAGTTCTATTTAATGAAGAAATTTTTCCTAAATAGTCAAATCAGATGCAATACTTAGTCATAGTAGGAATTCATTGCACATTAATAAATAGGAATTCTAAAGGATACGTTTATTAAATAATTATAATGGGTTTATAATTGCATACTCTACTAAACAGATAACTCTAGTAAATATTTAGATTATTTTTTTTTTAAATTCATGTTGGATTTCAGTTTTAATATTAACATGAACCATTCAACGCAATTTTAGAGTACATCTACTAATAATGCTTTCTTAAACCAATTGTAAAATAGTATATACTTTTCAACAAGTGAACATATTATCAAAGAGTGTCACAGTTATAATTGGCCTCCATGTATGCAGGATACAATGGTCACCATTAAGGCTTCTTCAAGAAGAGTCGTTTAGTATGGTTTTAATTTCCCTGGATGATGTCATTCGGTTCAAGTACCTTCTGTTTCCAAATTAACTGTCACCTGCAGTAGATACCAACCATTCTGTGAGACAACTTTAAGATTCCTGTGAAAAAAAATTAGCAATATATTTTAAATTAAATTTTGTTGAAGGATATATATTTCATATCAAATTGTTTTTTATAAAATATAGAAGTATATAAGTATTTCTCCAAATTTTTTACGTAAAAAATTATACATATGTAAATAGTCTCAAAATTAAATAACATTGCCTCTTCATTGATAAAAATGTGAAGTGGTATATACTGAATTTTACTATAAGTAAACATATCATTCTTCCCACTAACAATAAATTTAATTTTTGATTTCGTTTCATGTAAGAACTATTATCAAAAGCTGTGGTAAAATTGCGGTAAAACTTGCAATAATTTAATAGCTTAATTTATTTTAATGTTACTTTATCCATTTTGTCAGGTATCAAAAAGGTATATATTTTAGTGATAACCTAGATGATGATGTGAGTGACAATATGGTGTGTGATTATAAACATGCGTTTGAAAATGTTGTGTTGAGAAGTTAGAATCCTGTAAAACCATCAGTCATGGAAGATTTTTTTAAAAGCAACTGGGAAATATAAAAAAGTTTTATATATATATTTTTAACAAGTGTTTACGTGAAATCTTTATATATATCACTTAATTAAACGAAACACGATCCAAACTGGACACAATACGAGTTCAAAATTCAAGAAGAGTAACAAACAGAGTAAGGAAACACACTTACAGACTCAAATTTTCGGGTAATCCGTCTTCAGGAGAAAAGAGAAAGGGAGACCAAGCACGTTGTAGACGCAACGGCAAGTGAGGGTTACTCTGCGTTACTCTTCTTGAATTTTGAACTCGTATACATATATATATATATATTCATATTAAGAACATAACGAGATTTCACAATGGGCACATGAAACCGCAGTAACAAATTAGAAAAGCGACTAATATCTTTAACTAAAACAAGTGGTATTCGTTAGAGTGCGACTAATACTGAAACAAAATGATCTAGTGTTACGTTTGGAAGAATTAGAGGTAAGAGAGATTTCTGATTTCTTACTATGATTCAAACGTTAATGTTAAGAATAAATATAAATAAAATTTAAGTTTTATAAAATCAAGAGAAGAGATGAAAAAAAGAGTACTCGTTTTTACATGAAATATGAAAAAGAAAAACTTTTTCAAGTTTTAACCAAAAATGTTTACGTACCAAAAATTTTATGTTTGTAAAATATTACTAATAGGTGTGAAGCGATTTAAATTAAAAAAAATGTACAAAATTATATAATGAACATCCACCCAGTCACACGCAGAAAAACGTAATCAAAAAAGAATTCAGTGAAACATGTAAATCCGTAATCATTCTTCAACATTATAATTTATTCTGTACAAAAATGACCTTATCTGTGTTAAGAAGTAAAAAAATACTTTAAATGAATTCGTTCAAAACATATTCCTTCTAGCGTGATTTTAGATCATGCCATACTTATAATATACTAATATTTTAAATGTATGAACACGTATATATAAATGAAACTGTTCTAAATATAAATAAATTGAAGTGATACTGGAAATAGGGTTTTAATATTCCTGTCCTACGTATATATGGCATCATGAATAATAGGCTGACATTTATATCCTGCATAACATGAATGTTTACCTTAAAATGTTTAAAGTCTTTACACATTTTAGAAATCAAATTAATTTACTTTTAATAGTTAACTGTTTGTTAGATTTAAAAATTAAAATTCATTTGAAAATTTTCTGGTTAGATTTTCATAATTTGAATAGGGTAAACAAATCCGACATGGAAAGCAGGATGCCCATATTCTGTATAGAGTTCTGTGTTTTTATGGTTATATTGTCTCTTCCAATGAACTTGCATTATTGCAATTTCTTCATACCATCATATTTTTAATGAAATACCAAATCAAAGATTTCATGTTTAAGTACTTGTAATTTAAAAACTATATACTTAATGAAGTCATGAAGTATATTATGATACCCCTTTTTTAAAACTAATTTTGTCAAAACTCCAAACAACTAGATATGTTAGAGTTTTAAAAAAATAGAGAAAATTTTTGAATTTAATAAAGACTAAAAAGTGACATAGATCTCAGATTTATGTCTAGAAAAGTTGATTCAGCTCTTCGCTGACTCTCTCTTTCTCTCTCCGTATGTGAATGTCTTTATGCCCATTATGTGTATTAATATTTCATAAATACCGTTCTAACAAGAATGTAATAACTCATAGCTAGTACTTGTTTAAATGATTTCTGACAAATAGCTTAAAAATAAAATGAAAAAAAAAATTTCCCTAATTGATAGTTAGGTAGTTAAAACATTAGGGATGGCTATAAATAGATTATACAAAGGTGTTAAAGTAATATAACTCTGTCCAATGTTCCTTATTTGGATATCAGGGTAACCGTTCCGTGTAGGAGAAGCCCCATATGTGCGTGGTTTGTGGGGTCGAATTGTGTCCGCAACTCATAGCTTACAATACCTCTGACACCGCAAAACACAACCCTCTGTCTCATAATCCAATACTATCAGCTTGGTTAACGCACTTTCTAAACCACTAATGACCTTTTTATCCTCTTTTTTTCATGTTTGCTCTGAATTGAAACCACAATTTTGATATATCAATTATAATACATACGTCAAAGCAAAACTCTCTGTGTATTTTCAATTTGCAGTTTATTAATTCGTTACATGCTAGCATAGTCACTGAGTAGAATTTCTATGTAACGCGTAAACTTGTTTAGATTGCATATTAATATTCCAACTATTCAAAGAAAAAAAAAACAGTTTTATGAAATACCATGAAATCTGAAAGCATTCTATGATTAAGCAATTATTTTATATGTTTGATGTTATGAATAAAAATATGAATTATTTTAATAACTTGTTTCACTGAGAAGACAAGTATTGAAGAAAATAGTAAAATTAATTTGATTTCTGGAAACGTATTCATTATATGATCAAAGTATTTCAGAAAAAATGTAAAACAATTACACAATATTTCTAGCTAAATTTATGTTTATCATATTTTTGTAGCATATTTGAAACATTTTCAGTCATAAAACAATATTACTTAAAAATTAGTTGTTTGGAAGTTATAATTTTGTGTTTTATGATGTTTGGGATAAATGATTTTTGATAGATATCTACACCATAGTTTTTAAAAAAATCGTTCGGAATGTTTGTATACTTGAATGGTAAACATTCACACAGTTCATCTCTTATTTAGAATTGATCGTTGCATTTTTCCGCAATCATGATTAGATTTGATTGTAGGATGATTGTAGATAAGACATTTCAGTGTCAATGTAAGTAAATCAACAAGCACAACAGGTAATACTGGTAAATCTTGGTAAACTGAGTATTCAATTTTACAGCCGTATATTTACCGTAATCAAAAATTTCTGACAATTTTTTTAAAAGCAGAATAATTTTAAGCAAACTTTTCTTTCAAAATTACATTTTCTTATAGTTAGATATTTTGGGTTGATAGAAATTGTATAAAACCATGAAATATGCAATGTCAACACTCGTCCTCTAAAAACGCAGTTTTTATATATAATTTAATTATGAACGGTCTAAGAGTGTGTGCTGTATTCATTCCACAAACTTTTAGAATAATTGTAAGTAAACATTTTGAGATTGTATTTCAAATAATACTTTCCTGGATGCTTTGGAGATTTGAGATTGTTAACATAATTACTTCTGTCAATTTGATAATTTTAAAGTTTCTACACATTTTAGTTAGTAGTTTAGGAAATAAAATAATGCAGTTTAAACTTACATTTAGGCTAAAAATTAATTTTTTGATGAAGAATTATTTCTGGAAAACAAGAGGAAATATTTACACTATAGATATCATTTAAGGGCAAAATTTGAATTGTATCTGTCAAGAGTAGGTCCTTTAGCATCGTCAAAGCTGTTACATAGACCTACTGACACAGCTGCCTTCCTGTTCACCCACACGTGCAAACACAAACTAACAGACACTCAGTCACACATTCATACATACATATAACGAAATAATTGAAAAAGTCAAAAAATAAATTGAAGGAACACCAAACATTGAAAAACCGGCAAAATTTTACTGGTATGTTGCTCTACTTTGTCTATAGAATATTAAAAGAGTCAAAGCAGTACTTAACCCATCAAAATTTTGACCAAAGTTTTCATGACCAGTATACTTTCTTTTCTTATAGTGGAAGAAAAAGGGAGGGAAGTCCATTCGAAGTAACCATTTACATTTTTGTTCCTGCGTTTTAATTGTTTGCAGTCTCGTCAAGAAACACATCTAATAGTTAGCTGATACTTTTGATACTAGACAACAAAAGATGATAGCTTGCTCTAATTGTAGATTTTATTCTCATGTGGGATAGGAGAATTTCGCACACTCTGTCACTTAGAGGACGTTAGGCTTTAGGTTTACCAAAAGTTAAATGACTTCTACTACTAGTAATATTACTAGGTCATTAATGATTTTGAAGTTTTCATTAATGAAATATTGTTTTATCACCAAGGGCATACAGAATGTTTTGCCCCGAGTGTGCTTGGATTCTATTGAGTGGACGGCGGCAGCGCGTAGTCAGAGAAAGGCAACCTTTTCCAGTGATTGTTTAGGCCAGCTCAATGAAGCCTGCACGGTTAGGAGACAAGTTTCTTGTAGAATCTACCAACTTGTTCAGATACTCAACCTCTCTCAATTTACTTACTAGCAGTGTGCTAGATTTATGTTTACAACTTTGTTTAACTATCATTTAGTATACTTTTTACATGTTTTATACAACTTTTTTGTTTAACAACTCGTACTTTTTTGGATAAAATTATCCACAATTTCAAACAAAACAGGTGTGGTATAAACTCAACTTTACTATAAGTAATATACCTTTGATAGGAGAAAAGAGAAAAGACCCTGTCTCAAAAATGATTATTTTCTATTTTAGAAAAAAATGAACAGTAAATTTAATTAGTTAATTTTTAAGTTCATACTGCATTTTGCTAATTATAATGAAAATATAATTTACAAGTTTTCTTGGAACGATTGACAAGTGCATATTTCTAATGAATGATTACTATTTATTAATGAAATGAAACAGTTGAGAGTAGCCTGAATTGAAATCTTATGATTTGGTTTGTAAAGGTCCCTTAATAGTGTAATCATATCTAAGTTTGATCCAAAAAATCACTGACTCATATTCTTAAACAAATCACTAAATACAATGAAAGGAATAAGTCATCTGATTTATTACCAATAGTTAAAGTGGATTTTAATAGCAATCAGTTAATAATTGTTGGTAGTTAATATTAAAGTTCATTTGTTTTCATGCATTTTGTCATTACCACAGAGGTTAGTATCATTAATATTAAAATCATAGTAATTCGTCTTACCTCGTACCCTGCTGCTGAAGTTCTTAGACTGGTTTCGGGCGTCACCCATCTTCAACAAGAACTGATCAACTCACAGTTGTCAGTTGATCAGTTCTTGTTGAAGATGGGTGACGCCCGAAACCGGTCTAAGAACTTCAGCAGCAGGGTACGAGGTAAGACGGATTACTATGATTTTAATATTAATTCATTTGTTTTGTTCATTATTTGATTAAATATAATGAAAATAACATATAAATGCAAAATAATAAAAAAGAAGCAAATATTTCAAATATTTATATAGAAATTTATACTTAGACATGACTTAGATTTGACTTGATTAAGGTAAACAAATCAGAAAGTGACCTACAGGTGGAACTTAATAGGTCACTTTTTTTGCCAAAATATGATATTATCAAATATTTTCTCTCCTAATCTACTAACTCTGAGGGTATTAAAATTTTGACATTATCATGGAAGCGACAAAGCCGGTAACTGAAAAAATGTAGCACTTATAGTGTTACACTTATTGTATAAATCAAAGATTCATATAACTGTGTCACATTCCACTTAAATAGATATAATACTAACTTAAAAATGTCATGTTTCTTGGAAAACCAGAAAAAAAAAGAAATTATATTTTTATATAATTATATATAAATATAATTATATATGTAATAATAATAATAATAATGATAATTTTACATACATAATTATATATATGCGAAAAATAGCAAATATATTTCACACTAAGAATTATCTGATAAAATTACATTATAAATATTGTATTATATGGAATAGCATACTATAATGTAATATGAGATTATAATGATGCTTTTAACTGAAACAATTTATGTTTATTGTTTTTGTTAAATTATTCAACAATATTTTGTTGAGTTTTGTTAAATTGTCTGTCATCTGTTCATAGAAGAGAAGGGTAACTAATTTAAAGACATCCGGTTATTTTTAAACACTATTAGTGAACTCTACATTATCTTCCTTTCAAAAATTACTCTCATAATTAGTATTTCTTCAGTTCCTTAAATTTCATTTGAACTCAGAAGTGTCAGTAGTTCTAGATGTAGCCCCTAGTTATGAAGTGCTTTTCAAGTCATTGTCTATAGAACAGATTATTATCTTGTTTCACATGTTTACAAAAACCTGTAGTGGCCTACACTTTACTTTCCCTCAAAAGATTTCACATTCGGTCAGAATTCGAAATTTTTATATTTCATTGAAAAAGAAAACTTTTTTGTTGTTTTAAAAATTTGAAAATTTCATGTATCCTTTTATAACTTAATCATAAATACGTACTTTATATCGCTGTGTTAAAGTCCTAAATATTTATCCAATATAGTCTAAAATCATTGCATCTTATTCTCTGAATATAATTTTATTTGATTATTATCACTATTTAAAATTGTTAACGAGGAATCATTTTATTAAGTAAAGAAGTGAAATTAGTGAAAATTATAAAAAACAAATATTCTTATTTATTATTATCTGAATCTCATTTAATTGATTATTATCACTCTTAAAAATATCAATGAAAAATAATTTTATGTTTAAGCAAAGAAATGAATTAGAAATATCAAAATGCTTAATATATTTCTACTTATATTCTGCATGCTAATGCTCCAACAATGAAAATTTGAACTCTTTTTTTTTTTAGTTTTATTAAATAATGTTGAAACTTATTTTTATCATAAGATGTCTTCAATTTTTTTGAATACATTTATTTTTTTAACGAGCAAATTGAATTCATCATACTCGTAAAAGATGACGGAGATGATTCCTGAATTCTTCGAGATTTTGGTAAAAAGGAATGTTGGGCTGTACAAGTTGGTGTTTATATGGTTAATTATATTCATAATTTTTCTTCTCATTACATTAGAAATAAAAGAGTGTTAGAGCCAGTTTTTTTTTGAGCTGACTACTTTTTGGTAAAGAAAATAGAATCATCTGCTTTATTTGTGTGAGGTATAAATATCTAAAGGTTTTCTGGTCAATATTAAGAAACAAGTGAAACGAAGTCTAAATAAAATACAAGAGAAACACCTTTTAACCCTAATAAATAACTTTTTCCACCTTTTAGTCACCACTTGTTGAATTCAACACTTATTGAAAAATTTCGTAATGTCTATTGTTTTTGAGAATGATGGTAATTTAAAAAGTTTTTCGATAAGGTTAATAGCAAGTAGTAATGAATGTTGATTTTATAAAATTCCTTTCATGCTTTGCAATATCATTTAGATTGGCTAAATTGTGAAAGAAATCAAAGCCTTTCTGGAGAAAGTCAGTGTGATCTGATTAAGGAGTTGGAGTCGCAGAATTCAACCAAATCATAACATGTTTGAGTGACACATTCACCCGTATGAAGCATCTGCATTTATTATTTTAAGGCGAAACATATGAACATGTTGAGTTACTATGAAAAGCTTAAACAAGAAAATCATTTTTGATTTGTCAATACTTACTCTACCTTTTAATAATTAAATGTCCCAAAAACTTAAGATCCAGCAGAGTCCAGTGTATTTTATGTCACATCTTCCTTTTTGTTCTGAATCATAACTCTTAGGTTTTAACCAAGAGTGAAAATACTATTAACATAGAATTACCATGACGTTATTGACCTAAACTTTTGAAAACTCCCTTAGATTTTCATAAAAAATATATCCTGAAAAGTGCTGAAATTTCCTTAAACTAATAGTTACAGACCTTTATCCCCAGGGGGAGCGAGGATCCCCGGTTGGGAACCCCTACCTTTGAAGAAAAGAGTCCTACAGCCTTTATTTCACATTTTAATTAGTTTAGTAATTAAATTAATTAATTTACAATGTCAACTACTAGCAAAATAATTTACCAAAGTCAACTACTGAACATAGCACTATAAAATCTTAAATAAAAGATTAATTAAATACAATTTTTATTTTTTCATTAATTTCAGGCAGGTATTTTTAATTTTGTCTAATTAGTTGTTAAAATAGAAAAACAGCTTTGATAATGGTTTCCCTTCAGTTCTTTAACAAGCTAACTCAAAAGGCTTGAGAGCGTTGTGTTTACAAAATTTTTGCAACTGCTTCAGTTTAGATGTATTTTTATACGAGATGAAGGGTTTTTAAGTACAGTATCGTCAGCACAGTACTACAAGAAAAGAATCATACAGTAATCATTTCATCGTTCTATGAATTAGAAGCATAACCGTAATATATGAAAACGGAATTAAAAAAAAAATAAAATCATTGAGTCAACATTAATTAAAGAAATTGTGATTGTTTTATCAATATAAGTCTGGTTATGTTCATATCAGATCAAATGTTGGTTGTAAAATAGGGCATTGCCGTCTTGAAAGCTTCTCTTGTCTAACAGTCCTACAAGTTAACTACTTGATGTAATGTACTTCTATAGCTTTTCTCTTTTTTGCTTCATATAAACCTATATTTTTTATGTATTTCACCTTTTTTTTGGATAATGAGCAGCCGCGAAAGGTCTTAGACCTTTTTTTCGTTGTGGTTTTAATTTTGTTATAATTTGATTATATAGTAACAAATGTTTATTGAAACCTTTTTCTGCATATATTTGTAATGAAAAGTTAAAATTTAACAACACACATAAAATGACTCACTTTTTCTTATCTTATGCTTGTATGCAGGAAGTTTGTTAGTCTCACTCAAGCCCTCTAGTGAGACTCAACAATGAGAATGCCTTTCTCAAATATTGATGTCTGATCTAGAAACTACGTCACTGGAACAAAAACAGACTGTAAAATAGTTAGAATTAATGTCTTTGGTTGTACAAAGATGGCAGATCAGAATTCGTAAAACACATAATATAAGACGACTTTTGGTGAAGATATCACGTCCGCCTTCATAATAAAGTATGCTACACTTAGAAGAGAAGGTGGGATAGTTGATCAAGCTTTGCTGCCAAGCTTTTTTCTCCCCCTGCTTGCCGTTATAATCTTTTACATAACTCCTCAGTTTGAATCACCAAACTAATATTCTGTTAATTTTTGTTATTTTCCAACAAGTTTTGTTGAAATTAACACCATATTTTGTCAAGAAGTTTAGTACATCATGATATGTGTTGAACAGAATTAATTGACTTCCTGAAGATGGTGTTAGTTAGTTAGTTAGTTTTACCGATTAAAAACAAATTAACCGATAGAAACTGGGTGCATTATTTTCTAAGTAAACACAAATCTGAAAAAATGTTTTTGCAAACTTGAAAGTTAATCAATGAAGAATGAAACATAAACTTTTTAAATATATGTTTTTCTGTAAGAAAATCTCTGTAATAATCGCGTGATTGGATCAATAGCGAAAAAATAATTGAAAAATAGTTAAAACTAAGTAAATGCTCTGAGACTTCTTAATTTATGCTATCAGAGAGCAACAAACTAACAATGGCAACATAAGAAACAGCTTACAAAGAAGAGTAAAAACAGATATTTAAATTAAGCTACATGAAAGAGGGTAACACTGAAATTACGGTAACTGAGGAAAAACATTTAAAAAAAAAACAAGAAAAAACTTGCATTTTCTTTTCTATTAAACAAGAATATAAAAGAAAAGGAAATACAACAACAAGGTAATTAGAGACCATATTCTCATAAACTATCGTAAATCACTTTCAGGTTCAAGTTGTTTAACAATACTGTTAATTAAAAATTCATCTAACTTAAAAAGACAGGGCTACTATTGTTAAGGATTTGGAATTGATTTTTAATGAGCGTCCTTTCTATGATGTTCCTCTCAATATCCAAGTTATGAAAAAAATTTTTTTTTGGAATTTTCTGATTTTATCAAATTGCTTTTGATCTTGATAAGTTAGAATATTGGCACCTCTTATCATCGTATGGAGTATTTCTCCTGCTTAATTCTTGTTCTACTAATGAAATAGCAAGTTTTTTGAAAGAATATGAATATTCTTTAAAGAACAATTGATAAGAATAACCAATAATTTTTTTTCAATGCTGCGCCTCTTTCTCATTTTTATTTTTTTTAATGAATATTTCTTTTTTCTTCATTTTCAATGCTTATCATTGGACATTTCAATTTTGTAGCAATATCAAATATATGATCTATTTTATCTTGAAAAATTTTTTCAAAGCGCATGTTAAACTTTATGTTAAAATGTTAAATGTTAAACGCTCTTATGAACATACTTCTAAATATAGTCTTTCTGACGTATGTACAATTTATAGGTTGCAAATTGAAATTAACATACAAAAGTGAGGTGAATTGTTGATTCGGGATATATTATGAATTTATAAGAAAAATACTGAGAAATATGCATTTAATGAAGCATACGTATGACATTGCTTATCACACATTAATAACAGCTACAATTTCATAACCGGTAAATATTCAGGTTTTTTTTCCTCTAATAATGAAAACAATCAATAATAATGCATTTGAATTATTGCTAACTATAAAAGGGGATTATCATAAAGCCAGTGTGGTCTGTCCTGTATGTTGTGTTCTCGTCCGGCGGGACCGATTTTCATTCTGATAAGGAAAAGCTGTATTTTAATTTAGTTTTTTTTTCATGCTCGTAGTAATATGCTACATACACCTTCATATTATTTTATAAGGGTCAGAAAATAATTTTTATTTAAAATTTTTTATTCGTTTTATCTAAGGTTGAGTCACTTGATAGGTTTGAGTCCTCATTGGGAGTCAAAAATTCACCTTACTCAAGTTTATAAAGAAGAAGAATTTTGATAGAAGCTGTTTACTGAGGGATGTGTAGTCTTTCCGATGGACACTGGACAGGATCACTGTATTTCAAATTAGCAATATTGAAATTATTGGTAGAGATCATTAACATGTTCAGTGTTTATTGCCAGCAAGCTGCTCTTAAAAGTATATCAGACTATTCTGAGGTAAAATGGATAAACCAACAAAAGTCTCTACACAAATGAAGTTCTATCAGACTATGCTCCCATACGGCTTATAGTTAACTTTGTTGTGTCCACGTCGTAATGGCTAACTAATAGAAGTACAGATAAGACTTAATTTCATCGGTATGTCGAGTACTATTTGGTGCGATATAAAAATAATGTATACAGATCAACTACAGTTTAAAACCAAACTTATTAGTGTCATCAGTCCAATCAGTACATTGTTAATAACTCTTTTTTAATGAACTTCTCATTATATTGAAAGAAAAAATCATTAACTTGTGACTCTGATGAAAACCGTTATTTATTTGAAATTTTTTTTGACACATTTCTGAATTTCTTATTGACTCTAGTCAGGTTGAAATACATTGAAATTTATTTAACGTGTTCGTTGTCATTTCTTGTGATATTAGGTATTTAAATATAATTTCAATGGTCCAACTGAAAAACAATTATCTTAATAAAAAAAAAAGAACATCGTCAGTTAGAAACTAAACTCCAGTAGCTTTAGTATTTTGACGTCAACATTCCTCAGAAGAAGAACTGCTTTGATTGATTGGCACTTCAGTTTGGCAAATGTTTAATATCGAAACAAGTTTTGTCTGTAACTACCTGTGCTATTGCAGTTATGTTATCATATATTTATACATCAAAGATTCACATAAACACGTGAAATAACAATCAATGATCAAACCACAATAAGAAATGGGAAAACAAGACTAAGATCTTTCAACTGTAACAAGCGGTCTTCGTCAGAGTCAAAAACCCAACTCAGTTGGGTCTTGACGGGACCTGGGTCTCAGTTGGGTTTGACTCTGACGAAGACCGTTGTTAAGGTTGAAATATCTTAGTCTTGTTTTCCCATGTCTTATTGTGGTTTGATCATTGATATATATACATATATATATATACGAGTTCGAGATTAACAAAGAGCAACACACAAAGTAGGGAAACACACTTACAGACTCAAATTTTCGGGTAATCCGTCTTCAGGAGAAAATAGAATGGGAGACCAAGCACGTTGTAGACGCAACGGCAAGTAACCCGTTAATATATATATATATATATACCTGTACAAGAATATTATTAGTTTGTCGACCTAATTACTTTTAAATATCTTGTTCTGAACATTTCTTAATAATTATTCTTATCTATCATCTACCATATGGCACTATTAAACAAACGTCAAATTAAAGAAATAATAATATTTTATAATTACAGTGTTATCAATTTACTTTAAATCTAACCTTTTCAGTTGGAGATATCATTTTTTAAAAGGGGAATAATTTTTTATTTAAATATAACAGAGGTAAACGTTGTAAAAAACACACAAATATGGCTCACTTAGGACACGTAATGCAACTACAGTATTGAGTCCAACCATCGCAGAACATATGTGGCTATATCATAATTATTGGCTGCTTGAGGTCAATCTTTCCACTAAAATACGGCTTTTGAAGGCGACTTACTTCAGGAAACGATAGAGAGGTAATGGAAATATAGATACGAGATGTCTTCCCCATCAAGTAATTTTATTCTATAATTTCTAATGATATTTTGGAATACCATGTATAATCAAATTTTTGATTCCGTCAAAGATGGGTATGTTTGCTAGTATTCCTATAAACAGAAAATCTCTTTTTGTTTTAACTAAAATTCGTATTTTAACTTTCGTTCTTGGTAAAAATGAATCCATAGTTAAAATTTCATTATTTACTGACAAACCTTATAACCTTATAATAGTTAAGTGCGTATCTTAAACGCACTTTTAACTGATCCGGTTAAATCATAAATTAAAACATTGACAACCTATGGTTTAGAACAGGGTGGTTGTCTGTGGATTCTTTCATATTTTTATTGTTTTTGTCGATTGCAAAGATAGAAAACATTCGAATCCAATCCAACTGACTATTTATTTTTTACCTATACTTTCCCCATTTAAAGGTCTACAAGTCTATACTCTTTGGTTTCTCAATAATTTCTTATTGGGAATTCAATTGTGCCACAAACAAACCACTTTTCCCGGGGTACCTACTTTCATGTCACCCATACGAATTAACTTCGTTGATTTAACCAGAATCGGTGTATTCAACGTGATGATAACAGCCATAGTTTTCATAGCAATCAAACAGACACAATGAGAATGATGAAAATATAAAATTTATTTTTTATCAATTATTAATTTATTATAAATGAATTATTTATTTATTATAACAATTACAAAAAAATTTGTAATTTTGTTTTGATTGTTTTACTTATTTTGAGGTATCGTAAGTCCTTTTCTTCGATTTTTTGATGATATCTGTGTGTAGGTATATATTTAAAACTTTGTGGGCACGGTACAGACCACACTATTGAATGAAACAAATTCATAACTTACTAAATAGTGGACCCTATAGTGTAGATGTGTCTTGCTGCTTTGGGAGGTATTGAATCATGAGAAAATTGATTTTTGGCCAAATTTGAGTTTAGGCGAACATTGTTTCTTCTAAGGGACTATCTTTAGGGTGTTGAAACTTTATGATTATTCTCAAACTCGCAAAAATAATAACTGAAAACAATTTAAAATTTTTCAAACAACAAAAAAGATTATTTTTTCAATAAAATGTAAGAATTTTTTCTTGAAAGTTTGAGGACACGATACATTGTTTTACCGATCATAATGAAAGTAGATCTCTCAACAGCAAGTTTTCAGATGATAAGCTGCAATGTTGAAATCAAACTGACGGAAAGGAGCGTGACAGACTTTATGATTTCAGGAACAATTTTCTATGCTAATCGGCTAACTATAAAAAAATTAAAAAAAATATTTACTTAAAATTGGTATACTATATTTTTTTTTGGGGGGAAATTCTGATTACCGCAAACAGGTATTAAGTAATTTTCAATCATTTAGTGTTATTTTACTGTATCAGTGAAACCATAAATTATATTTCTTCATCGTTTCGAGCTTGTTTGTGAAACTTTTAAGAATTGCCATTTTAAGATATATTTAAATTTAACTCCTGACTTCAAAATGATATGTATCTTAAGATATGTCGAGATTCGTTGCTCTGGTCGCGTTAATCTGCCATATTGAAGAGTGTCGTTTAGTCTCACTTTTTGAGGTTATTGTCAAGTGGATACGCAGATAGACGACTGGATGTAGTTGCGATAGTATTATTGTTTAAGGTCCTTACAATCAGTAGTGTTACAAGGACATTTCAACAAGTTTATTAGGATTAGTTCAGTTTCATCATTGATTATATCAAGTGATTATTAATGCCAACTGAAATGAATATTCATGACCTGACAGCTGGATTAGAGCAAGCACTATAATGATTAAATTGTATTAACTTATAGCTTATTTAACTGTTGGCTGTTTCTTGTCATTCAACACAATGTCCTCCAGTTTGAAGCCCGCTTTTGTCTTTCCAGCACCGTCGCGTAGCTCCAAATCAGTCCGTCCGGTAAGTGATGAGTAGTCAAAACCTTTAACAAGATTACAGAGGAGAGAGCCGAAAATTGGACACTCCTAGTTACAGATTTAGCGCAGAGTGGGTAACTAACTTATTGTTAACCAGACACACCATGAAAGGACCAGCTACAATACACATCCACAAATTATTTCTTCTGATATAGAATAATACTCTTTTTTTTGTATGATTCTTCCCTTTGGTAATATAGTAAAAAATATATTCTTTTATATATTTATGGCTTTTAGTTTTTTATGTTTTAACTGAATCAGAAGTGGCCAAATAATAATTACAAACAGCAGACCCAACATCCAGAACTCACACTGCTATTATTAAAACGTCTTTTGATAAATAAAATAATTAAAAAAGTTTAACTCATAAATAAATCTATTTTGTGTAGTACTAATATTTTGACTAGTAAAACAAAATATATTACAGTAAGTAGCTAAACTGGGAGATGACTTAGAGGAGTCAGCATCAATTCAGCCAATTCGTGAATTACGAGAATTTATTAAATCAAGCGATTATTTTGTTACCAACCTTTGATCACAATCTGGGATATTATCTTACAAAGTACCTGTTTGCGCAAGCATTGGGACAATGATAGGACAATATTAAAAGTGTTTCCAGTTATCATGGCGCTTTGACTTTCGGCTTGTAAAAGTTCATTTTAGTTGATTTACCAATGTTACTCTTTCAGGAATATGAACGTAAATAATGTTCAGATATATTACCTTTGTTAGAAGTCCTTTGCACTTCTAACGCGGCAATATATTACGAAATGCGCTGAGATCTTACACCCAAGCAATCAATAAACGAAGAGCTTACATTCGTAAGAGCATTATACTAAACAACAACATTACACTAGTAATTCTCCTGGTCACTTTAATTATTTCTCTTTAGAATAAATTATAATTAATTTATCTTACGTTATTACGGACTTATAAATAGTCAATTGTGTTATCAATGGTAAGTGATAGCGTCTTATAGGATTTCCTAAATAACAAATGACACTTTTAAGTGAGGCAAATAGGTTTACTGAGATGACGAAAAAGTGAGTTCATAGGGGTGAAGAAGAGGTAGATGGAAAAAAGGGAAAGAAAAACAGAGAAATAGAATAAGATGGTTTCATGATTGGTGTACAGTTGTTGGAAAAAGAAGAAAATTATAAGACAAAGTGTGTTGGCACTAAAGCGTGTCAGAGAGTGGGAACAAACAATAAAAGTGACACATGGCTTCCACAGACAGCAGTGAAATAACTTGCTTCAGTAGGCTTACTTTAGCCATTCGCCGGTAGATAGCAGCAGGGTGGCCACAACCCAATATTGTAAATTTAACATTTACTATAATTAAGCAAGTTTAAAGTATTATCAATTAGGTTAGATTAAAACAGTTGATTATACACATTTCTAAATCAAGTAAACATAATATCTTAAACGATGAATGGTCTACACCTTATCGATAAGTCGAAATCACCTATTCTCTCACTGAAAAAGACGGTTTACTTTTCAAGACTCGTACTTCTTGATACTTCTAGATCACAGTCAAAATGCATTGAATAAAAGAACACACAAATACTAAAAAGGATTAAATATGAATATGGTCTTTATATTCTACTGACAAATACTCAACTTAAGTAAATCATTAGTTGAAAATTATTTATAATTAGAAGATTAAATAACTACAATATTCCATAAGAAATAATTTTATTGTTTAAAACATGTTATTTGAATAAATGGTAGATTTTATTTTTATAAAAATAAAAACAAGAAACAATAAAAATTCAATCACATTATTCACCATAAATTTCTCATGATTATTTGCTAAGCACAATTTAGTCAAGAAAACAAAGAAAACTCAATTGAAAATATTAAATATTTTTACTTTTAATTAAATATTTTATAAGTTCATTAAATATATATATATTATTACTAAAATATTTTCAAAAAGTGTAAAAATTACTAAATTGTAATTAAATTCAATTACTTTTGCTTCAAATAAATACTTCAAATATCCATATTTAATATAATAATATATAATAATACTAATACTAATAATAATATAAATAATAACAATAATGATTATAAAACATTAAATGGAATTTGAAATAGTTCCACATGTACTGGCTATATGCACTGATTCAAGAAAAATACCCCATTATATGCCATGATATCTTGTCAGGACCAGTGAACCCCTACTTTTTTGAAGTTTTCTCTACAAGTTCCCTTTTTCAGTGTGATCATTTTGAAGCTTATTGTAATATATTTTATCACTAAAACAGTTATTTCTTATATATTATTTCACTATAAGTAAAGAATAGGATCATTAAAAAAAACATCTTGGGGTGTTTACGGATTTACATGCTTTGAGGTCTCCATAGTAGGTACTTTAATGAGTTAATATGGTATGTAACAGTATTTAATTCCTGAAAATATAAAAGCAGACGTAAATCAATCATATTTGAAGACATTTTTTCAGTTTATGATTGATGTTTTAGACATGGAAGCTGATCAACCTATATGCTCCCTTTAATAAATCTTAATTTAATGCCAATATATAATATATATATATATATATATAGTTCTTGGTGTGTTTTAGAACACCAATGGTTTTGGGTGATAATGAATCATGGGAAAGATACTTTCTCGTTCTTTATTACAAAACAGCTTCTAAATTAAGTCACTTCTCCGGTGACTTAAGTTTATAATCAACATAAAATTAGGTATGAGGCACTGTCTTGCTTAGAATTTTTCAACAGTTTAAATATTGGAAGGGTAATGTTTCAATAGAAATAACTACTATTAGGCTTTTATTTGTAGTGACATAAATTTATGTAAATCAGTATTTTCGTCAGGGACACATATATATATGAGAAGGCCAAATTAACATAGTTCCAAAAATTTCAGATGACAAAATACAAAACTTCCAAAGTCTTAGGGAATCACTATTGGTTGCTTTTTGTAAATTCAAGGACCTTATGATAACATGCCTTAGATTAATTAACTGTGCAATCTATTATAGTGTGGTATTTACTCATGTTAGGAAAAGTATTAAGTCTCCCCACAAAAAAGTTTATTACTAGAAACTGTTTTGTGTGGAGACTTAATACTTTTCCTAACATGCCTTAGAATTCAGTGAACCAGAAATAATATATGTATGGATCGTTTAATGCAAGAACTATATGTAGAAGATATTACAACAATCGAACAAAAGACTAATTAGCTAAGAATAGGATCTACTGCAACTAAAATCGAATTAAAATTATTCTTGTCTGGGTTATTAATTATGGAATCATCAGATTTTATTTCAGTGACATTGTACGTATCAACATTAATACGCCAAAATTGGCACCAACTAATACAATAATCTTTGATTTTATTACATTTTTGAACAATGTATCTCCTATTTAAATTATTATTATTTTTAAACAGTTTCAGTAGAGTTTATAAGTCATTAGTTGATAAAAATATCTGACAGAGCAAGGATTAATAACACTTCGATGGAGAATATAGGGCAGGTGGTGGGTGATTGCTTCTGATACCCTAGACAGGCTTGTCCTGCCAGTTTATTAAAGCAGGGCTAGTGACCTTTTTACCTATGCATATCCCAATGTTATATCTTATAGCACAACAGTTTAGAGCGAAAGTGTAGAAGATATGTGTTATGACTTCATCTTACCACAGACTCGCACAACTGAACATTGCTTTTATAGCCTGAACCAATGTATATGTTACATCGCTATTCTAGTTCAGTCTTTTATCTAAATAAACTCCAATGTTTTGGCATACCTCAAGAGTTTTAATAGATAGATTTTTTGTCTTTTTAATGTTATACTACACTCTAAATATTGGAAGATAATAAACTTTCGTAGTATGAAACAACTTTTAAGTTTACTTATTTTGAGAATCAGGTTTTACCCAAAAATGTTACAGGGGTAATAATACAGTATTACACAAAAACTATATCGTTTGTCTATGCTGTGATAAGCGATATCTATGCTATATCGTTTGTCTATGCTGTGATAAGCGATATCTATGCTATATCGTTTGTCTATGCTGTGATAAGCGATATCTATGCTATATCGTTTGTCTATGCTGTGATAAGCGATATCTATGCTATATCGTTTGTCTATGCTGTGATAAGCGATATCTATGCTATATCGTTTGTCTATGCTGTGATAAGCGATATCTATGCTATATCGTTTATCGGACCCATTTCTGCGATAAATATTATTTTTATTAATTAATTGTGCAACCTGTAGATTACGCACCATTTTTTGGGTACACTAACGCACAGACATTATCAAAAAACATCACACAAGGACTTTGTGGATCTTGTCCGTCAAAATCTCAAGATGAATTTTTTTAAGATTGCTATACATTCATTTTAGTCAAATAAAAATCTACGGTGACCAATACTTGGTATTTACTTATATTTTACTACAAGTAAACAATATCAAATTCATTGACAGTCAATTGATTTTTGATTTTATTTGCATGTTGCTACCTTGTAGATGTAAGAGTAAACCCATAGATAATCAATAATATATGATTACTTTACTTTTGGTAATAATCATTTTATGAGTCATTCAAAGTTGAAATCATTGATCAGACTGACATTATAACTCAGGCCCTGAATCTTATCCGATAAGTGCACTCCACTGTCATACCCTTCAAAGTTGATCCCAGGATTCTTTTTAAATTCACCCTTATAGTCACCGAACTGGTTTCGCACATTGAGGAGTTTAAAGTGGGACTGATAATACTCCGTATAAATACCTTTTAAACAAGTTGTGCCAATATATGTCTAAATTTCTTATTATTAATATTCTTTTATACCTCATTGTAGGGTAAAAATCTAATGAAATGGTCTCCACATATAAAAATTTAATGATATAAACAACGCGTTTCGAACACGTAGTGTTCTTCCTCAGGCATTAACTAAGGATGAGTGCGTCTGAATAAGACTGACTGAATGGGGTCCATTACTAGTCAGTCTTATTCAGAGGCACTCAACCTTAGTTAATGCCTGAGGAAGAACACTACGTGTTCGAAACGCGTTGTTTATATCATTAAATTTTTATATGTGGAGACCATTTCATTAGATTTTTACCCTACAATGAGTAAATACCACATAATAACTGATTGCACTACATAAGAATCTTTTATACCTCATTTTATTTTTTTATAAATTAAATCCTCGTTGTCAAGTCAGTCAGTGGTGATTTCAATTTTATTATTTATTTAAATATTATGTCAGTTTGAAGACTAATCTATACATTCAATAAAGTATCTCTGCTTTTATGTTTATATTAGCAAACGTGCCAGTCTTTGAAGAGTGTTTTACAAAAACTCTCAATTGTTTTTGTAAAAAAAACAAAAAAAACATTGAATTAGTATTTTAGTAATTATTGGTTTATTTCTTCCAATGTTTATGATTTTATTTATTAAGATTGAGGTAAATCCCTTGTTAATGGCTATTGCTTTTATTGTATTTAGATCTTTAATAAAGTTATTTCATTCATAAGTATTCTTATTAGTTTATTTCTCTAGCATATAATAAAAAGCATATTTCCTTGTGTGGAGGGTGAATGGAAGAATTATGCATTGTTATATCAGTCGTTGTTGGTTTTCTACGTACTTAAAAATTTAGATAACTTCTACCTTTTTTGTAGAAATAAATGCTTTAAATAATATTTAAATTATAATGATAATATTTAAATAAATTGATAGATAACCTTCAAACTATATTATTTAAATTAATAATAAAATTGAAAATATATACTACTGGACAGACTTGACAATGGCGATTTAAATATAAAGGAATAATTTCAGGTAATTGAATAATATCACTAATAAGATTTTTAGGTGTATATTGTCACTACAACTGTAGGCTACTAAGTAAGCATATAGTAGCATCTATAACAACTATTTAGGAGGATGATGTACTGTTATAGTAATATGATGTTTACTAAGCTCTAAGATACTAACAGTTTGTATGTATATAAAAATAGTAATTATAATGTCATAAACAATAAATTAGTTCTTTTTCTGTCTTCCAATATGACAAAAAACAAAGTTTTTAAGCACACTAAGTCTTAAATAATGTCTTGTTTATTAGTATATTAAACTATGTCTTGTTTATTTACGGGTTCTATATCTACACTACACGTTCTGCAATTCCAACACATTGACTAGAACTTGGCAAGCACTATACCCATTATATGGGTATTTGGTATTTATTTTTATAATTTTAAGAAATTTACTGTCCATATATATCAGACTAACTGTTTAAAATATCTTCAAGTTTCTTCCATAAAACAATAAAGGAAAAATTATGTTTCAGTGGATTAGAGAACAAATTTCTAAGTTAATCTAAACAAATCTGACTTGTACATCAGGTAATATATTATTTTAAGTTGGGTTTTCAGTTTTTATAGCTTTTTTGTCCTTTGCAGTGATCGGAATTTCTTAAATTTTTGTTGTGTAGACTAATAATTTTTTTTCACACAATTTTCTTTTTATATGCCTACTTAGCCGTTTAGCGCTTAGAACTCATTTTCTAAAATCCCAAAATGTAATATTGGGATTACATATCCCTCGATGTAACTTTAATTAAAGGTATTCAGTTAAATTCCTTAAAATATGCTAGTTTTGGATAAAATTTGACTAATACCGGTCAAACGGCGATATCTGTATCACACTCAAAAATTTTCAGAATCAATCATAGGTCAAGATTTATTGAAATCATAAGTCAATTTCATATTTCATTGCTAAACTGACCTTTATGGCTATTGGAAAATTCTGAAACCTTATTCAGTTCATGCAATTGTCAATTCTATAATAAGGTAAAATTTCAGGACTCTATATTTTAAGAGATCAACTCTTACCTTGAATTAGATTATGCCCAAAAAAGCGAATTTTCTATAATGCAATATTCACATCTACAAATAGTACCCACTTTTGTGTACAAAATGAATTTGATCCGGAATGGTTGTTCTGAAGTGTATCCACCCACAATCATTTGGACATACAACTACCTATGCACATACGCAGAATCATCAAAAAAATGTCAAAATACGGACTTATGGAACGTCAAAACATGTAAATTTGTCTAAATCTTGAGATCTAATGTTTTCATGATTTCTATACTTTACTTATTGTAAAGTAATACTAAACCTTCTTTCTTAGATGTATATTAAAATGTTGAAGTCTCTTTAGATGAAAGGTAAAACAGGAAAAATACATTGGCTAAGGTTCTAGAAATGTACTCATAATGATCTATTAATGTTCTGCTGTAAACGATTCTTTGGTAGAATATAGAGTCTTAACCCAAATATCGATTATTGTATGTAGTATACAATTTTTATTACGATGATATAATGAGCGGTCCATATACATGAATTATAATATGAAAAAGTAATCTAAATTAGCTTTAGTAAGCCTTCTCAAACTGGATATTTTTATCAAGAAAAACGCAATTTATAGAACTATCGCAGAGTATTAAATATTTGTTTTGATTTGAAATATCTCAGGATCATTGTTGTCATGTTTTCTATTGATCAACTTTAAGATATTTGAGTTAAGACTCTATATTCTACCAAAGAATCGTTTACAACAGAACATTAATAGAGCATTATGAGTACATTTCTAGAACCTTAGCCAATGTATTTTTCTTGTTTTACCTTTCATCTAAAGGGACTACAACATTTTAATATACATCTAAGAATGAAGGTTTAGTATTACTTTACAATAAGTAAAGTATAGAAATTATGAAAACTTTAGATCTCAAGACTATTTTACAATGATCAAATCATGTTTTCTATGATCTCAAGATCATAGAGTATTTTACAATAGAGAAAAGGTCACAAATGATCACTTGGATTTTAGGCTCTTGGATAGTGTAATGACTGCTCAAATATTAATAATCAAATCCTCCCATTCTCAAGGGTGTATAATGAGTGGATGAAGAAGGAAGTAATGTAAGGTGTGTAAAATACTTATTCCAACGGAATATAAATTTTTCAACAAAATAATAAATACACGAAGAAATGATTTATATATAAATGTCGAATAACTAACTGGATATTGTTTTCTAAATTCTATTGAAGGAAACTGCAATCAACATCATAAAAAGAGAAGGAGATTCTCTTCAGATAGAAACTTTTAATCACATTCTCTGTAAATGATTGCAATCACTTTAAGATATTAAAGGCATTTGACAAATCATATGCAAAACCAATAATAGTTTGAGTCATTTCTACAAGAAAAATTATACGGTGAAATAAAAACTTGAAATTTCAAATTGTTTTTAGAAACTACAAAGCAAAGCGGATAGATACAGTTGGGATGGTGTCCGATGAGACTCAGGCCTTCAGTTTAATACTAATAACATACTACACTGTTCTAGATCAGGGGTCGGTAACCAGTGGCTCTTCAGCTTCTTTGTAGTAACTTTCTTTGGCCTCAGCAAAAAATCACAAAAATTAATAAAGGTTATTTCTTAATTCTTTTATTTGTATATATTTTTTTTATTTATTGGTTGCACAGTTATATTGGAATTTGAGGTGATACTCTAAAATCTAATGTTGAAAAAGTTTTCCTGTCAACTAAAACATGCGTCACATCATCGTAAATAGCCTTCCTCTTTATATTCAGGCTGATTTTGGAGTTGTGCGAATAAACTAACCATGAAAAAATCTCTAAAAAGAAACGTTTCAGAAGAAAATGGAGAATTCAATCCTGACTGGACTGATTCAATTGTCTTCACCACCAGCGACGTGGGCTTACCTACCTGCTTGATATGTGGCGAAAAATATTTGAACTACCAAACATATACGTTGAAAGGAATTTTCAAACCAAGCATCTAGTATTTGCTGAAAAATACCTAAATGAATAAGAATGGAAGAGAGACATTTCGGAACTGCAGTGGATAGTTGAGCAGAGTAAGCATACTGGATCAAAAATACAATAAAAGATTCCACATTACTGAGCATTTATTTTGTACATGTGATTGATTAATTAACCAGACATGGTATCAATTACCATACCACTGTCCACTATTGGCTACATACCGGAGAACCTTGATAATGTTGTTCATAATAAAAAAAAAACTCTTTTCTTTTTTCTTTTTCATTTTTTTGATTTAGTTGGTTATCAAGAGAACCGGTTTCATGAAGTCAACAGATCTCCTTCCGTGGTTGTGTTTCCAGTAGTTCAGGAAAGAACGGCTGAGGATGGATAGGTTCGTTATTTTGAAGCGAAAATCTTTTGTTTGTAGTTTGGATTCGAAATAAAACTATTGGAGCACAAAAACTCAGAGTATAAAAATAAGGTCCATATCAATGTATTCCATGTTATGGTTAGATTATTTATTGAACCCTCTCAATAGTTTGCAAAATATCATTCTTCTTTGTTTAGAATGTATTCCATGTTATGGTTAGTTTATTTATTGAACCCTCTCAATAGTTTGCAAAATATCATTCTTCTTTGTTTAGAATGTATTCCATGTTATGGTTAGTTTATTTATTGGACCCTCTCAATAGTTTGCAAAATATCATTCTTCTTTGTTTAGAATGTATTCCATGTTATGGTTAGTTTATTTATTGAACCCTCTCAATAGTTTGCAAAATATCATTCTTCTTTGTTTAGAATGTATTCCATGTTATGGTTAGTTTATTTATTGAACCCTCTCAATAGTTTGCAAAATATCATTCTTCTTTGTTTAGAATGTATTCCATGTTATGGTTAGTTTATTTATTGAACCCTCTCAATAGTTTGCAAAATATCATTCTTCTTTGTTTAGAATGTATTCCATGTTATGTTAGTTTATTTATTGAACCCTCTCAATAGTTTGAGGAATGTCATTATTCTTTGTTTGAAATAGAATTAAATTGCGCTGTGTTTTACTGAGCGTTTGTACCAATCAACTTAAGTACAGATTAATTGTCAGAGCAATAGTTACCAAACAGGTTCTAGTACTCCTATTTATTAGAAAACTGAAAGATCTCTTTAGCCATCAGAGGAGTATATTCTTAGACATATAGTTTAGATTGATAACTATTCGTATTATATTTCTCTTATTGATTTCTTTATTTTATTATTGCACTTTTTTTTTATAAAGTTATAAACTTTAATTTTCATTGTATGAACTTAAAAATTCTATGAATTTAAATGTTTAATGTATTAAGAAAAAAAAGGACTACAGACAGTTGAATGCTTTATAAAGAGTTTCTGAAAGTGAAAAACGCTTCGAAGATAATCTTTTTATGTAAATTTGCATGCAATTAATTAAAGTTTTGTCAGTATAACTGTACTTATTCGAAAAATAATAATCCAATTGAAGTTTAATAAAGGTAAATGAATAATTCAGTGAAAGGCATATAACTATTGGGTATTGTAAGTGAATTTATTAGAGGTCTTTGAACGAAAGATTGCTTTGGTGTTTTGTTAGCGACCTGTGGAATGCTAGAGTACTGAAAGAAAGAGCGACTCTGCTGGTAGTGAACCGAGTACTATGGTGTCGGTCTGAACTGCATTGAAGGAGTAAGTAATGCAGGGTTTGTGCGTCAGCTGGTAACCACCTGTTGACCTTTACCTCACGCTACTAAATCCTCCCTCCACAAAAACAGTCCAGTCTTAATATACCTTCCATCAAGTAAATAATAAATTTAAAATTTTCTGATTTTTTGTTCGAATACCAAAGAATTATCACCAGTATGCATTTATTTATTTTGAATTACTTTGAAGTAAATGAAAGTATGGGGCCTATGAATAATAAAATAACAATGTATCAGAATTCATTTTTTTGACAAATTAAACTTGTATTTGAGTACATGATTGTTTTTATCTCAAGGAGATTTTTTTAATAAAAATGAAATCACCAAAAGCTCACTCTCTTTCAGTGTCACTCTAATAAAATATTCAGTTTGTTTTTGATCCGTATACTGGCTATACGGATATAACCGTAGTTACTGGCTAAAAACTACTGTTAAACATAGTAATGTGATATAATCATAGCAATATAATATAATTATTGTTCTCATAATTCCTATTGTAATAATTATAATTGTTTTAATGCGAACAGATACAAATTATTCAAAGACCCGTCCAACATTACTGAGGTTAGTGTAAAGGTTTGAAAGAAGATTCCAAAAAGTAGATTTTCATCTTCCTATAAAATTCAGGAAAGTATAAGATTTTTGATTACTCAAAGTAAATGAGAGGTATCAAGGTGTAAACGAAAACGTTACCAAGGTAATAGAAAGATCGAGCTGCAGAGGAAGAAAGAGAAAGAGAGACATAGAGGAAATTATAAAGAAAGGATACCACTGACGAACCCTATGTGAAAAAGGTAGATTATTTGAAAGAATGAGAGAATGAGGGATTTAGGAAGGGAGGAAGTTAGAAGAATTGAAAAAAGAATTATAGAATGCATGGTAAACGTCCTAATAGTTATAAAAAACAGAGCAAGACATCAAAAAGAAAGAATCTGGAAAAGGCAAAAACAACTTTAACTAGAGAAGGGAGTTAATAATAGGTAGGGAGAGAATGTTAAGAAGAGGGAAGAGTTGAAACAAGGAAATGAAAATGACATCACACAAATGATAGTACGCAAAAGAATGAATATAAAAAGTTTCTATGAGATGGAAGATTGCACAGAAGTAATATAGTAAAGGAAGGAAAAAGGTTGGGAATAGATATACCAAAATATAAACAAATGAAGACCAAAGATAGAATAGAAGAGGCAGTAGTAGAAATTTGACACGAGAGGGAGAGAGAGAGAGAGAGAGAGAGTGAGAGAGAGATTCTCTCTCACCTTTAAGCCTTTCGCTCTCTGTCACTCCTTCTCTCTCTTCGCTTCAACGCTATATCATTCCCCATTCCGTCCAATTTTTTTACACTAAACATTATACAATAATAAAATATTTTACTTTTCTCAATTGCATAGGTAACTTTAGTCGAAGGGAGTTAAATGTTCAGGAGGATAATTTAATTTTGCTTAACCTCTTTTGAATCTGGGGTTAAGAAACTTTGAATAAGAAACTTTGTTGCTCATTGGCATTCGTTCTTTCAATTATATCAAAAATTCTATTTCTTTTATTATGAAGTACTAGACTAAGTTTAAATACAAGCATTTAAACAACTTGTTTAATTTTATTTCCTCCTCTCTTTCCAGTTTATTTTCTCTCTCATATCCACCATCCATCTTTTTTTTTCGTTTATTTAAAAAAAATAAATAAATATCATTTTGTTCATATTTTTCTGATGCAGTGTTTCAAAAACTTAATCATATACATACCGACAGGTACCGGTGTTTTCTGAGGGGCCATTGATATTTGAAATGTTGGTTATGAACAGTTCCATTAAAATTCACAAGCTCTAGTAGCATTTATTATCTGGTTTTTACTCATGATGAGAATAGGAGAAGAAACACTAAGTCTCCATACAAAAGATTTTATCCAACATCGACGCGTTCTTCATAAAGTTACATCTAAATTATAAAATATAAATAAAAACACACAAATGTAATTTAAAAATATAGTCAAAAATGTTGAATATAATCCTCCAGGGTGAGAGAGAGAGAGAGAGAGAGAGCAAAAATTTTGACTCAATGAAATTGTACGAGGTATCGGCCGGATGAGAGATACTTGTAAAAGATATCGGATCTCAGTCTTCTAGGTTCAACAGAAATGCTCCGTTGCCAATTTCTTGATTTCATATGCGTTTTTGCACTTGCATAAAACCAAACATTTATATATATGTGGTAAAAGATTTGTGGATCGTTACTCTATTCAAATATATTTAATTGTTCTAATAGATTAAAATAAAAATATTTTCCAGGAATTCGTCAATCATATAGATTTAAATTGAACTTTAAATTCTAACGTTTAGGTTTTATTTGAAACAGTTTTGATAGGTTTAAAATATAGAAGAAACATAATAGTCAACAATAATAGTGTCAAAATACGGAAGTTACAAACATTTTATTTATAGGTTTACAATAAAGAGAAAAAAATTCATGCAAAATTAAAAAAAAAAAAATATAGAAATACCAAAGATTGGTTACTACAATGTGATAAAATAAATAATTTTACATTGCTAGAAAGGTAATATACAAATTATAATCAACAGAAAAAATGGAAATATTATATTAAAATATTAAAAAAGTTTGAATATTAATTATTTATATATGCGGTATATTGAATTGAATAATATTTATCTTTGTTTTGTAAGGTTTTTATAAAATTTTATGAAATAATAATGTATTATTTTCTATATGTTACATATCCAAATATCCAATGAAATTATTTTTAAGTTGCTTAGTAGTAACATGAGTGCTTTGATGTAATTCTTCATATTGTGGTTGTTTTATCAGTCTGCTAAAATATTTTGTTGTTAATTACGAGTAAATTACATAACAATATAAAAATTTGTACCATTTACTTTTTTCTTTAAAAAAATATTTCCGTAAGTTCATTTATTTTTCTAAATTATTTTTACTCGTATCATTACAAAGTTTGTAACAATCTATATTTTTCATATGTATATTTATTAATTATGTATTTTCTCCTCAATTCTGTAAGCTTTTAAATGAGCTTTTAAACAAAGCCAAATCTATTCTAATCAATAGATTAGAATAAAAATATTTGTTATTATCTGTCAGTTGCCCAAGTCAAAAGAACATTTGGTTTTATTTAAAACCTTTTTTCATGTAACCTAGAATACAGAAGACTATTTAAGAAATACTATAATAAACAACAATTATAGAATAAACTATGAAAAGTTTACAAGATATAAAATATTAGAAATGTAAATATTCTGGGCTAAAACGTGTCTAATTAGGTACTCTGGTAGGTTCTTGATAATGAATTCAGGATTAACTGGGAGGAGAGGAGGGAGGTTGATTAGGATAAGAATGAGTTGTTGAAAGCTAGACAGGTGGGCTCGAGCAGAAAATTTACTCGTATAGATGGATATGGATTGGCAAGCAAATAGTAAGATATGCTCTGATTCAAAAAATAAGAGACTTATTGTGATTATTAAAATAAATATGTTCTTAACGATTTAAGAGCCTGTTTCGAGATAAAGTTTCGTTGTCACATTTCATTTGTGGATGTATAAGAAAGAATTTAGCAGAGAGTTAATTGTTGAAAATGTTGGAAGTACGGATTCATATATTTTATATTCAGGACTATTAAGTACGCAAAATATAGAGTTTTTAGGACGCTAAATGCTTCTTGGTTACAACTGAAAATTAGGGAGATGTGGTAAAGAAGTATGCTCAGTCAGCAGAATATTAATACTAATCAGTAGAGTGCACTAAGATACTTTTCAAAACAAGCTACTGGACCTGATCAAAAAAAAAAAAGAGTACGTGTGGTTTCAACTTAAGAAATAAATGTCAACAAAATTTACGAAAAGGAAACATAACTTACAAAAAATAGCCACAAATGTCAAAACATAAGAGCAAACTCAATAAACTAATTCAAATAAATAATGTACAATAAATGAAATTTCATAGATTTATTATTTATGTTTATTTTTATATACATTATTTTTAATTTAGTTTTTTTTTTTTGAAAAAAGTTTAGAAAAGTATTTAATATTTAAATTTTTTGTAATACTTTATATCATCTTATTTTTCTTATGCTTTTTATTTTGTCCTTGTTTTGTTCATTATATTTTTAATTTCTTTATATTTTAATTTAAACATAAATATTTTCAAAAAATAATTTAGAAAATATTAATGTATAAAAAAAAATTGGTGAGCACATACATATATTTGGTGTGTTAATGTCATTTTTTTTTAATAATATTTGTAATTTATAAGTTATAACGAACTTGATGATGGTAAATGATAAATGTGGTACTAGCTTTAAGAGCAAATTGTAGTACTCTATGAGAATGAATTGAACATGCTAGAGGTTCAAGTTGGGAATACGCGGACCTGTGGATAAATCAGCACAGGTCGGCCATTGGATCTTCTTAAACTCATTGTTTTCCCTATTGCAGTGACACTGCAAGAAAACATATAAATTCAATGTGTTCCTTTACAGATTAAATATTTCTTACTAACCTAATTTATCTTATTAAGCAATTGAATATATGTAATAATTTAATTTTAAAACTATAACATCAAATAAGAGTTGAAGAAACTTAACCCAGGAGTAATAAACAATTTAAAATTTCTAACACTAAAATAAACATAATATAAACTTGAAATAGTAATAAAAAGTTAATTTACTGTATATTTTTAATATTAGTTAAATCAATATTCAATATGAAACTTCGTCTAAATCTGTATTATTTTCTAATTTTTGAATGGATTAATTTTGTTTGCAGAATTTCACTGTTTCCTAGGCTAGAACTGTACTGCTAGTGGTCAAAACCTTACTAACAAGTTCCAATATTAGAAAGATAAATAAATATTATCAATTTATCTGATCTATTTAGGTTTAAAAATAATAAACCTCAACAAACAGAAAAAGCTCACAGCAACACCAATCAATTAAACAGAATGAGTTTACATAAAAGTTTGATTCATTTCAACAATAAATGATAATCTTTAAGTTTAGAAAGAAATTTTATGAAATTTTAGGGCTTAATGAATTATAATTTTATTTCATATGGATTTAATATAATTAGGAATATATTAAAACTATCTATGTGAGCATACAAAAGATACAATATATATCGACAGCATAGCACAAAGGATGTTAACTGGTTGAATGCTGTTTTATTTAGTAGTCTTGTTGAGGTGAATTCTTCAGTTAAAGATGAAGTTGCTGTGAATTATCAACGTTTGAAGTTTAAAAATTACCAGATGAGAGGTGCATATTTATCGCTAGTTATATGAGTTTGAAAATAGTTTAAAGTATAATCAAAGATTTTGATAATATGGAGTTCCTCAGATTAAAGAGTGTTTCCATTATGAACTTAATCCATCAAGACAAGCTTGATCAATTATTTGTTTGAACAAAGTATATAAGATACAGAGAGCAAAAAAATGAATATTTCCTTATAATACCTTTTAACTAAACTTACTAAAAAAATATATAAAATAAAGAATAGTTGAAAAGTTTCTTTTTAAGTTGGTAATGAGCCATCGGTCTTGACCTATTTCTTACTTATGCAAGAGTAAAAATTTTATTTGTGGAGGAAATGAAGGGAATAATAACATTATAAAATACAACTTTTTTAGAATGTCTTATGAGGAACATTGAATTTATTATTTTCTTCCTGTCTGCTTATAGAACAGTCTAGTTTATAAAAGTCACTAAAAATTAGAACAAACTCTGTTCATCCAGCAAATAATCTCACTTTCAGTTTAATGTAACGTTTAAACAAAACTTCACTGATTTTCGCACTTTATTTCGATTAATACCAGTTTTTCATATTAGCAATGATAAACTGTTTACAGTCTGGATTGTATCGTAATTGACGGTTTGATATCTACAACTGAGGATTGTTGAATCGTAGTTGACATAACACTGTTTTTAAGTCATTCCTTGAAAAGGAGATAGCACTACATTCCCTCTCTGTAAAACATATAGTTTTCATTAAGGATTTATACACTGATTAACCATGAGTTAAGTAGTAAATACTCAATTGAGAAGTGTAAAATTAACGTATCAATGTATAAATGTATATATACATATAATATAATCTAGTATATATATGTATATATAACACTATTTTTCTTTCTTATCGAGGTTTGGTCTAGCTTCAATAATGCAACACCTTTAAGCCGACGTTTCGTCTATATTTGTAGACATTGAAGAAGACATTGATTGAAGTTAGACCAAACCTTGATTAGAAAGAAAAATATATGTGGTCGAGATTGGAAAACATTCGTATATATATATATATATATATATAATCTAGGATGAACCTGGGTGTTTGATATTTTCCAGGATGCAAAAGTATTTGGTGGTCTATTTATGTGACTAATATTGTTCCCTCTCAAGAATCATTTGTTTTCTGATAACCCGGTTACCATTTCTGCCAATCATCAAAAACTTACAGAGCCTACTAATTTGGCAATGATTATATGTATATTTATACCTATACAAATAAACATTAAATATATATATATATTATATATATATAAGGAACTCTAATTTGGCTAAATGATGGGAAAGTAATTTAAAAATGCATGATACGTATGATTACATATTTGAAATATAAATATATTGTAAGTATGATAGTATGACCTATAATTATAGATTAATCATTTTTGTTGAATCAATACATGTGAGAGATGATTTTGGCATGACATGCTATAATTAGGATTGATATGTTTATTACTATATATGTTTTGATGTTCTTTGAAATTGTTTTTTAATGATATTTTACTTTGTATCAGTGGATATACATCGATAACCTATCAGTAATATCAATAAAACATATACCTTATTGTATGACAAACCAACCAATTGTTTTTGGTAATTCAGTTGAACCTGCGCAGTATGAGTTTAATTCGTGCCCAGACGAGCTCGTATTGCTATTTACTCGTATTACGAAGCAATTTTCACATTGCAATTTATATGAAAATAAATACTCCGTTCCATCACAAAAGTGGATGTTTTTAGGTTTAATTTTTTAAACAGAAATAGTGCTGTTAGAAAACATAAACAATACTGTACATGTAATATGAATGGACGCCAGAAATAATCATGTTTCATTAATCTGATATTTTAAAAGGGAGACCATCTAGGCCTGGGAAGACGGTAAAGGTGGGAATAGGTTAGTGTCTCATGAGAATCTGTGTCCATTGAAACGTCAGATAGGACAATTTATGGTGTTTTGATATTTCTGTCAACATCGCTTACTGTGGTGTTTTTGGCCTTTAGAATTGGTATGTTTTGATGTTCTTTGAAGTTGTTTTTTAATTAATATCAATAGTTGTTAATAATATCAATAACACATGTACCTTATTGTATGATAAACAAACCAATTGTTTTTGGTAATTCAGTTGAACCTCGCAGTTCAACTTCACCAAGAAAGCAGATCCTTTCTTGAAAAACTTACAAGGAAGAAATGTGGACTAGTTGCGTCTCCGACAGTGACTTTGCCGGTTTCGCGACAGGAGCACCGAAAGTCAAGGATATCTGTACTGACTCTTGGCAAGTCTTTGGGCCTTAGGGTCATTGACAAGGATGGAGAAGAATGAGGATAGAGAAATTCTGCTGCTTCAGCACACCAGTACACGGATGTAATAGAAAAGATTAAGGATTTAGAAATGGGGGAAAGTGTATTAGAGGTTCTCAGTACAAGTGACATCAAAGAAATGCTTGCGATGTGACAAAAAGTTCACAACTTTTTCCAAAAATACCACCCATAAAAATGAAGTGCTTTTCGTGAGGCTGCTTTATTCAAGCAGTAGATTTTCCTTGATAAGTTTTCCAAGAAAATGTCTGCTAGTGTTTAAAGTGACGGAACTGAAAAAAATGACATTGATGTAATAATGGACAGAATATTATTAAATGATGATGACAAAAACATTAATAAACTAAAAATTGTCCCTACCTGACGTTTCAATAAAAAATTGATACATTATAAATCCAGAAATGGATGAAACAGAAAATGTATAAGCTTAAAACGTTTGGATCTTATTGCTACGAGATGAACTTGTGGACTGAGTGATCACAGGCTGCTTTTAGTGGTAGAAGGGTGGTAAATTGAGACGTGAAAGGACGAGGTGGCAATAACTAAGGTAAAAGGGATAGCCTCTCTTTACCTTAGTCAACTGACGATCGCACGACATACAATAAATTTTTATTCGACATATAAGTCAAAATTCTTACGAATGACTACTTGAAAAGCGAATTGCTCTTACAATGAGATACTCATACTATGAGGTTCTACTGTATGAATACAGGCTAGCTTCTTATAGTACATCAAAAAGGATTTTAATGTTAACACTTTTCTGGTGATTCTAGAAACCTTTATTTGTATTAAATACCATTCTAAATGAGGAGTAATAAAAAAAAAATTAAAAATATTAAATAATGAACGTGGAAATGTTATACGGTATATATTCTGTCTACAGTTACCTCTAAGTGCAATGATATAACACTGGTTACATTTTCGCTATAACAGATAGAACTGTGATAGGTTAGAATATAAAAATATTAAAATAATAATGCGTTTGATAATACGCTTACTTATAAAATTGTGCGCAGACCACTCCAGATTTTTTTTTCAGTTTGTTATCAAGACCTTATAATGTTTGATTCGTTTGCATCTTATTGTTAAGATAGAATTATAACTATAATTTAATTAAAGGCTATTATTTATAATGTTCACACATATAGGATTTCACTTTTAGTGCTATTTTAAGGATAGCAAGTTTAGCTCAATTGTTTTTTAGCACCCACTTTTAGCATGAGTGAGCCATTGCTCGTGTTTCCCAATTAATATTTTTTCACAATTCATATGTTTGAAAAAAAATATAGACAAGTTTTGCCCTATATTTATGAATCATTTTCAATTTATTTGAAACAATAATTTTAAATATTTTTAATTTACCTAAATAGTAGGGTAAATTTTCGATACGACAAAATAACTACACAGATATACGAAATTGATAATTTTGAAAAAAAAAATTGTCAAGGCAGTGATAAGTTTTCACTCGTGTACGCACCTAGCAGTAAATATTTAGAGACCTTTAAAGACAAGTTAATACGACTTTGAGTGAAGAGGCTATAGTGAATGAGGCCCTGTGTGGAAATAACTTAGAGGACAAGAGTCCAGATAGTATATAGATTTATGAACCATTTTAAATGTGAACTCAACAATAATAATTAATATATATATATAATGCATATATATTTATATGTATATAAAGCATAGAAACGTTTTGAAGTGTAGAAAGGTTATTTGGTTTAACTAGTCACATTGCATTAAATGACCATTCCTTTAAACATATATTCATAGTAATTGGTTAAGATGAATAAATAAACAATAATTTAATAGTTAGAGGGCGAATGATGACTGAATAGAAATATTTAATAAAACATCTGTTTGAAGACAGGATTACTTTTTGAAGGAGAAGTGTTTCTTTTTAAAGAATAGTGTAATTATTAGGTGATTTAAGTATCCAGCTAGTAGTGGGTCAGATTTAATAATTGTATATAATATAGGTTTGGATCTGCCCGAGGCAGTGTGTCGGAAAAGGACCAACAACCTTCTTTCTTCACTTCTTACCAAAGGTCGATTAATGAGACTGAATAATCAATTATATATGAGATATTTGTGAGATGTCCTAATTAACATAATGCGTCGACTCGAGAGGACGGTTACGGTTTGAACCCCCCGGGCTGGCGACAAATTAGGGGCACACAATGTGGCCCTAATGGTGTGACAGCCGAGACGTTTACAGCTCCACTTGTACCAAACCAAATGTTATTTTTTCAGTACTATTTATTTTGCTATATTCTGTTTAAATTACTTTCTATATTTTCATTTAGTTTTATGAACTGATAGTGGCTTAAAGTTGTTTAATACTGTCCAGTACCAGAAAAACAACTGTTATATGAATACTATAAACGAACTCTGTAATAATTAAAACAAAAAGTCATTTTCCATTTTTTATTTCCTCTTTATATAATTTGATAAACTGAGGTCATCAGAACTTATTTTTAATAGTTTTGAGATAGTTATACATATATATATATATATATATATAAAAATCGATAAAAAAATTTCCTTTAACCGTAACAAGCGGTCCTCGTCAGAGCAAAAAACCCAACTGAAACCCAGAAAAACCAAAAACCCAGTTGGGTTTTTGCCTCTGACCAGGACCCCTTGTTACGGTTGAAGGATCTTGGTCTTGTTTTCCCATTTCATATTGTGGTTTGATCATTGATATATATATATATGAAGACTAGTGAGCAATATGCTTTATTTCACAGAAGCAATATGCCACCCTGTTTCCTATAGTTTCATTGCGCATCTCGACTATTACTGGAGAATTAATATTTGAAGCCATTAAAATTAATCAATTAGTTGAAATGACTATTGCTAATAAGTAAAATAAGTTACTTTGGTTTGATTATTGTATTCGTGAAAGAAATTGAGCTCACGAATTCACTAATTAAATGAAATTTTAAAGGACTACCAAATGTTTATTTCATAATTTGGTTAAATTACGTCTCAGAAAAATCCCGAGTAAATCTCGTTACCCCGGGATCAGGGATTTATAAAAGAAAAGTACAAGAATTATAGCTTTATACAAGACTTACTGGTAGATGGTAGAGGCTTTGGTCTCCTAGCTGCCCACCTAGACAAGCCAGAGAACTATACCTACTCAATCTAGGGCTTGTGCCACAGTCGCCTTACATGACGTGCCGGGTGACTCCGGAGCATACCCACGGCGCCCGCAAATTATTATGTGTCCACAAAAACAAATTTATCATAAAAAGCTAAACACGCATTTCAAACACTTGATGTTCCTCTTCAGGTTACATCTGCTCTGCTGTAAGGACTGAGTCCTTGCTTGGTCTCACTCCAGTAGAGCTGATTTTTATTATAAACTTTTCTTGTATGGAGACATAATACTTTACCCAATTTGTTCTTTTTGAGCAGAAGTTGAATCTTTATAAGCAATCTTATATTTACTTTCTATATTTGCCTTATTTCCTTTCTTAATTTTTGAGTATTTATCTATTATCATTGTAAGTAATAATTGTATGAAGATTGAAATAGTGCATTCATGTTATTTTATTCTTAGTACTGGAAAATAAATTATATACAATGATTCATATCTTCTGTTCGTTATATGTACAATCATCAATTAAATTTAGACAAAGAAGTATTTTTTATCCAGTATTTAAGTGCGTTTTTTATCCAGAATTTTTCTAGCTAGCTTCTCAATGAGATATAAGAGGATAATCCAATCACGAATACCATTATGCTGCCATTACATCATTATGAGAAGGCATACCTATAATTTGAGTTTTATAGTGATAATGTCAAAAAGTAATAATTCACACAAATATATTAAAGCATAACATCACTTAATATTACAGACTTATGTTTCAATAAAGCCAACTGGATCTGAGAAGTATTCGTCCATGCTGAAAAATTTATAAACTGATTAAACGAATGATTATTTTTTCAAGTGGTTATGCAGTTAAAAAGATATCATTTTATAAAACAGTATTCTAATTTGCATAAATAATGACCAGTTTGATCTACGACAGCACTAAAGTTCCTATGACCTACATTGAGAGCAGAAGAAACCTAACAAGATTAATAACGATACTTGAAAAAAACCAATAGTGTCAGATGAATTTTAAATCGTCTCCTTTGATTTTTCTTTATAACTAATTTTCACAGTATTATTTTTTTAAGTAGACTGAGATGTGGAATGAAACAATGGTGGAGCATATGAAACGAACCGAACACTTCGGGATAGAGCAAAGGATAATGAGCCGAGTCAGTTGTTTCATTTCGCCCCCAACACAGAAACGTTTCAAAACAGTCTAATTTTATTTCAAACTTTTGTAGAGTTCTCTTTTAATTGAAAATTCAATTAACTAATAAAGTGGTTGTTATTTTTAAACTATCCATTTTTATAATCAAGTTGTCCCTTAACCCTACAAATTAAATAAGCCTTAAATTATTTCATACAATATTTTTTTCTTTTATATTTATATATTAATTCTCTTTTCAAAAGCCAACCTATATAATTTAAGAGGTTGGCTCAATACATAAATCACTTCATTAATTCTATGTTAAGGAGAATATTTGTGTGCCTGTGTATGTAAGTATATATGGTACTTAAAGTCCAATTTAGAAAAAGAAACATAAATGATTTAAAAACACACTCTTACTTACTAACTAATTTTTGGTTTGAACCGTTATCAGGAGAGATAGAGAGGGGAAGCCAAGCGCACCGGTGCAGTGACTGTTCAAGAGTATCTTGAACTGCCTCACGCATCTCTCCTGATGACTGTTTAAACCATGAATACAGACTGTGTCTTTAAAATTTATTTTATTATGTATTTTTAATTTAAGTATGTTTCTTTATCTGCATTGAACTTTATTTGTCTATTTTGGGTCGTTTTTTTCATCTATGAGTATATATGTATATATAAAATAAATTCAAAACGAAGGAAACACACAGAAAGACACAGACATAACTCACATCGAAATATCGATGTGAGTTATGTCTCTGTCTTTCTGTGTGTTTCCTTCGTTTTGAATTTATTTCATTTAAAAAAGTCTGCTGGACCGTTTCTTTTAATTATGTATATATATATATATATGATGTAATTTTTTTGAGGGTTGAGGTCCAATTCAAAAAAAGGGTTGACCTCAACCCTCAAAAAAAATTACATCATATAAACATTGGGTCAAGAAAACAAATCATGATATATATATACTCATATGAGTATTTAATACTATATATATATATATATATATATATATACATGAAAAAAATAACACATAAAGAACGAAAACACTTACTGGGATCAATATTTCGAAAGGAAGTTCGTCTTCAGGAAGAGACTAGAAGGGAAGAAGAAGAGACACGTTCGTTCAAGACGGTCGGTGGAAAGTTATTATATATATATATATATATAAACTAGAATTTTCAAAAGGACACACAGAAATGAAATCGCTGAAAGTCACTACGATATTTTGATATCCTCTTCATCAGAAAATAGATATGAATCGCTTCAAAGGTTGATAACGACTCATGTGTGTATGTCTGTGTGCTTTTTACTTAGAAAATATACTATGCCTATACGTTTTCAGAAAGTATGATAGAGTGTAGAAAACTATATTAACGCTTTATTTAAACATGCAGTTTATTTAACTTAATAACTTATTGCAAAGTAACTAAAAATAATATTTTAAACTTATTTTCTGTTTCATTCATTTAGTATGTATTGTGGTTAGTTATTTTAATAATATTTGAACATACTATTTTTTTCGTATGAAAAGTTAAAACAACTTCTTAATACCTTACTTCCATCTTGGTTTATGATATGCCACTCTTCTGTGGTAGGACAGATATAACATAATTTTTTGTTTTAATTTAAACAAATTAAAAAATATAGAGCTCTTCTAGGTTTTGGGTGAGTTCTTACATGTGGGTGACACTATATTAATCAAAGAAATCTAACTGAAGCTAAAAGAACGGCAGTTGTTAATTTTTATTAACTCGATTTTTATTAACTATTAGCTCTGACGCAAGCAAAGTAATTCTTTATTCTTATAATTAAAATGAACACATATTTTTCCTTTAGTATAATTAAACATTTGTTTGTTTTTTTGAAGATGCTATCTGTTCTACGCAAATGTTGAATTTGATTTATATATTGATATGTGATACTTTGGTGGCAGGTTCCGTGACATCGTGCCCAAACTGTTTTTGGGACACTGAAGAAAGCCTGGAAAAGAGTCGCGAGTTGCTGCGACTGGAGGCGATCAAGCGTCAGATCCTGGCCAAGCTAGGGCTGGCCGCACGACCCAGCGTCAAGCCCGCCACGCTACTGCCTCGCGAGCTAGTCCTCGAGACCTTCACTCGGGCCGAGGAGGGCACGCCTCCGCGACCACCGCCCCACCCCGACCACCTGCCGTCCTCTGAGGCCCCCAACGACTCCTCCGAAATCATCGCCTTCGCCGATCCAGGTCACTTTTTTTTTTCAGTTCAAATTTCACAACTGTTTGCCTTATTCTCTATAATGTATTGTATTTGGGATTTCAACTATAAAAAGAATATGAGCGTGCATTCGCTAGGGAAATTACTTTCACATATAGAGAGTGGTGACAATGGAGGAGTTGGCGACGTGGGCGACAGTCTGAGGCGCACATAGAGATTTTTACCTGAACTTTGCCATTTTTGACAAGTCTTGCTAACATTAGTTTTTTTTTTTATGTAACAGTCGAGCTGATTTTAAAGAAATGTTTATAGAGTGGGCAATCACTCTCTTGGCGTAATCATTACAAGTCCACATTCACTTAGAGAGGGAATGAGAGGGTTGTGGGAAGGAGAAAAACGAAGTTATTACAAAAAGTAATTTTACATTATAAAGAAAAAATAATAGTTCTTTATACTTTTAGTGAGGTGAAAAGTTACAACAGCATTTACAGACTGTGTTAACACAAAAGTATCACAACAAGTAAATTGTAAAAACAAAAATTATAAAAAAGTGTGGAACTCGATTAGACATGTGTATGAACAAATACAGTAAGCTGTTTTTTGTGTGAACTCAAAGATCAGAGGTTCATGAGGACCAGAGAATACTAAATACTACATAATTTAATACTACTTTAAAATATTGAACAATACACCTCTCTCTCTCTCTCTCTCTCGCTCTCTCTCGTCTCTCCTCTCTCGCTCTCTCTCTCTCTCTCTCTCTCTCTCTCTCTCTCTCTCTCTCTCTCTCTCTGCAACATATCTTAAGAGCCAAAGGACTTAAGATGATCAAATCTACTATTTAAATTTCTAGTAAGTCTGAGTAATAGGAGGAACTCAGCACCAATATTACCCAATTTTCAGGGTCTCATAATTCATGAAGAACCTTTTATACGAATTTTTTTTTTCGATTTCATAACAATTTATTAACACAATTTTGATTAAATGCTGAGGTTTTTGGCTGTTTGATTGAATTTTAATATGTATAAGTTGCAATTTGCGTAGAAACGGTCAATCAAGGTTTTAAGGGTTTCTAAAGTTTAAAAAACCGATAAATTAAACTTTTTTATTTATTAGAAATGAAGAATTAAATTTTGAAGCACTGTGATTTCGTTGATGCTTGTATTTAACAAAAGATAGACGAATATATATAATTAATACTAAATTTATTTGATTATAAAAACTGATTGACTAAAAATCGAAGTGTTTGGGCGAATAAGAACATAGAACGGCTTTTACCATACTAGAAGCGCTCCTGTCGACAAATGAGGAATGCTTTCAAGCTTTGCTAATCTTAAGGTACCTTCTTCTATTTTTGTAAAATTTATAGCAATATTTATTGCTATTGCATACATTAATTAGATACTATTCCAAATAATTATTGGAATAATTATTAATAATTGGTATAATTCTTTGGAATAATTAAAAGAATTTAATAATTTCTTATGAGAATTTAATTTCTAAAGAGATAAATGAAATTCGTGTGGCATCTCTCTTCAGATTTTTCTTATTCAACACATTCCCTACCACAGGAATTAGTTCTTTCTCATTAGTTTATATTAAACTGCTAAATAGTTCTATAATTCTTTGGTCTTTTTTTATTTATATATGTATAAAGACTTATAGAAACTAATATCATTGAAATTCAAAACATTTTTCAATTTAAATATGAAGATATTCAAGGAATAATGAAAAGTATCATTACAATAGAACTGAAATTCAGAAAAATATATTCAACAACTTTCAGTTGTTATTATTAATAATATAATATTATTATATTATAATACTATTTATATATCGTTATAATACAATACTGTACAAATATTGTATATTGTACACATTTATATAATACAATAAATATTAACTAATATTTGATAATATTGATTAATATATGCTAATACATGATTAATATTACTTAAAGTACATATGAGTAATATATTTATATATATTGGTATATTTAGGTGCGAATCTTCTTTGAGGCATGCTAATTGAAACATTACAGCAGTATTAACACCATCTTCTTGATGACGGCTTTTAAAATTAGATCTCATTTTCGATGGGAAAGCAGTAATAGCAAAATAAATTCGCCAGACACTTACGCACCAAAAGATAGAGGCTGTTAGAATCCTGAAATAAATAAACTCACAAAATAACTATATTAAGTAACGGTATTCCATTATTCGAGCTTTTAACCTCCGCAGGTCATCCTCAAGCTTTTAAAAAATAAATTGGAAGAATGTCTATGTATAAGTAATATTTATACATATATTTGAGGTATGATCAAAAAGTAGAACAGTTTTTGAATTTCGCGCACTCTGTACACTCTTATACCAAAAATTCTGTTATGTTTTGCTACTACACTCTTCACGATCATATATTCACAGTTTTTGAGTATACTCGTATAGTATGTGCTGCTTTATGATATAAAGGCTGGGCTCACGTTTGTGCGCTTGGCGATTTTTTGCTGTTGAAAAAATAATTACCTGTGGAATACTTATACCACTTATAAGCATTTTTTTTGCTCTAGTTGACTCACTGTACCCCACTATCAATATTCGAAGAGTTTTCGAGCACTTAATATAATTTTTTTTACAAAAAATAACCTTGTTAACCTCATCTAGCCTCTCAAATGAAACCAACTCATGCTATACTGACAAAACTGTGAACATGATAACGATTAGTGTACAAACACAACAACAAACATTTTAAAAATAGAGTTACAGATGATGCAAAATTCACATGAGTTTTGAATTTGAAAAGAAGAAGAGTAGCACAAAGAGTAAAGAAACACACTTACTAACTCAAATTTTAGGGGAATATGTCTTCAGGAAGGAAGGGAAAGGGAGACTAAGCACGCTGTAGACACAGCGGCAAGAACCCAAAGTGTGTTTCTTTACTCTGTGTGTTATTATTCTTCGATTTTGAACTCGTATGGATTCTGTCTTTTATAGTGAATATATATATATATATATATATTTATAACAGTTCAAAATTGAAGATAGGTAGCACAGAAAGTAAAAGAAACACACTTACAGGCTCAAATTTTCGGGTAATCCGTCTTAAGGAGAAAAGAGAAAGGGAGACCAAGCACGTTGTAGACGCAGCGGTAGTAACGGGTTACTAGCCGTTGCGTCTACAACGTGCTTGGTCTCCCTTTCTCTTTTCTCCTTAAGACGGATTACCCGAAAATTTGAGCCTGTAAGTGTGTTTCTTTTACTTTCTGTGCTACTTACTAGCCGCTGCGTCTACAACGTGCTTGGTCTCCCTTTCTCTTTTCTCCTTAAGACGGATCACCCTAAAATTTGAGCCTGTAAGTGTGTTTCTTTTACTTTCTGTGTTACCTATCTTCAATTTTGAACTGTTATTGTGTCCAGTTTGGATCGTCTTTCCGTTTATTAAGTGAAATATATGTATTTATATATACTCTCGCAATGATCTTGTCCTCTTCATTTAAGAGAGTATTTAGTAAGTTTTTTTGAGGGATAGAAGAAAGTTTTTTTTTTACTTTACTTATTTTGTGATGTTAATATAACCTATATTAAGTTTTAATTTTAGTATTATTGTCCATACTAAAATTATATATTGATTTTTGAAAATATTGTAGCCTTATCTGGTTTATTTAGCCCTGAGGATAGTGCATAATATAAATATATCGAAATTTTGACATAAGAAGGAGCATTTCAATTCAAAGAGCAGCCTTCAAAAACATACTAAATACTATATAAATATTATAATTATTAACATTACTCTTATTATTGCTGCATACTGCAGCAGCTTATCCATCTACTTCCTTCTTGCTGTTCTCCGCGATCTTTAATGCAATTGATTTCTTTCCTTCCTCATGCTGTTATAATAACTATTCAATGGGCATTATAAGAAATTCGTCACCGTATTGTTGATTATTAAATAAACTAAATAGGAACTCGTGTGTGCTAATAAACAGCTGTACTAGAAACCTTATTGTTGAGCAAATCAGAAACACTGAAATGGTTTGGTCCTTCAGGATAAAGCCATAAAAACAACTTAGGCCAATGTTTCGTCTATTTTTGAGCATCTTCAGGGCTATAGCAATAACAGGATGAAATAACTACCCAGGAAGAAACATAGGTTGGATTATTTATATAAGTTCTACTTATAAATTATTTACATATTAATATAAATAATCAAACGTATATTTGTTCTTGCTATATTAATTAATTATGTACTGATGTAGCCCTGCAGATGTCTACAAATAGAGATAAAACGTTCGCCTAAGGTGTTTCGAGGAGAATACCTTGTCCTACAAATGTCCTACATATTAAACAAACTGATATGTCATGTAATAGGAAGGTGAAAGTACTATAAAATATGCGTTCTTAAGAAATCATCACTTTATACATACAGTCAATGTTTTCTCTTCTTGACCAGATATGTTCAACTCTATTTTTCTTTATAGAGGTTTGGTCTAGCATCAAAGAATAAAATACCTTTAAAATACCTTAAAGGGTTAAACATCTCAAAACTCTTTAGAGGGATTAAAGGTAATTTACTATTTGGCCCTGAACAAAACCTCGATAAAAAATATATATTTTTAGTATATATTAATATAACTACAATGGCTTATTAGCATATATTACAGATTTTTATCTCGTGGCTGTAACCTATCTTTGAGTTCGTTTATAAAAATGAACAACACATATGCTAGCAATGCTGGTGAATGCTCGATTATTTTGGTTCCCGGTGTTTCTAATTTTAAGAAATACTGTTTATAATTTCTAATTCTCTGGTTATCTTTTTAACAATCTACTCTGATGTTAAAGATTACTTTTTCTTTTCAAATTGATATTACCCTAATGCTTTGTTCAATTCCTTGTTTAAAATTTATCTACAATTAGTAGTTACATTTTTTTATTTACGCTGGATGTTCTGGGATTATTTATATTTATGTTCTTTTTTACTGTAATTTGTTGTTTAATAATGTAGGACATTATTTTGTTAGTAGTAGATGTAAAATATACTTCAAATCAAAAATTTTAATATTTTCTACTTTTTCATATATAAAAAAATATTGACAACACTTTGCTTTTACTAAATGAATATATTATTTTCCAGTAGTTTTGATCATCCCAAAAATTTACATTTTTCAATGTATGGCAATTTTAACTTTTTGAAAACCACTACTTATCATAATGGTGATAAATTAACGCTATTTATATTAATCCATCAATTTATATATTTCATTTGTATATAAAATTAACTTTTTAAAATCTAATTTTGGTAATTTATATGTTTTAATAAAAATATTGAAGTTTGATATATAAATCAATTTTTAATTTTTGTCAACAGTCAGGAATATCAGTTTACATTCATGGATATTTCAATATAACAGTTTTTAAAGATGGAATACATTTAATAAATTGTGAAAGGACCATTATTTCCAAAAAGTCCGGATATAGGGCAAATCAGTTTAAAGATCTGGGTAGGCAAAAACTGCCCGACCTGGGTTAATTATGTATAGCCATCGATTCTTGACTGGCCGGCCATACGGTTCGCACCGCATATTGATCTACATTACGCAAAGTTTTGCCAATTTTAGTATCATAAGTTAATAGATTACTTAGAGCACTTTCTTGTTTGCTCCTTCCTTATATAGCTTATAATAGCATAAGACATTTTTACTTTGTTATCAGAAGGTAAGTGATAACTAAAAAAATTATCACTTCTTTCTCAATATGTTTTTATAATTAAGACGTAATTAAAAAAATATCGCCCGACTATTTAAATAGATAAGCAGGTAAATGACTATCTGTGTTTTTTATGATGAGGAAACAGTGAGAAAATTAGAATATTTGAGTAAAATATATTGAATACAGAGACTGTACAGACATTAATTAATTATGTTCAAATAATTAGAGTTGCTCTAATTATTGAATACCTCGTGAACTAAATACTTGAGAAGAGGAAACTTTTAAAATTGAAAAAAAAAACCGGCTATTTTTGATTCTTCTCTTTTATCAAGCAGTCATAATTGTTGATACTTTTACGGGTATAGATATAAGAATATTTACATTGTAGATATACTTTTACACTTCATATGATGATTACACAACTATGCAAAAAAAAACTGAATGCATGTTAAAATATAAAAAAGAATGTACAACTAAAAAAAAAAAGAAAAAAATTGAAAAAGCAATTTGTTGTCCGATATATTGCTGAAATCGATAATTTCAAAAATTAAATAAAAATAATGCTTAATGTAAGGAATATATAAGTTTCTGTTTTAAGATAATCAATTTAATGTTTCCTAATTATACATGCATATTATTATTACCACTGAGGTTAGTATGATATTAATATGGCAAACCATCATACCTCGTAGGATGTTGTTGGAGTCGTTGGAGCGCTTTTGGACGTTGTCTATGTTCAATCGCAACTGTTGAAGACTTACGACTCAAACAACATCATAAGAGGTATGCCACTTTGCCATATTAATAATATAAATTTACTAATTATGATAAAAAAAAATTATTTATAGAAACAAACTGGTTTTGGGTTTACAAAGAAAAAAAAACATAATATGTATGGATGGAGAAGTAACAGTTTGTGCAGTTAAGGAATGTCCAACTAGTTAAAATGCTTAATTTTTTATTTTTTTTTTTAAGGAAAATATTATTTTTGTTTTCTAAATACTCACTGTGATTCATTGTTTAAGAATGGTTAGGCGTGTTTTTAGGATGAGGGTGTGATATGATGATTAGGCAGTTCTACAAGACATTCTGCGGAATTGGGTAATCTCGTTGAAATGGCGCTGTTCGGCACGTAGTGACATTCCAGTCTTGCCCATCCCACGACTCCCTTACAATTGTTTTTCACACTCTCCTTCTTTGATTTTGCCAGTAATTCACCAGTTTCTTTTCTTTTAAATTTCCTAAATTTTATATCAAATCTAATGAATCATAAATTAACATTTTTGAAATGCAAATAAAAATGAAGTAAATTATTTGTTTCTTTACTTCAAGGCAGTAATTGTAATATTTTTTATTGTTATAATAGTGGAAGTTATTCAAGGTGAAGTTTAGTTAAACAAATATGTCATTATTATTAGTGATAACGTTAGATTCGAGAATACTTGGTTAATATTTGTTGTCATCAAAATTATACGACGGTCCTCCAATCCTTCGATATCTTCACTTACGATCAACTGTTCTTTACTGTCAGGAAAGTCTACTAATAATGAAAAAAAAATATAACTTAGAAAACGTTTTGCATTTTGAGATGCTTAGAACTAATTTTTTTTTGTTTTTTTTTCTTTTAAACGAACGCAAAAGATATAATAATAGAGACTTAGTGGAGTGTGTTTTTAGAGGCTGCTTAAGTCTCATTTAGAGGAATTAGTAAATGAAGGTTTGACAAAACTAAGCTAAATTCAAAAATGAGTAGTAAGAGAACAAACTACTTTCTATGAAATTTGCAACATATTTAACTTGATGGTCAATAACTGTACCAGAGTGAAAGGTGTTTCGGTATAATAGAAAGAATATTAAACAAATATTGAAAGACTGTCAAGCAACTTTATAGCCATGTATACTATTGTCACCAGATACCTTCACAAGGTGCAAAAAAGTTCTTTCCTACTGTACAACTACGTCTCAGATCTGATGTGAAGATGTCGCACAGGATGACTCAGATGCTCAGCGGGCATGGGAAGTGGAATGAGTATCTGAGTCGTTTTAAAATTGTACAAAACTCTGCTTGTCTTTGTGGGTCGGCTTGCCAGACATGGGATCACTTGTTGTTTGACTGTAAACTCTTGGAAGGAATAAGAGTGGACCTTGTCAGAGAGGTGCTGACCTCAGGTGGTACATGTCCTGAGAAACACAGTGAAATTGTGAAAAGACACTATGGACAATTCCATAAATTAGTGAATAATATAGACTTAGACATGTACAACTTCTAAAATTCTTGTTTATTACTATTAATTTAAGTATGTATAAATATTACTTCATGATATAGGTAAAGATAAATTTGATATATTTCCTATAATTAATAAGATATATATTGTATATAATTAGATATAAGATATATTAAAGCTGTGATAAATGTGTAATCTATAAGGGAACACATTGTGAATATACGGTCCTGATGCAGGGTTACTGTGTTGGGAAAAAAAAAAAAAAAAAGGTGTAAAATACACATTTTTTGGGGAAATGTCGGGAAGATCCCCAGGAATATTCTTGGGCAACTATTAACTTTACAAGAACGTCTTAGGTCCTCTTTACATCAGTCTATCTCTAAACCTCTGAGTTGCAATGCTAGTCGGCTATCTCTGCACTAAAATATTTTCTACAGTACACTTCTATTTGTAAATATACCTGCTCAATCTACAATATTAAAATTAAAATATGATTTATTTATAGCTAAAAGAAATCAACAGAATAGAAAAGGATGTCAAAATTTTTCATTTTTATCTTCTAACAAAACACATTTAAACATCAAGAAGATCACTATGTTTAAATAAAACATTTCTCCAATGTTTTAGAATTTATTTTAAATTCAATATTTATGAACAGAACTTTGTTTTTAATTAATTGATAATTTTAGGTAAGAAAGTAAAATAAGTAAATAGGTGAAAATAATATTTAAGTGAGAAGTAAGTTTACTGTAATTTAAAATACAGTAAATGATTAAAAAAGAAGGTAATACTGAATCGTAACTGACTACATAACTAGAGAATAGAGAATGAATTAATTGTTTCTTTAATTCCCTTTAGCAATACCTTTACGTTTCACAAATTAATTAATTAATTAATTAAGTGAGATTAATTAATTAATATATTATCAGATTATATTAATATATTATGAGACTAGTTAATTAATCAATTCACAGTTAATTAAGAAATACAAAATTAATAATATTAAGCGTCATAATTCATTTAGATGTTCTTGAGTCTAGTTGTTTACAATTTACCTATAAACGTTTAAAAAAATTACCTATTTTCCTTTCCATCGATTTGAATAAAACTAAAGTAACCACAGTTTGACTTCTTACATGTAGTCCTGGTTAGTACATTGATAGTTTTTTCAGTCGAAGTTGTTCTGGTATATTACGTGTTACCAAAAATTCATGAAACCTTTACCTGTAGTACTGATATTATGATAATAATATCATAATATAATAATATAATTATCATAATATATAATATTATATATTATTATATTATTATTATGAATATAATATTATTATCATAATATTATGATAATAATATAATAATATCAAGATTTAAAGTATCTAGAATTACTAAAGTTTTAGATTTTTAATCATTTTGTATGAGAAATTATATTTATCTGTTATTATTATTCCTTTAGTTTTTTAAAGAATAAATGTTATCTGTCTTAATACTTATGTGACCCTTACAACAATGTAAAACATTTTTAAAATTCATATTAAAAAAAAAGTAAAAATGGTTGAAAAGAGAGGCCGTTATTTTTGAGGAATTTATCCGCTTGTCTTCCCAATCAGGAATAAGTTTCAACTTCTAACTTTTCCCTGTAAAGTACAGCCTTTAGGAACCATAGCGTATGGAATTCTTAATAATACTGCTATTAAGTTAGATTAATGGTCACTCTCAATCGCTGAAACTTCTGTTGTACCTTCTGTTTTGTCGATATATATATATATATATGTGTCGATATTTAAATAATATCGACACAAATATCATTCATTTTGTATGATACTAAACTACCCGTGACCATTGTGTCTCTCAAAAATTATAGCAAGTTATTGAAATTTTGTAAGTTTGAAATATAACTTTGCTGTAATTTTTATTCATGTCATATGCAATACTTTTACTACTATTATCATAAAATAATAAAATTATATGATGACTTTTGGTTTTTTTAAATAGAAATGCTGGTTTTTTTACTGGCTTTATAAAACTTCATTGATTACACTCAGTGTTGATGATAATTTGAAATATCCTGTTAATTCAATTGGAAAGAATTTTTTTGTATCAGTTTTGATCGTACGCCAAAATCTAGTGTAACCACTGGATTATTTCTTTTCTCCTGTGTTCTTTTCTGTGTTATCAATATCACTCGTAATGCTATAATTACATTGTTTTGACTTTATGCAAATAGAAAAAAAAAAGAGAAAAAAAATCAGTTGTGGTTGGATCAGTTAAGAAATGTACAATATTTTGCATGGTTGATTGTTTTAGCAGATGAAATATTTTCTTGAAAATGCCAAGGTATATCAGATTCCAAACAGCATGTAATAAGGTATTTAAACTTAACAATTTGTATATTAAAGACATTAGACATTATTGAGCAAGCTAATTATTGTAGAAATATTTAAAAAGTGTTTTGACTACTGTTTGAAAATACACGGCTAAAGGACAAAAAAAAAATGACTGAAGGAGTCAGTAAGAAGTTATGTTTAACTGACTTGATAATTTAATTTATTTGAATATGCTGCTAGGATTGGTTAGCGGTAGGCAAGAGTAAAGATGGGTCACGAGGTTGGCAATTATAGCAAAGAAAATAGCATTGTTCTCATAGAGGAAGAGAAAGAGATGATTATTGGCACTTCCTGTGGGACTCGTATCCGATCTAGATCAGAGCTAGACTGGAGAGCACGCCCCTGTGACTGACTCAGCCTTCGCACAGAGCAAAGCGGGTCTGCCTAGCGCTCTATCCAATTCCCAATCTCCTTTTAAATTTGTCTTCTAAGTAACTTAACAATCTTGATACATACAATACAATTATATTAGCACAAATGCTATACAAGGCATTAAATTCATAATTGATTATAAATTTTTTCAAACAATAAGAATCGAATTCTTTAGACCAAACATCTTTAATGTAACCCATAAAGTTTAAGACGAGTTCTTCAACATTTTAAATTACAAAGCCAAAAGCAACAATAATAAAAACTAGTTGTATGCTATAAAATTTTGTTAAATAATAATATATAAGTCGAAAAGCGCTTTACCAATAACAAGAGTTTATAGCTCTAATTGACTTTGGTTGATTCAAAATGTTATAGAGAAATGATAATTCTTCAAATATTCGGTTTAATTAGTTTAAAATAAGAAATTTTATTACTTATATATTATCATTACATATTTTGTATGCAAGAAATAGTATTTATCGGTTTGTTTGTCTTACCATACATATATAACACATTTATTTTGTTTCTACAGCACTGTCGGTACTTAAGCAATACTTTATAATTAATCATTTCATCAGTGCACTGGGATGCTCGTTTAAAATTATTATTAAGCTCATGATTCATTTAATTACAAATGTAATTTTTTTTCTCTGTATTTTCTAAGATAAAACCCTATCAGCATTTGAAATATACAATTTGTTCCCATTTTTCACCAAAACTTATTGATTTTAAGGCAAAAGTGAAATCAGACGTCATTTTGCCAAAACAATTATGATGTTTTCTAAATTTCTTTTACCCCTCATTAAGAATGTTAGCTATTGGTATTCCTGGTACGCCTTTTAATATTCCTGCCCAATGAAATATAATAAAATACAAGGTACTCGTGATTTTGATTCAATGATGCGATAATGAAAAGTATGTAATAAAGATAACATTTGAGAGCTCAAAGTATATAGATTACTAGTGTATGCTTGATAATATTACACTTTGCTATTGATTTATGCTTAAAAGCATACGTTCAACTCATTACTTAAAATATTTTACAAACTCAAATGTCAAAATTTGTTTGTCAAATGGCAAAACACAGAGCTCTTTCTCAACTTTTTCTTTAACAAACGTGTATTGTTTTCACTGTTAGAGTTAAAGTGTATGACACCATTGAGACCGGTTGGCTATTTTGTAGTATGATTGCACTCAACGTATATTTTCTGGCATTCATTCGTATAGTAATTAACACTTTCCGATCAAAAAATGTAAGTGTTGTAGTTTCGAAAGCCAGTTTTTTTAACTTTCGATGCATAAATTTGTTGCTGATTCGAAGCCCAGTATTCCCTTTCTTATTATTTCTGAAATAATCATTTTCTTTAGCTAAATTTCGTTATAAATTTATTTAAGTAATTGATCATTTTTAAAAATTTTGGAGAAGTTTTTTTATCTGTTGGAGTCGGGAGAAAATTTATTAATTTAACTATCTTGGGGTCTGCTTTGAATCAATTCTTAGAACAAATCATTTCCAATAATTTTACATCAAGAATGTTATTTTGCAATCTGTTACTTTTACATTCAAAATTAAATTTCTTAGCTCACCCAGTAACCTTCTTTTCCACGTTGTCTTTCTGTCAACTCTGCTATGATTTATCAGAAAATAAGTCTATACTCTATCATTATAACCGAAGAGTTTCCTTTTGAAACACTTCTGGGGCAGAAAACAAACCAAACGGCTCTGTATTAAAGTAAAACTAACGAAGAATGAAGCGAATGTGCATATGATGCGGTGTCCTATTTAACTCAATTTGATGTGATCCCAGCAGAGTTTAAATACATTTTTCTGACAATTTAAAAGTCAGTTCTACTATTGTGGAAACGAATTATGTTGGATTTTAATATACTTATTAAGAGGAAAAGGGTTTATTGATAGACATAGTAATTTATCTTGTTTTTTAGACAATAACAAAATTATTCATTAACACAGATCGTTGTTTAAGTTATTTTTTTTACTATGCCCTAATCATTTAGTGTCTGCTAAGCTAATTTTAACTGTAAAATTATTTAATTGGTTTTGGAATTATTCTACGGATGTAGTTAATTTTATATGAACATGAAGGTTTACCTAATGTTGTCAAAAGTATTTGCCATTATTTACAAATAATACCTTAAAAGCATCAAAAGAGAATCGTCCTCACACATAGGAGTCATCTCCGTACAATAAATTTCGTTTTAATAATGTTTTTCAACCTAATATTTGCCAGGACTCTACATCTTTTTTTTTTTTTTTATAAAATCTTACAGAAAACTGTCTTTGCTAACAAGTTTACATTCACATTTAAGGCAAGTTGATATTACACGTAAATGTTTTGACATAAATTCTTCATAAAAGATCAAAAGTGCATTACTTGATTTCAATCAAGAAATGCACTTGATGTTGCAAGTACATCTCTGCCGGTGTGAAGAGATTGATCTCACTGATTACAACATTGACATGACACATAACTCTGTATAGTTACATAATAATTGTAATATATTAGTTGAAGAAATATTTGATGTTTATAGCTTCATTTGTACAAATGGTTAAACTGATGTATGATATCTGCTCTTACTGTTTCTTAAATTCTACTGTTCTTACTTTTTGTCACAATATAGTTCCATGAGATCAAGTTAAATCGATGTTTAAAGTTAACACTGAAGAACAGAAAAGTGATAAAAAGATTTTATTTGCCATTCTAAAGAAAAAAACGATGATAACTTGACAACGATTAGAACTGATTTGCAACATTGTAGGTGTTTGCTTCATATTTACTAAAGTAAACTACGCATTATCGAAACCTCTACCTTAGAGTATTATAAAGTAGAAAACTTTGAAGTTTTTATTAGCTCGTTATTTAAGTTATGATTGAATGTAATGATTCAGAAAGAAGTGAGAGCAATAAGCAGTAAATAAGGTATCTGGCAGACAGCCATTGTCGAGGGCCGAGGAGAGCCTTGGGCCGCTTTCTGCTTTACCAGCAGCCCAAATCTGGCAAATATATTACACGTGTACTCCACTTCTATTAGCTTGTGTCATTTCTTTTAAAACTATTACTATATCCTCTTTGTTTATGATTTATTTTTGTTTGTTATTTAATATATCTAATGCTTACAATGAATATAAGGTTATACTTAATGTAAGCGGTCCTCGGTGGTTTGTGTCATTCATACGACCAAAAGTACAGGCTTTGGTCTCGTGTTCCTTTCGTGATAGAAATTTTTTTTTTTGAAATTGTTAATATTCTTTTCAGTTTTTTCACATAATTTAATAGATTTTTAATGAGTTGTTTAGCGTCAAAAAGAAATTTCTGAAAACAGAAAATGTACAGTAACGCCCTTTTTACTGAAAGTAATTTTTAAAAAAATTTATCTCGCCTCGTCCTCCACAAAATGCTCTATTTTTAGGTATAGTTTCATTTTGATCCGTTAAACAGTATGACTTTTATCGCTCTCACAAGCTTTCAGATTGGATTGTAAGCCAACATTTTTACATTTTATTGAAAAAAAAAACATTTCCTGTTGTTTTAAGAATCTCAGGTTATTAAATATTTATTGATTTTGTAGCATCAAAGATAATGCTAATGCTTCAAAGCTCTATAATTAGTAGTTTATGAGAAGAAAATGTTTTTTGAAGACAGGTTGTTGGTAAAAAAGGAATTTGGAATTTCGTACATTACGAGGCCAAACTATTTAATCTTCAAAATCATGGCTCGTAACATTATTTATCAGCTAGAACTTAAATATAAATATTTATCTATTAAATTAAATTGATTTACGTTTCCAGTTTACAGGTTTAAGACTCTGTAGTGAAATACTCTTGGATAATTTAGAAAATGAATGACAGGGTCGTTTAGAAACCTAAAAAAACTGTTGAGAATACTAAGCATTACATGTTTTGCCACAATCATTATTTTGCCTCAGTCCATAAACTGTTCGCTATCCATGATTAAGGCTGACTAATTGTCATCTAGTAGGATCTAGTGCTTAGCTTGGGTAGGTTAGGATACTATCCTACTTTTGTGGTAGAAGTATTAATGCTTTGGTTCTTCATTTATTATTGACCAGGTCAACCATTGGAGGAAAGGACTACTTTCAAACAGGCTCTATCCAGCCTTGGGCCTGGAACTACAACCAGCATGAGGCCAATATAAAAGTCATTCTAACCCTTTAGTTAAATGGAATTAGAGTATATGTGATCATTTTCAAACTTTTTCCATCTAGTCTGAAAATAACATAATACATGTATCAATTGTGTTCCTTAGGAGCAAAGTGTGGACGCAGCAGTGGACACTTAGGCTTTAGGAAGTTTGCCCTTATAAGTGAGAACCCACTAGATTTTAGCTGTCAGTACTTTTTAAATGTGTAAATGGTGGCAGAATATTAAATGTAATTCATATAAACCAGTTTGCAGAAGCAACTTTGTATTTTTACATATAGTGATATCTCATAGTGTGAGATTCAGCGATAATAAGATTTATTGAATGGATATTTTAAATTGGTTTAAAAGTCTAGGAAAAGATAATTTGTCTCCAGATATTGGAAGATTTCCCATATTTGATCTATTATACATTTAAATTAACATGGGAGATGGTTCAATGGGATAAAACCAATGAAAAGTTTCGTTAGATGTTTCAAACTCAAGCCAGTGTTGCTAATACATTTCATTTAAGTTAATGCCCCTGAAAGTAATTTCAGGGGAAAAGTATGCCCCTGCGACTTATTTTCCATCAATGCGAAACAAGCGCTGACTTAAAATTGCAACCGTTTGAATTGAAATGGATAGTTCCTCAGGATCAATAGTACTTGTTATAAACAGAGACACTATCAGGTACCTAAAAGTACCTGTATATTTTGAAAATATATATAACTGTATATCTAGCCAAACACAGGTTAAAACAATAACATTGCTTCTATGTTGAATTGAAATCTCATAAATTAAGATAGAGATACACAAATCTTCTGTCAAAGTTACTTATACTGAGGCGTTATTAAGTGACTGAGTTTACTTGTGGCAAAATTTTTGGACCTACAAACAGGCAAACATTTTTTTAAGGGTAGATTCGATTTCTCTAATGCATAAAACGTAAAGTTAACTTGAAATAAGTCAGTTCTAAGCAATATTCAGACAAAACCTTTCTTTTATTTATATAGATTGGATGGACTTCATTTGAATATAATAGACTTTGAAGTACTTTATTACTATTCATTTCAATTTTTTATTACAAATCAAGAAAGAAACACGTAATGATGTATAAAAAAAAAGTAAAGAGAAAAAGAGTAAACACATTAAGACCAATATTGTTGCTTTTGTTTGAATGAGTGGAGAGTTAACATGTTTGCCTTGTGGGAAGGAGAAGTCATTGCAGTAATGCTGCTGGCAATCAAGTCTTTTGCATTGAAAAATGACGTGTCCGAGGATGAGTATTTACATAATGATTGTGGCAAAACATGTAATGCTTAGTATTCTCAACAGTTTTTTTAGTCTTCTAAATGGCACTGTTCTACATTTCCTAAATTAGACCTTTTTTTATTCACACTTTATCAACTTTCTCCCCACAGTCCCTAAAGTTATCCCACTTTTGCTGAACACAAATGGCTTTACTTTTCCTATAAAAGGCTTTATTTCTTAAAATTCAATCAATTTCAATTACTTTTTTTTTCAAGCTTCAATTCATAAATCACAAAGTAAAGTTTCCTCACCAACATCTGTTTGAATGTTAAACAAGTAATTGAAGCTGACTTTATTTAAATTTTAATGTTTTTCTAATAACCTTAGATTAGATTTTTCTTTTTGGGTTGGTCCATTAAAGACGCCGCTTACTCCAAGTGACATACTATAGAATCTCTCATTCAAAATGTTGCTTCCTTTTGTCCAGGTTTAACGACCTCTTTGTAGTTCTATATTCTTCATTTCATCATCAGTTGCATTCAAGATACATTAGAGAGTTCAAAAATTATATACAAAGGTCTCAATCAGGTATGATAGTTTTTTTTTGTTTTAAGTTCACAATCTTCCCATACACACACACACACACACACACACACACATATATATATATATATATATATATATTTTCCTGATACTTATAGAATCTGTCAATTATCCAACTATGATGATATTGACTAAACTAAGCTACATCTTAACCAACAGAATGATATTACATTGATATATATATATATATATATATATATATATATTATCAATATAAAAAGATTTCACACAAACACGTAAAATAACAATAAATGATCAAACGCTGAACCCTCGAAGCTGTTGCAGTTCTGGAGGGTAAGAGTGACTTGGCACTTTGTCTGGCATGTGATTGACCCAACTATTCTTTTACTCTTAACATGCAAAGACCATGACATTTAGTAACTACTATCATATCTTTGGAATGGTATTCATAATTAGTTTATTACCTACATTGAAATTAAAAAAAAGAACATAAAAAATAAACTGAAATGACAAAACTGTAATCATGCTAATTTATAATACAAGATTCCTTGGAATGCTTTTAATAGAAAAATTATTCATTTAGGTTGGAGAAACTCTGAAGCGACCTAAAAGAAATGTTGCTTACAATTAATTATTAGAAAGTGGATTTCAATGTTAATGAGGTATCTGACATATTCATCACCATGTGGTCTTTCAAAATGAGGTAGAGAAGTTTATTATGAATACACCTTTGGAATTTCAAGTATGATTAAAGTGAAAAAAAGGTTTAAGCCTTTGAAAAATTTATATTCAGTGTCGAGGATTCTAGAATAGGTCTTCGGTATACGCGACTAAACTGAATCTAATGATTCTGAACAGCTTTGAAAACTGATATTAAAAATATGACACTTCTTAATATACTTGCAAATTGTTACTATGACAGACATTAGCAAAATTTACAATATTACAATAGATAAATTTTATTTACTTAGTATATTCTGTTGTAGTCGTCCGACCGGTTTTGGATGTAGTGCATCTTCACAGAGTCCTACTTGAAGATAAACTAGGTACAAAACAGTAGCTATTTACGACGAAAAATAGATTTTTACAATAACTTGAATTATGAATATGAAAAAATTGTTTTTAACAATTAATTGTTAGAATGAGCTTTTTAGAAAAAAATTAAATGGGGTTGTTTTTGCCAACTTGTGTCTACTTCCTTTTTCATTGCTTCTATAATAGAAGATTTTAAGAACGGTGAAGTTTTGTACTAAAGGACTATAGGCCCCGGGTTTTTTTGACTGCAAACTTTTTCAAATTGTTTACTGCCTGTTTCTTTGCATTTTCTTTTGTTCAGGTACCTACATGAAAGTTGAGTTATTTCTAATGGTTTTGATAATATTAACAATTTTTGACCCGACAGTATACAGATAAGAATCCTTTTCTTGAAATCAGAAAGCTTTCAAAGGAGATGATTATTTGTGATCAATTTGATACAAATATATTTTGTATAATATGTATAATGTAAATGTATGTATGTATATGTATAATATGTAATTATGATAGATTATACAGTGCAACCCGTAGCACTTCAACAAGTTTTTTTTAATAAATACAAAAGTGAACTTTGAGAACCTTAAGATTTGTATATTTATCAAAATCACGAGATTTAATTTTACTATGTTTATTCCCATTATCGCCACAAATACTCCCCAAGATCACCTACATAATATAGAAGCCTGGCTGAAAAAGCGGCGCTTAAATATTAATATAAACAAAACCACCCATGCAGATTTTACATTAAAAAAAAAGACTATGTTCAAATATCGCTATGAATGGCGCTCTCCTTCCAACTGCAGATGTTGTCAGGTGCTTGGGGCTCTTCATTGACAAACGCTTGACTTGGAATCTCCATACTCGACTGAAAAGACTTGACCTACAACGACGCTACTTACTACTGTACAGACTTCTCGGAAAACATTCATAATTGACACTCCACAACAAAGTGCTGTTATATATCGTAAAACATTACTGGGACCTATCTGGACTTACGGACTTGAACAATGGGGTACTGCAAAACCTTCCAATATTTATAAAATACAATCATTACAATCAAAAATCCTCCGTATTATCACTAATGCACCTTATTATGTCACAAACCACACTCTTCATAGAGACCTAAAAATCGCTTTTATACATAATTTAGCCACTGATCATTACAAGGCGTTTCATACCAAACTTTTCTCTCACCCAAATCCACTCGTACAAAACCTTGCTCCTTCCTCACCTTCCCAGAATCCCCCAAGACGACTTAAGAGAAGATGACCGAGGGATCTACTGCCATGATGATCAAAAATCAGGACACGAAGTGACAAGCTGAGTCAGTGGCTTTCATTCTTTGCTCTTGTTTGTCAAAATTATTAGTATTACTCACACTACATATGCTTGTTACGCAACATATGCGTAATTGTATATTTAAATAAATATGTTAAAAAAAACTATGGTTATTACACATTACATATAGCGAAGTAAAAAATATTGATCTGCTTCTTAAATTGATATAAGTTCATACACTCAGGAGGTAGATAGTCATAACATTGTTAAGAAATACTATTACTGCAGAAACGCTAAAGAGTCTGGTTGACGTATTTAAAAATCGGCAGAGTTAGAATATTAATGACATGGTATAGTGCTTAATTAACGTTATAATACTTAATATATTCAATTAAATACGAGTATAAACATAGAGAAACACATGCAAACAAATCAACCTGCATCATTTAGTAATTTATCATTAAATATTTCTAACTATTTTTTGGATTTTAATTAATTGATATTTGTTTTCATGAATAATGCAGCATTGCGCAATTTAGAACAACTTTGTTGGAATATCGATTATAGTAAGGTGGCTCCTGCCACCAAACCCTCTCAAACAGTAAGTGTAATGTTTTATTTATTTATTAACACATTTCTAACTAACCAATGAATATATATAACACTCTGTCATTAATGGCAAAGTTAACAGGATAAATATCTTCTCACAATTTTCTAATCCTATTCAAATTAATGTATTAATAGAAGTCGATAGCATTTTTGTATATAATTTTAATAATAATATTAAATACGTTTTACTATATAATTCATTGATGCTGAAAATACAATTTATTTTGTTCCTTTCGCTAAGCCCAAAGTGTCATAACATTTTATAATCATTAATTAATTTAGATATTCGTATCAATTCAATTTTTTAAAAAATAACTTTTGTCTTTCAATAATCTAAAATATATAAAAGTGAGTTAAAGTTTGTAAATTTGTTCTTACTCAAAATGTGAATAAAAATAATTATGAGGGGTTTTTTTGACCAGAGACAATGTGCTGTCGTCATTTATAATGGATATTCAAGAAACCGAAAAAATAGTTAAAGCAACACCAAACATTTCAAAAATGCAAAGAAATTTAACGCATTAATGTGATTAAAGTTATATTTTTCTTCATTTTATATTACATCTTTATGAGTTTTCAAAATAAACAAGTGATTTTAATAACTTATATACAGTTAATTGTAATAAATAAACCAAATTGTCAAATCTAAAATCGTAAATACCATATACGAATAACTCCTAATTTTTCACATATTCTGATAAAAATATGTATATCTAAGCATTAACTAATCACACATATCCCACTTATAACAACAATTTATCTATACTTTCAAGTTGAGTTTTAAGGTTTGATAACTATTTTCCTGCTATTGGAATTACCTAAAATTTGTTTGTAGCTTACAAAACTAAAGAATAATGTTTTCACAAAATTTCAACTTTTTCCGTTGGGATATAACAAACAGTTATATTTAGAACTTCGTCATGTTTAATTTGCCTTTTAGGTTTTGAAAAAATATTTTGTTTTGCAGTATTAAAGAAGATGTACCACTCTAAAGTTGAGATGCTTTGGTACAAGAAATATCAAATGATAACATAGGATCCGTTTTCCTCCCTCTGTGGACCAGTCTTTTTAAAGCCAGTTCGTACTCAAAGGCTTAGGTGCAGTTATAAAAGGGGAAAGTAAGATCCATTTGTTATTTAGTATCCACTTTAGTTATGGCCGAGTTACATTACCGGTTTATTCTACATTATGAGTCCTAAATCTTGCCTTATTCAAGTTTATCACAGTAAGGATCTATATCCAGTCTTCATATCGTCTAGACTTAAAACCAACAATATGCCTTATTCCTTTGACTATAATATATATTGTCCTCGTTAGTCATAATTCATGGTTATATAGGACTCTTATTCTTAGAGTATGTTTTGTAATGAAACATTTTTTTAAAGTTTTGATGTTAGTGAAATTAAATAATTTCTTTTTTTTTCGTTTAAATTTTAGCAGTATCTACTTTATCGAAAATTATGTTTTACAATTATGGTCTCATAAATAAATGTAATGACTAATAATAATAAAATTTCATACGGTTTTAATAAGTGTTTGAATTAAAGGGCATAGCTAAATATACTGAAAGGAGTATATTAGTAGTGGGAAGTTTGAAGTGGTATGATGGAAAATAGGCTGATACGTAAGGCAAACTGAATGGAGTGAAAGGTGAATGAGGCCGTGAATGGACAGGTTGAGCACCTGTTGATACCTGGCCACCCTCCCCCGACAACATCCCTTCACTGCCCCACCCAACTAATTCAATCTTCACAAAAACTTACCGATTCTCCATTTAAAGCTCCTTCTCTCTCTCTTGTACATTTCACACATCACAACAGTAAATCAACGCTTTACTAACATCTGTTTTTATTATGAATCAGAAAAAAATTAAACTAAATTTAACTACTTTCTGGGAGATTATATATATATATATATATATATATTATTTGGGGAGCAGGCCTTCATTTATACACGTTTTATTAAAAGTAATGCCCAATTTAACTTTTACACTTTTTCTTATCCGTTTTTCCAGTGTTCTCATACTTGACTTCCATGGTTCTGGAACTAAAAACATAAGTTCACCAAAATTTTTATTACTATACACCGACATGTTTCGGTCATCGTTGACCATTTTCAAGGTTAAAGAATATATAAAATTATTAATGATCGAAAAGTGAATAACAATTAAAATAAACTAAAATAAACATAACGAGTCCATAACACATATTCACAACTAGGGAGGTTATCAAAGGTAAAGGTATGTTGAGGTTTCACCAGGCTCTTGGTTACCTTCCATCCGTCATTTGTATCTGGGAAGGTAATCGATTAACTTCTATACCTCTCCCAGACTGGTTCGCCTTCTGACCCTAGTATTAACAGCCAAGGAGGAGGATTTTCAAGAATTCTAAAATTATATGAAGGCAGTCACCTAGTATTAACAGCCAAGGAGGAGGATTTTCAAGAATTCTAAAATTATATGAAGGCAGTCACCTAGTATTAACAGCCAAGGAGGAGGATTTTCAAGAATTCTAAAATTATATGAAGGCAGTCAGAAGGCGAACCAGTCTGGGAGAGGTATAGAAGTTAATCGATTACCTTCCCAGATACAAATGACGGATGGAAGGTAACCAAGAGCCTGGTGAAACCTCAACATACCTTTACCTTTGATAACCTCCCTAGTTGTGAATATGTGTTATGGACTCGTTATGTTTATTTTAGTTTATTTTAATTGTTATTCACTTTTCGATCATTAATAATTTTATATATTCTTTAACCTTGAAAATGGTCAACGATGACCGAAACATGTCGGTGTATAGTAATAAAAATTTTGGTGAACTTATGTTTTTAGTTCCAGAACCATGGAAGTCAAGTATGAGAACACTGGAAAAACGGATAAGAAAGAGTGTAAAAGTTAAATTGGGCATTACTTTTAATATATATATATATATATACCTCATTAAAGATCTTGCCAACATTAAGTTTAGTATGTTTCCTACATACCTTTTCAAGGTTTCGAATGCTACCTTTCCATCTCTGTGGTACCATATAAATTAACTCACCGATTTTTTTATCTTTCATTGTATTTTTTCATATTACATTTCCGACGTTTGAAACATACTAAACTTAATGTTGGCAAGATCTTTAATGAGGTATGTTTAAAAGAAGGTCTGCTCCCAAAGTATACCAATATATATATATATATAAAATTTCACATAAACACGTGAAATAACAATCAATGATCAAACCACAATAAGAATGGGAAAACAAGACTAAGATCTTTCAACCGTAACAAGCGGTCTTCGTCAGAGTCAAAAAACCACTTCAGTTGGGTTTTTGACTCTGACGAAGACCGCTTGTTACGGTTTAAAGATCTCAGTCTTGTTTTCCCATTTCTTATTGTGGTTTGATTATTGATTGTTATTTCACGTGTTTATGTGAAATCTTTATATATATATATATATATTCTTCATTCGCGCTCCGTTCTTCGACCTGGGGAGATCTCTCTCACTTCGTCCTCTCTTCTAGTCTACTCTCCTGATGACGAACAACAGTTCGAAATATTGAATTCTGTAAGTTTTCTTTGTATTCTCTTTTCTGTGTCGTGCTTTGTGTAATTTAAAGTTATATATATATATATATATATATATATTAGTATAAATAGGAGCAGACCTTCTTTTATACAAATTGTGTTAAACTGAATTTCCTTAATCAAACATATCTTTCTTTTAAGCAGTTTTTCATATTTTCTAGATAATTTCAAATCGTTTTGATTCAGCTGGTGAATGTCAAATGTTAGTCAATAAATAGTGATGGCCAACCAGAGTTTTGCTAAAATAATTCACCAGCTGAATCAAGACGATTTGAAATTATCTAGAAAATATGAAAAACAGCTTAAAAGGAAGGTATGTTTGATTAAGGCAATTCAGTTTAACACAATATATATATATATATATATTATATATATATATAACAAGATTTAACATAAATCGTTAATCATTAGTGCCGACAATCCAGTTCACAATGGAAGAAGAAGTAAGTGGCAATTTGCCCTTCTTAGATGTCCTGATCCATAGGTTACCTAAAGAGTTACGCTTTAGTAAATATAGAAACCCCACTAACGTACTTTCGTGTGTCCATTTCTATTCTTCCCATCCGAGAAATGTTAAAATTTCTGTTTTTAAAAATATATTTTTGAGAGCGTTAAGAGTTTGTTCCTCTGAATTCTTTAATGATGAAATTAATAACATTAGGTCAATTGCCTTATCATTAAAATACTAATGTCGATACTCTTATATCGACTTAGCTTTGAAGGGTGCTAAAAAAAACTTACTCTAATATTTCAACAGAACCCCATTCATTATCAAATTCTATACTTTTACCATGTCATGAATCATTGGACCCTCTTCCAAGACTTGCTCGCAAACTTGATTTTAATAAAGTGTTTTTTAATCGTAATAACGTAGGCAATATGTTAATAAAAACCTCTCCCAGGGAACTGGAGTCCGGTGGTATTTATAAAATCCAGTTGTAAAAATGGTCATAAAATTTATATTGGTCAAACTGGTAAATCTTTAAAGACACGTGTAATTGTGGTGTTGGTGTTGTAGACACTAATACAAAGTAAGTAGACAAGAAAAACTTAGCGCCTTGTTCTTGCATGAAAATAATGAAAATCATCATATTGATTCGGCTGGAGCTAAATTTATTACCTATGAAAAATCGATGTTGTTAAGAAATATTATTGAACTGTCTCTAATTAAGTTTAATAGATCAAATATTAATACTTGATAAATGAAATATCATTCAAACTTGATACCTTGGTTACGAGGGCAACAGCCTTTTCTAAGAGGGTTGACAGCTAGCGGATAGCTGTATTCCTTTGTTTCCCCAAATATCCCTCTCTGGACATTTGTCCTTTCCTGCACTTTCACCTTTTTAAAATACCACTCTTCCCTCCCACTCGTCTCAACCAGTCAACTGATGTGTCTGAATCTAGTGTTTCAGTTGGGTTTTTGACTCTGACAAAGACTGCTTTTCATGGTTGAGAGATCTTAATCTTTTTTCCCCATTTCATATTGTGGTTGATCATATATATATATATATATATTATATATATATATATATATATATATATATATATATATATATATACATATATATAAAAGATTTCACATAAACACGTGAAACAACAATCAATGATCAAACCACAATAAGAAATGGGAAAACAAGACTAAGATCTTTCAACCGTAACAAGCGGTCTTCGTCAGAGTCAAAAACCCAACTCAGTTGGGTTTTTGACTCTGACGAAGACCGCTTGTTACGGTTGAAAGATCTTAGTCTTGTTTTCCCATTTCTTATTGTGGTTTGATCATTGATATACATATATATATATATGAGTTAGCTTCAGCTATTCATGGCGATGATGAATTGATGACGATTCTGACGAAACTGATGACGATGAATGTCGAAATGATGCTGTGAGTCTTTTTTGTGTGTGTTTTATGTTTTCAACAAAATTTTACATAAGCACATGAAATAACAATCAATGATCAAGCCGCAATATGAGGAGGGAAAAAGACTAAGATCTTTGAACCGGAAAAAGTGGCCTTCGTCAAAGTCAAAAACCCAACAGTTGTTCAAAGATCAAAGTTAGTTTTCCCTTTTCATATTGTGGTTTGATCATTGATATATATATATATATAGTTCAATATAAACAAAGAAACATAGAGAAATCAGAAGAACACACTTACAGTCTCTAATTTTCGGTTTGAACCGTCTTCAGGAGAGATAAGAGAGGGAAACCAAGCGCACTGGATCAGAGACGCTTGGAGACCAACAGTGTTGCCGCATGCGCGCCCGTTCACAGAAAATAAGGTAGACAGGAATCAATTTATAATTAATTTATAATTTATAAAATAAAATAATGGAATATGGAAACAATAAATATATAAAAAAGAAAAAATTGAAAAAATAAGGGAAAGTGATACAGAGAAATTGATACATAATACTCATAGCTTAGTCAGCACTTTTGTTTATGTATCAATTTCTCTGTATCACTTTCCCTTATTTTTTCAATTTTTCCTTTTTTATATATTTATTGTTTTCATATTCCATTATTTTATTTTATAAATTATAAATTAATTATAAATTGATTCCTGTCTACCTTATTTTCTGTGAACGGGCGCGCATGCGGCAACACTGTTGGTCTCCAACCGTCTCTGATCCAGTGCGCTTGGTTTCCCTCTCTTATCTCTCCTGAAGACGGTTCAAACCGAAAATTAGAGACTGTAAGTGTGTTCTTCTGATTTCTCTATGTTTCTTTGTTTATATTGAACTATATTTGTCCGTTTTGGATCGTATTTCCAACGAAAAAAAGTGTATATATATATATATATATATATATATACATAAATTAAATACCACAATAAACAAATATATATTAATTAAATTATTAATTTCTATTAATATTATGTTTAAATATTATTATATTAATAGATGTATATAATTATATAATATATATATATTTGTTTATTGTGGTATTTAATTCATATATTATATCAAGAGTTATTGTTGATTATTAATTTAATCTATATATATATGATTAAATTTTCTGTATGAACCAAACTTGCGAACTTGTTTTTAAAAGTTTCTTCTTTTCTTGGACTCCACCACATCAACAACAAATGAAAACGCATAAAGTGTGAAAGGAATTACATTATAGATTCTATTTACTATATAAATTTGGTAACAACATTATCAGTTCCAAGTTATTAGCTAACATTTACTACTAAATTTCATTTTAAATACGATTAGCATAAATTATTACAATACTATTTTCAAAATTGTAGTAATTTATTTTTCGAATTTTAAAATCGTTAAATTTAATTTTAAAAATCTCTCATTTCCTTTCCTCCTCGCCTAACCCCCCCCCCCCCCACTCTCTTTCGTATGTATAAATGGGTTTAATGAGACTCAAAATCTCTTAAAACCTTTATTAGTGTACGCTGTAGGTTTAATCATAAGTTATATATCTCAATATTCTTGAAATTTATTTATTGGCTGGTACGGTAATATAATAAGTTTAATATGTTAGCTTAATTATTGAGTAGTCAGAGATGTCTGGCTTGAATCTGTAAAGAAACTTTTCAACCTAACCTCCAACTGATACCAGAGAGTTTTCGGCAAGAAGCCAACTTCAGAGTCATGTGTTTCTTTTTCAATATTCTGTTTCATTGCAAATAGTTAAGAGAGCTACAAGAAATTTCTTTTACTATTTTAATTTTATATTCTTTCTGTGTTTTTTCTTATAAAAATTATTTTATATTGGATTATTTGTAGAAGTATAGCTTATGTATGACTTTTTGGAAACAGTAATCAAATTCATTATAATTTATCTTATAAGTAATATAATAATGGATATTTCATAAAAATTTTGCATTCATTATTCGGTTTTTGCATTCACAATATTATGACCAATGTGTTTTCCCTTGTAATAACTTTCCTGTTTGGCTGCTACTGAAAAGAATTGCTTTTCAATGGGTATGTTATTACAAATAATAACCTTGAAAGTAAATAGTGAATAAACAAAATAACTAATAACGTAGGTGAAGCATATATATATATTGCTCAGTTATTTGTTTAATATACATACTTCAAAAGAGCGAAATATAAGTTTATAAGTTGAAAATATAAATGAATGTGATTAAAGCTTTCACATTCAATCATAAGTCAAAATTTTTACATTTTATTAAAAAAAAATATCTGTTTTATTGTTCTAAAAATTTGAACATTTTTTTCATTATTCTTTCTTTAATTAAATTATGAATGTGTACCTTATATCACTGTATTAAAGTCCAACTTGCTTATCGAATATAGTGGCGCTTTATCTTTCAATCTTATTCTTACACTAGGTACACTAGTCTCCTCATCACTAGTGGAATGAGGAGTGCAACAAAACTATATAAATAAATGAATACATTGATCGATCAGTATAGTTACAGCTTTTATTGATGCAAATAAATTAGAAAATAATCATAAGAAGATATATCCACATAAATACATTAAATGAATGTATGAAAACAGATATATAGAGCTAAAAAAAAGTGTAGATTTTATAAATATAAAAAAAAGCTAAAAGAAGTGAGGTTATAGCAGTGAAAAAATCAATGTTATACAATTGAATGATGCAGAATGAGAGAATAAATATGTCAGTAAGCAAAATATAAAAGAATCATAAATATAAGGCGAAATGGTTTGCAAAGGGTTGAGACCCGCCACCTATGTGACCACTAGTTGACGACAGGTGTCAAATCTTCGAGTAACTTACCTCACTTCTTTCTCTACGTTTCCCTTAAGAGGTATTTTTCTTTGAAATTTGTTGTTTTTTCAGTAGTTTAACATTTGGAAGTATATACTATTTCAATGCTCTATCAACCATATACTAGTATTGGACTAAAATTAATATAGGATTAAAATCAAATACTCAATGCTAATTTTTCAAATGAGTTTAAGTTCTGTTTGTTAAAATATATAAAGTAGAAGAAAATATTAATAAATTAGGTAAAAGGCGTATAACCAATATATCGTATAGAGATAAATGATCAAACCAGAATAAGAAAATGGGAAAACAGGACTAAGATCTTTCAACCGTAACAAGCGGTCTTCGTGAGAGTCAAAAACCCAACTCAATCAGTTGGACAAGATCTTAGTCTTGTTTTCCCATTTCTTATTGTGCTTGATCATTGATTGTTATTTCACGTGTTTATGTGAAATCTTTATATATATATATATATATAACGGTTGAGAGATTTTAGTCTTTTTTCCCCATTTCATATTGTGGTTGATCATATATATATATAAAGATTTCACATAAACACGTGAAATAACAATCAATGATCAAACCACAATAAGAAATGGGAAAACAAGACTAAGATCTTTCAACCGTAACAAGCGGTCTTCGTCAGAGTTAAAAACCCAACTGACTGAGTTAGGGTTGAAAGATCTTAGTCTTGTTTTCCCATTTCTTATTGTGATTTGATCATTGATTGTTATTTCACGTGTTTATGTGAAATATTTTTTTTATATAGAGATAAGTGCAAGTGAATTGCAAACAGGTACATGAACTTACAAAAGAAAGCTTAAAAATTAAACAAACATATTGACGTTCATTTACAACAATATTGAATATGAATATAGATTAAAGATGTCTTACAGTGACCTGATGATAACATTTTTTCATACAACATTATGTAATACAATAAATGTTAAAGTATTATTGCAGGAAAATTTTTAACCAAATTATTCAATCGAAAATATTTAGTCTCGACATTTATGACAAAAACCAGATATTCAAATTTTGGAAGTGTCAATGTGCAAGTCTAAAACAATAGATATATCAAATTTGAATATGTGAAGATATTGCCGTAAAGGATTAAAAAAAAAACTTCACACAAAATTTACCTGAAGTAATCACAGCGATTTGGTACTAAATGTAAAATCATTATTTTTTTTTTAAAAAAAAAAAGAAATTGTGGAGAATTAAAGAATAGATTTGACGTAGTCAATGAGAATAGTAAGTATTGAAGTATATGAAGTTGATTTTCTAATAGCATTCTATTAAAGTATGGTTATTATTTGTCATTTTAGTGAAACATATTTTTTGAAAGTTTAGTAAAATATGCATTTCAGGGTTATTTATGTACTACCCGTATAAAAACGTTATGCGTAAGATTTATTTTTTATTTAAATTATTATTTAAGTAAAAAACTTATGTATAAGTTTTTTGATTACTGCAAAGATAATTTGTTTTTCTTTTAATTTGATTAATTCCAAATAATGTCTTCAATTAGACCAAGAGGATTTTCACTGTAAGCTAGATAAGAATAAGAAAATGACAGATTTTTACATTTACATTTAATTGTGGGCGCGCTACATCACACTATGACAAAAACCTTACCATAATCTTCGTTAATCAAATTAACTTATGGCAGAAAGAAGACATTTATCATCCTATATTTGGACAAAAAGATCCTGTTTTCTCTCATTATGTTGAGGTATATGTAAATGTAAAGAACAGATCGGGATCGTCAATGTAGAGGAAATACGTCATAGCATTCTATGATATTTCATTCATATACCTTAGTCCTCCAGGAAAAGATGTAGGTATGGTGGAAAGAGAACAAATTTTCCCTGGACCCATATCCTTTTCTATTGGAATATCTTGGATGGATTTTTTAAAATATCTGTCATTAAAAAATATCGCACTTTTACAATATAATGATTTTGGCTACTCAAAAGCTTTTACATTCAATCATAAGTCAAAATTTTTACATTTTATGAAAAAAAATATCTGTTTTATTCTTCTAAAAATTTAGACATTTCTTTCATTATTCCTTCTTTAATTAAATTATGAATGTGTACCTTATATCGCTGTATTAAAGTCCAACCTGCTTATCGAATATAGTGGCGACTTATCTTGCATCTTATTCTCTAAAACTCATTATAATTGATTATTATTACTATTTAAATATTTCAGTGCGGAAAAATGTCATTATTTAAACAAATAAAGAAATCGGAACAATCGGACTGCTTAGTATATTTCTATTCATATTCTGCATACTATATATAATAATAAAGCTGTAATAATAACAATTCACATAAAATTTAATTTGTGTTTTACATATTGATCTTTTATAAAGTTAATATACTTGAAATGTTATGTCATTCTATTTTGTTTATTAAGCTACTTTGCTTTCCCTTTGTCATAAAAATACAAATGTGTTCGCATTTCCTGCGTGACGAACACTTTTAAAAAGAAGAATATGAACTTCTAGACCAGAACATTGAAAACACTGGATATTTGTAACAATATAGCAGCTATTCAATAGAATGAAAAAGTCAAGTCCTCACACTTCAATATTATCCAAATATAATATGATTCAAGAACGCAAGAAAATCTACATCTGTGTTAGGTTTTGTTTAAGGGTGCAACATATTGATTGATTAAAGCATTTTGCAAGACAAATCCATTATATCATGGGAAGCATAAAAAAAATATATGTTTGATTGGGGTTTACTTTTTACGTGTAAGAATCTTTTACATCTCATATTAAGTTATTAAATTATTTCGAAATTGTTTATTAAACCTCGAAACATGAATTTTATTTAGTGTATTCACTCAAAAAATTGCTAAGTCAATGTAAAAAATGTAAATAAATACGATGAGTATAGCAAGTGATCAATTACTTCAGGATCAATATTCAGTTTTTACAGCGTTATTTGTCTTTACCGCAATTCAAATTTCATGATTTTTTTTGTAAATTTTTAATTTTCTGTTTAATATTTTGGCAAAATTCATTGTTTTTTGATGAGCCGTTTAGCCTAAAAAAAATTAATTCTTTATCACCCCTAAGGTAAAAGTAATTTTGAAAAATTATCTCCACATAAAGTTTTATTTTTAGGTATAGTTTCATTTTGATCTGTTAAACGGTATGGCTTGTATTGCTCTCACAATCTAAGTCAGAATTTTTACGTTTTAGTTAAAAAAAAAATCCTGTTGTTTTAAAAATTTGAGGATACTTTTAGTTTATTGGTGCCTTAAAGTCTAGTTTGGTTTATTATTGATTCATTGATCTATAGCCTCAAAGATGATGCCAAAATTTCAAAATCTAGAATTAGTAGTTTATGAGAAAAAAATGTAGTCTAAAAACAGGTTTTTGGCAAAAGCAGTGACTTTCCCATCAGGCATAATTGCTCCCAAACAATAGGGCTCATCTACACTGTAAAGCCCATTTTTGCGTAAAATATCAATTTGATTAAAGATTCTGGACCTTAGCGTGACCACAAACTTTGAACACATAATCGCTCACCCATTCACACTGACATCAGTAAAAAACTTCATAAAACGACTTCTGGGACCTCAAAACATATAATTGCATTAAAATCTCGAGATCGAATTTTCTCAGGATTACTATACTTTACTTATAGGACAGTAAAAATTTGGTGTATCCTACACTCAACTTTGCTATAAGAAAAAAGTAAATCCTTCTATGCATTTAGTAAAAAATGTACCATTGGCAAATGTAAGCACATATTAATGAATTTAAGAAAGCTTAATTTTAGTTATTGATTATATTAATTCTGAGGTAAAATGGATAAACGAACAAAAGTCTCCACACAAATGAAGTTTTATTCAACGCGTTTCGAACACTTTGTGTTCATCATCAGGAAGACACTATCATACAAATTATATCTAATCAGTTACAGTGTCTTCCTGATGATGAACACAAAGTGTTCGAAACGCGTTGAATAAAACTTCATTTGTGTGGAGACTTTTGTTGGTTTATCCATTTTACCTCAGAATGAGTAAATACCACACAATTACGGATTGCACAACTAATGATTTGATTATATTAAGTTTATAATTATTAAAACTAATTAAAGTAAAAATAAATTGTGTATCACAAATACAAATTGAATAAGCATATAAATTAGTAACATAATTGCATATAATCTACCAATTACTACTCATTTCATTGAATTGGCAGAGAAAAATAGAAAGAAAAAGAAAAGGGAAAGTGAAAGTAGAAGAATTGTATAACTATTGTAAGGGAAAACTTAAAAATATTTATTAAAAACTATTAAGATAAACCGTACTGAGAAGAAAGAAAGTAAAAATAAAATTAATTTGAGAAATACATGCTGATTAATGTCCCTTAGGTTAAGTTTGGTTTCTTCAGTTTAGCCGACTAATGACCTTTAGCTAAAGTTTTTATTCAGAACTAGTTGCAACAACTTCTAATACTAATAATTAATTCTATAATTTTTGGTTTCGTATTCAGAATCGGATTTCTTACTAAAAATGTTAGTTATCTGTCTGGGGCAATGGACTTTAGAAGGCAATAAATTATTATGAAAAAAAAAAATAAAAAAGAATATTTAACCCATTTCAACCAAATTTAATTACAGCAACTGATACAGGGCAATCACGGTTTTCTTTTTATCAAATATTAGAAACCCATTTTCTATTAGAGTCTTAGTCTCAAAAATTCTTCGCGTTCAATAATAATTTCTTTACTAATATTTTTTATGATAAACTAAATGAGCGAAAGTTTTTTGTAGTGAGTGTTAATTGTTTTTAGAATTGTTGGTTTCATTTTTAATTCCTGATTGTGGTCAGAATGCTGATTTTTATTTCACATGCTTATTGTGAAATTTTGTAATATTAAATTAATATATATAATGTCATTGATCAAACCACAGTAAGAAATGGGAAAACAAGACTAAGATCTTTCAACCGTAACAAGCGGTCTTCGTCAGAGTCAAAAACCCAACTGAACACTAGATGCAGAAAACATCTGGTGAGGAGTTGAGTCTGCATCTAGTGTTCAGTTGGGTTTTTGACTCTGACGAAGACCGCTTGTTACGGTTGAAAGATCTTAGTCTTGTTTTCCCATTTCTTATTGTGGTTTGATCATTGATTGTTGTTTCACGTGTTTATGTGAAATCTTTTTATATAATGTCATATATAAAAAATGATACAATTACAATTATTCATATGAGAATTTACAAAGATTCATATTAGCTTTCAAGACAATATTTTAATAATTCATTAGTTGTGCAATCCGTAATTGTGTGGTATTTACTCATTCTGAGGTAAAATGGATAAACCAATAAAAGTCTCCACACAAATGAAGTTTCATTCAACGCGTTTCGAACACTTTGTGTTCATCATCAGGAAGACATCCTTGGTGTCTTCCTGATGATGAACACAAAGTGTTCGAAACGCGTTGAATAAAACTTCATTTGTGTGGAGACTTTTGTTGGTTTATCCATTTTACCTCATAATTTTAATAATTGTATTTTTTCTGAAAAAATTAAAATATATGAATTAAACAGAAAATATAAAGTTGTTATATCTGGTAAAACATAATTACTCGGTGAGAAGAAGAAATTCCATAAGAGATTTTAATAATGGGAATGCTACGTGCGATATTTACGACGTTGGATAAACATGAGCCTTTTAACTATGCTTGGCATTTTCTATTTACCGCAGCATTTCTATGGCATGTTCAATGTTAACATTTACAGTCTCCAATATTTATGTAAGAATTTGTTTACTGGGGAAATTATGAAATTGTTTTAGCTTAAATTCAGTCTTCTGTAAGATTAACGCCTAACATCAGATTGCAAGGCCGACATGTCTCTGCAGATTAAAAGATCTGCAATGCGTAATTAGAAATATACATCATTATTGAGAAGTGATACATATATACATATATACATATGTATATATATATATATACATATATATGTATATATATGTATATATATGTGTATATATATGTATATATATGTATATATATACTATATACATATTGATAAATAATACATCTTATTATTTACCATCAGCTCACCTAGGCTTTGTACCGTGGTAGTTAACATAATAAATTATTTTATTCATTTTTTTGTTACAGTTTGTTTGTAAATTGTATTTGAGGATGATCTTCTTTGCATTTAGAGGGATGGAAACTATTAAAATGGAGGTCCTCCTGGGCATTAGATAATTTACTATAAATAGAAGGACAAAATGGCCATTATCTTAGGTGACATTAACATCCAAAATTGAAAGTACTGGGCACTTAATGAGCAAATTAAATAATTTCACTATGATTAAACAGCCTTTCTAGACTTTTATTTTATTATAGTGACATTAGAACACATTGAAATAATTTATATTTTTATGCAAAAGATGATGTGTTTTTAATCATGTAATTTCATTTGGTATAGTAATCTGGTAACTTGATTATTATTTCCTTTAAACTTATTTAAACTGAAGACATAGAAGAGTCATGCAGATTCTCTTGGCAGCTGGTTTGTTACATAACACTATATATCAGTCTCTATGAACGTTTGGCGCCATTCAATTTAACAAATCAACAGGAAAAGGCCTGGTGCAATCAATACGTTGTAAATCCGTCGGAATCTCATTCCACAAGTGAAGGGCCTTCCTCAATCTGAGAGAAACATCGTGCACCTCCATTAGCTTACTCAAGCAGTCAAGGTCACATACTGCTGCATAGAACTTGTTCATAATTATGTTAAATTGATATGTCCGAGTGGCTAAACATCAATTTGGTTTATCAATGATCTCAACAGAAGAATTTCCTGTAATATTTTTTTTTAAAGTTAGGTATAAAGTTACATTTAACAAATTCTTCATGTATCATTACAAAAAAAATTATGTTATGAGTATTATAAACATAAGTGTTGTATCAAACAAAAAAGTTCGTGTTTGTTTTTATGTTTCCAACTGCTGCACCTCCCATATTGAGTTCTGTTTTGGATACAAAACATGTGACTTTACATTGTGAATTAACACTCATTTCTGTTATACACCAGCGACATTATCTATTAGTTTTGAAATTTTTGTATTATTTCAGTTTACTTGAGTAAGTTTCTTGGATGGGTATCTCATCTTATACAGATTTGGGACGAATACTAAATGAGTCCACTTCGAGTGATTGTGTCGGCAAGATATGCCGTCATCATATAAGTAATCTAGGGTCAGGTAGAATATACGAACCTCAGACCTACCATACTTCACTACTAATGGCTTTCTCATCTCACTTACTTCTCACCTTTTTAAGTATTTAGAAGCATAGTTACCCATAAATTGTTATTTGTCCTATCAATATGTAAAGTGAGATATTTTAGCAATATTTACTGATAATTTAAGTTGGGGGGGGGGGGGGGGGGAAGGAGGTGAAGTGCATTTACGCACATAATCCTGGGCTCCCAGATAAACCAGACTACCAACTAAAACACCCTCTTTTCTTCTAGGACACAAGTTTGGAACTGTGTCCCTCATTACCTTAGGCTAGGGCCATTAATTTCCTGACGTAAGACAGCTTTTCTTTAGAATTTGTTATTTCAACTCTTCTAAGTGTCTCTTTTGGGTTGTGAGGATATTTTTTACCAGCTAGTCTACTATTTTCTAGCACTCTGGATCATATTGACCATAATAGTTTCTGGGGAGAATGTACCGATTTTCTTCACCAATTCACTCCTCTGGATATTTAATTTTTGGGATGAAAAGAATGTGTGTTCCACATCATCTACCGCTGAGTAAGATAGGCACTAGAATGACTGGTGCTTTCCTATCTTGTATAGGTAGGCGCGGAAGAATCCATATCCGCTGAGAAATTGTGTCAGGTAATACCCCACCTCTCCATGACCTCTCTGAACCCACAATCAGACATCTCTAATTACTTTAAACGTCCAGCTCCTAATAATATAAATTATTATATTCCAGCACCAGCAAATATATAAATAAAATTAGCATTGGCTATACTGAGACTATATTTTTTTTCAGGATTAGTAATCATGAAGCAATTTTTTTAGATATATATATATTATTCAAAGAGTTATATTTCTTCAGGAGCTGATCTATGATTCCATCAAACAGATATTTTAACCAAACCTTTAATAAAATTTAAAAGCCTACACAAAGAAATTGAAATAGATGATGAGAGGAGATTGAAAAAAAAATAATAATTAAATAAAGGTACAAATCAAAATTCAACTATACAGACACCATGTGTAGGTAGATTAACAAAAAATTAGACTAACAATCAGTTGCTCTTGAAGATGGGAACCAGAAGTACCCTCCAAAGATTATACGAGGTATGACGGATAGTATTACTATTAATTCTAATATTAACTAACTTCATTAGAGCTAGCCCATTTAATAAGATAATTGATAAAGAAAATCATATTTCACAGCAATAGTTGAAATATATCTTAGATTCTGGTTTCGAAAACATTTTTTTTTATCAAAAGTTAAGATGTGGTCTTTACGTAATTTCCATTCGTCTTGGAAATTAAAGATTTAAATCTCAGTCATAACACTAGATTTTATGCAAGTTTGAAACTAGAACTGCAGTAAAATCAATCAGATAATTTGGTTTTTAAATGACTTAAATGGGTACAAAGACAAATTCGACCATTCTTTTTGTTAATTGCACTGTACTGAAAGTGGAAGGTTGTACGTTCGTCCTTAGAAACAAACAAACACGCTTTTTTTATGAAGGGGTTGTTTTCTATAGCTCATATATGTATATGTGTATATACCTTATGATACATGGTATGACTCATATATGTATATATGTATATACCTTATGATACATGTGAGACCATGTTATATTAGTTCCAACGGCATAAAATAAACATCCAATGAGACCTTGTTACAACTGAACCTTATATTTTGGAAACTTACGTGACAGCTGACTCAGAGTACTGTAGTACTGAACAGTATCTGAGTACTGCAGACTACAGCTTTTGTTATTTGTGAAATATATTCCGTCAGACGTTTTGGTATTCTTGGTCGATAATTTGCTGATAAGATACTCTGCCATTATAACAGTCACAAATTGCTGGGGCAGTTTTCTTTAAATTGAACTCTGCAGTTTTAAAAAATATCTACTACTTAATGATACGGATCCTATCTTGTTTGACCATTTATTTAATTTCCACCTTTTGATTTCAAATGTACAGACCTTTGATTTGTTTATCGTTGAGTAAATCTGATTATCTCAATATAATACTAATAAACCTTTTAACAATTATAACTAAGTCAGAACTGATTATGTTTTTGCACAGTGTTCAGGTCATATATACTTATCATATTATATGTATATATTTTAGTGCATGCGTGTGCGTGTCCTTACGTATATAGAAACATTTTGCTGAAATATTTTTGATCCTATAAATTGAAAGAATGAAAACAAATCAGTATTACGTTGTAGTAATAAATAAATAAAATAATAAAATATGCAATTCCAATAAACTTTGTAATGAAGTAATTTCATGAAACATAGACATCTAAGGAACTTTAAGAAGTAAAACTGGTAGAGGTCATACTGTATTAGAAGGAATCATCAGGGTTACTTTAAGAGAACTGAAACTCATTTAAAACACAGAATATGTTTCACTAAGGCTAAGTTACCTATGGAAGCAAAGAAATCTGTTTTTTTACGGAAACATTCTCAAATTCTATATAAAACAGTCTTTAAGAGCAACAGTTTACAAATATGGTTGAATCAACGGCTCAAACTACTAAAGGCTTAAAAAAAAACAATTTCAACAGTGAATTTAAAATTACAGATGAAAATATGAAACGCCCTAATTGTAATTTTATTTCAAATTTTCGACTGTTTAAGTTCCTGTAGAAGGGGCTCATATGTAATTTGCGCGCCCATTTTAGCTATGAACATGCAATTAGGTTGATTTTATGTCAAATTTTTAAATCTAACCTTATCCATTATTGTAAAGCTTAAAATCAAACGCTAAACCACATTAATATGTCCTCTGATCGATCTCAAATTTATTTTTTTTATTTGAAACCAATGAGTCTACAAGAAAACAATTTGATCTATGATAGGCAGTTACTGATAATTTAGCTACATTTACTAGTACGATTTATTTCCAGGTTAGTAATTAATATCAGGACGGTATTATTTCCTTCAAAGATAGATGATGGAAAGGTTTATAAAATGAAAGTTGTAGAGAGTTTAATCAGTTAAGCCTCTACACTCCATTTATGTAATAAATTGTAAAAATAGATAGAAGTCGAGCAGGAAGTGCGTGAGATTTAAGGGAGGATATAGTGTTGGTGGTTTTGTTACTGGAAATTGATTAAATGAATCGCTGCATGATTTGTAATGGTTGAAAGATAGACTAAAAAGGTCGAGACTTATTTGTGTGACTTGTTAGTTTCATAAATCATTCAAACTTGTTCCCAAAGTTATATTAAACTAACGTAACTGTGCGTGTCATTCAAACAAGATTGTGAGTTATAGCACGGAGTTGGTTAGTATAAAACGTATGCTCCATCCTTTTCTAGAATATCGAAATTAATCTACCCAAAGTGCCTGTTTATAGTTGATAACGAGAGTTAATTATTTATTCATTTCTGTTAAATATTTTTATTTGTAAACAATATTCATAGAAACTGTATCAAAGACTTGGTTATAAATACAAATGACTATACAAGTGTCCTAAAAGGAACAATATCCTGATTAAAAAAGAAAAAAAACTTTATTTAGCCTTTTCAAAATTTAACAGTAATACCACAAATATAGCAATGTAAATTAATACATAAAACTATTATGAGAAATTATGGTTATAACAGAAGCAATATTATAACTGTAAGTTCATTTTGATTTTAGTATATCAAGAGTTTTAGTGACGCTGTCAGAAACATGAGCTATAGTGAATTATTATTATTATTGTTATTTGAGGGTCACTATAGCAGTGTGTCTTAAAAACTATTATACTTACCCCCTTCTTTTGCTTATTTCTCCTTCTTCGGGACAGTCTTCTTGGAGTCCTTGGATCATTTGTGAGAGGTTCGCTTCCATTTGTTAGCGCTTTTGGACCTTCTGTGCTTTCAGAGGATAGTCTCCAGACTTTTTTCTCCTTAGTATCATACAGGGGGAAATTCCTGAAGCTCTGTCGGCGGTATTTTTCCCGCTTTAGCAGAGCACCGCATACTGGTGTAAGGCTATTTACTCAAAGGGAGTGGGCCTGGTACCCTAGAGGCTCCGTTCGTAATACAGTAACCTCTGTATAATCCATCCTTCAATACGGATCGCATAACGCCTTGGATTGGGGCTGGGATAAGAGGAGAGGATTTGGTAAGTTGAAAGGATGTGAAACGAAGATGGTCAGGCCCAACCACTGGTCACCTTCTCCTCCTCTTTCGTTTGTCCCTGCATATAGCAGGTTAACAGAGTGACCTCGCGAAGGATGAAAGTCGGAGTTGAGTGCTAGAGGCAATTAGAGACGCTTAATCACTCCATTACTGCCCCAAGCTGTAGTGAATAGTATACCTGCTCTACCAAATCTAGGTGGACAGAAAAAAAAGATATGTGATGTACTATGGTTCATCTTATTCATAACAATGTCTGTGATTTTTAAATAAAAATCTCAGATTTTAAAACTAGTGTTCACAGATTTGAAATTATAACTTACTGTTTATATTTGCTTTGAAATACGAGTATTTGAGTGATTTATTATGATAGTGCGAAAAGTGACTTATCTTTATCAATATATCAAATGGTTTAGATTCAGCTTTTGTTTCTAATGCCTTATCAGCTTTAACTTGTCCAGTTGTTCGCAGTGTGGAAGAACAACAAACCTGTTATCTACAGGTTTGATATCAAAAGTTTGTTGTCTTCTCTGAGGGATAGTGTTCAAAGGATATTCCGTTTCCCTCACAATAATGCATTCCATGACCAATGTCAAATCTCTAATCACCATTAATAAAGACATGCACTCTAGCAATTAGACATCATCTGAGCCTATCAACTTTTGGATTAACGATGAAAATTGTTTTTTAATTATGTGTTCTTTTTAAATTTCCATGTGAATCTAACTAAATAAGAATCACAGGATTTCAATTTGCTGTTGCACTTTATTCACATCTGCCTCATTTGGTCACCATTATTCCTTATAAACAACAAGAAATAATTTAGTTGCTAAAGATGGTTTAGAATAATAAATAAATGAAGAATAATAAATATGTTTTGCAACCTATGTTATCAGAATTTAAAAGAAGAATGTAAGAGCTAGGCATATCGAAAATACATACGATTACAGTATAAAAAATATGCACAAATTAAATATCTCGTTCAGTTCGGTTATCACCAAATTTTAAAGGGTATTAAAAAAATGACTGTGGTATATCCTTTCAGAGAGGTCCGCAGTTGTAGGTCAAAATATCTACTGTTATTTCATTCCTTTAACTCTTTTATATATATATATATATATATATATATATATATATATATAAAGATTTCACATAATCACGTGAAATAACAATCAATGATCAAACCACAATAAGAAAATGGGAAAACAAGACTAAGATATTTCAACCGTAACAAGCGGTCTTCGTCAGAGTCAAAAACCTAACTGAAACACAAGATGCTGAAAACATCTCAGCATCCCACTCTTCTCAACCCCTCACCAGATGTTCTCAGCATCTAGTGTTTCAGTTGAGTTTTTGACTCTGACGAAGACCGCTTGTTGCGGTTTAAATATCTTAGTATTGTTTTCCCATTTTCTTATTGTAGTTTGATCATTTATATATATATATATATGAGTTAGCTTCAGCTACTCAAAGGGACTACTTCTGCCCGATGACGACGACTGTCGAAATATCGTTATGAGTATTTTGTGTGTGTCTTTATTTGTTTTTCTCTTTCCTGTGTGAACTATATATATAATATTATATATATATATATATATATATATATATATATATATACAACTATGTTTGTTTTTTGCATTGTTTTATATATTATATATATATTTTTAGTGAAATACTTAAAATATCCAATTCTTTTCATATGGTATTGAAACCCTATTTTGTGGTGTGACTCAACGTTTGAGGTAGAACGATTCTGTTCATAGGCCTCAAGTCCTGTGAACGAATTTGTTATATATCTTCAGTAGTTCATTGTCTAGCCAATAATATATCTTGTCAATGGTTGTTATTTTATATTTTAAGTAAAAGTTTTTGCTGACACTGATGTGTAGGCAATACAGTATTCTGAATAGAACAGTTGAAACTGATGAATTAATAATAGAAAGACTGTTATAATTGTGAAAACTCTTTCATCTGAGAGATAACAAACATCCGGGCAAAAAGTTTTAATTTATCAATGATACCAAGCTTCTTTTAAATATCTAAATATCTTTGTACTTGCAAGAGGACGTATCAGATGATTTACGTTTTGAAAAACAAACAAGCTTCAGTGTGTCATTTATAAAGATGGTATTCTTATAAGAGATATACGTTTGATTGTTAACTCCTCTTTCCAAATGAAAAACCCCACCACTGTAACATGTTCTCATGACTGAAAGAGGTCAAAGTAAACTAAAATCTTTCCTTCTTAGTTCTTTTTTTTGGGTGCCCAAAGAATGGAATAAACTAACAATATTATAATGATTTCATGGTACTAAATTAATGTGTTTTTGATGATTGAAGTGGTAATGTATTTTCTTTTACTATTGAAGTAAAATAGAATTGCATAAAAATATTGGAAACTGGAAAAAACAAATGCGGTTATTTTTACTCTTTCTAAGTGTGATGCGGTGCAAGTCAATGTTGATATTGGTGGGGAAATAATTTGGCATTGTTATCAGTTGTGTAAACAAAGAGATTCGTACGTGGGAGGTTTGTCCAGTTGCCTTTCCCCTGCGGAAGTCATTAGTGAGCCAAGTGGCTTCTCCTATAAAGGAACAATGTTGTTTTACGCTTGAGCACTTGCTAATTGTGCTGGAGAGATCCGATTAGTACCATAGCTCTTCCTTCAGCTTGCAGAACCATCTTCACAATATATTCACTTCTTCTCCCTTTCTGTTATAATTCTCTAATATATATATATATATATATATATATATATATAATATGAAATAAAGAAATGGTCCAAACCGGACAAATAAACAACTACAAAAAAACACGTAAAAAACGAAAACACTTACTAGGATCAATATTTCGAAACAAAGTCCATCGTCAGGGAGGGACTAGCAGGGAAGAAGAAGTACGTTTGTTTAAGACGGATAGTAGAAAGTATATATATATATATATATATATTGAATTCTGTGAGTGTTCTTTTTATTCTCTTTTCTGTGTCGTGATTTGTGTAATTTAAAGTTATATATATATATAAACTCTCATTGCCAAGGTTTTTATTTAAAACCTTTTTCATAGGCAGAAATATAAAATTTTGAAAAAAATAACTATGTATTACATTAGAGATTATTTCACAAAGAAAACACTTTGTGGATTTCAGCAACAACTGTCTAGTCTGAATGAACACGTGACAAACACAAGGTAATAAGTGTGAGGATGTCAAAGTAAAAGGAATTGTCGTATTTAATTTAATGTGAAAAATGAACATATATATCTTTCTGTTTATATTTTTGTTTCCGAGGACTGACTTCGGTAACAAACGAAACGAGGGCTCAGAAACGAAAGTTTTACGATCTTTGCGAGGATAGGACATTCAGTCTCGTATGAAAATTGATGTCCATTGGTCAAACTCCAACATATATTACTGAAAGCCAACACTCTGTTGGTTACAGCGTTAGGTTACAGCATCTGTTAGGCTACAGATGACTAATAATAATAACTATTATTCTGCATTAGCAATAATGGATTTGCAATAATGGCGATGAGTTTGCTTTTTTATATATTTCCAATAGACGAGACAAGATGTGAAAGTGCTCTCTTTCGTGAATTACTCAGGTGTAGAATGGGTGGACTGGTGGTTGGGAAGAGAAGTAGAGTAATTTTTTTTTTTTTTTTTTTGATAGTCCAAAACTTTTAAGGTCATTGAATATTCAGTTCCGTGTATATATCCCAAATATCCTAAAGCAGAGGGGAGTAATTATTTTGACTGGAGGCGGGTAAATTATTTGTAAAATTTTGACATAACATTTAATGTTTGAAAAATGTAATAAAAAAGTAATAAATTTTATAAAAACAACTAAAAAATCAAATTACCATGACTTTATTCTTAAAAGTATAAATCTAATTTTATTATTTAATGTGACAAATGCGTCCTATCGTAGTTCTTAACTATTCTTTAGAAGTCTGGAGTAAGGTTGAGATTCCCATTACCGTCTGCAAATTTTTGTCTGTTATAATTCTTCTGTTTTTGTTCTTCTTTATTTTCCTACATAAAAGCTTTGATTACAAATGTATGTGGAACCCAAAACCAAAACTTTTTATGAAAACCAAAACCCAAGATATACTTGGGACAAATATCAGCATCCCAGCATTATACTTTTGTTGTAGTGTATTATCAACCTTAATATCAATGAACTCGAGTTGTTGCTTATCAGGCGCTGCATCAACAAAACCCACAAATACGTATGGACTGATATACTTATCTATCAGATATACTTATATATCTGATATACTTATATATATACTTATGAATACTTATATAGCATATAAGTAGATTAGTAAAACGACTTTAAATTACAAAAAAATCGAATGAATTCACTATTTGTATTCTACCTTGTCTATTATGGTCACGATCACCTCTCTCTCTTGTGGCTCGTGCGTATAAAGTTGTGGTGTCAGATTAGGTCGCGGGACACACACGACAACTCGACGGGTCGCAGGTTACCTGTCCTATAGTATTGAGTGATCCAAGTTCCTCAAACACTGACAGACTATACTTCACATTTCAGTTGATCAGAGATATTTGTCTCTTAGAAACACGCACTGCATTATATGCCTTGAGTTTGGCCCAATTTTTTACCTACATGTTTTGTTAGCGAATAGTCTATAATGCATCCTCAATATATTTTTAAAGCATCCTTTTTCAAATGGTGGTTCAAGGCAAGAAATATAATTGTGAAAAAACAACAAAAGTCTTAAATTTTTAATCATCTATATTAGCAAAATATTTATTCTTAGTTTCAGCATTAATTTTTTTGAATTAGTGTAAAATTTAGGTGGCATAAATGTGAAACACAGGAAGTCTATACACTACAGAGACAACTTTAGGACCTCATTTATAATAACACATTAAAGATAATGAGTTGAAATTGATCCATTTAAACAACTAACATTAGAAACAAATTTAAAAGTCAAACTTTGTTTCGAGGAAAACAAAAGTATTTTTTTTTTTTAAAAAAAAAACAATAATAAAAGAGGAACAAATTTAGATTAGGTGAGAAATAATAATATAGACTTTGGTTTCTTGAGAGAAATTATCGCAAAGTTTTTGAATAGAAATGCTAAAGGAAAATAATATTACGGAAAACTATAAGTGAAAGATGTTTTTTTTTTAAAAAAAAAAATAAGCAACCTAGAACTGAATGCATTAGTCTAGTTTTAGTGATGCAATTCCATTTAGGGGAGAAAATATATATGGAGGCGAGCCAAGTTTTCATCATGGTTTTATAGTGAAATACTATTTTAAGAAAATCATTGTCTAAACACACTACATTGCTCATGTGATGTTGAAATGGTTCCTTATATTTGAAATGGGTTAATATAAACAGTTGGGATACTAGAGGGAGTTTTGCGGTAACAGTGAGTATGTAACATTATTACAACTCCTAATAATCTTGCAGTAAGTGTGCTCCAAACGTCTTATTCTAAATGCAGTTCTAAACTCTCCGCTATAAGCCAAAGAGTTAAAGGACGTTAGTAGCCCCAACTGTTAGCCTGACTTTTCAACTTAATTCCTCTTAACACCTTATTGTAATTACACACTCTGAACGTGTTCTTAAGAAATAGATAAACGCTACTTCGTATAATAGCCAAAGCTATCTGCTACTTATTTAATCCAAACAAATATATTTTAAGTAAATAAATCGAATTATGATATTATTACTATATTTTCACCAAAATTTTTACTCAATAGGGTCTAAGATATAGTCGCTTCAATAATCTCATAATCAAAGCCAAAATTATATCATTTTTATGTTATTTTTACTATTTATATTATAAATGTAATTAATCTCATAGACCAAGCATAGCTGCTACCAGCCTGTCAAGGAATATAAAGTAATAAGAAATGATTATTATCCTACAACTTACGCTGGTACTTTAATGTGGACTTCAAGGAACTGAATATTCATTGAACTTAACAGTTTTTGCACTATGCAAAGAAAGAAATCACTTCTGTTCCTGACAACCAGTCCATCCATTCTACAGCTGACTAATCCATGAAAGAGAGCAAGCACTCAAAAATTTGCAGAATACCTCTCAGTAGATTATTCAGCTTTTAAATCAATGTGCCTTCTCTAAGTTGTCTTAATTTAACAGTACAAAACTTAATATACCATAAGAATATCACAGCAATATGTCGACAACGCTCGCAATATACGTACTCGTATATGACACCATTTGCCAATTCAAGAAATACACCCTTATCAAAGTCTGTGTGTTATCTCTTCATTTTCTAATTCTTGGAAAGATGATAGCTAAGTTGTGAAAATACAAATCAGCATGGTCATATAAATTTCTGCTCATATATCATTTGGTACATTTTTTTACGTTACTTCTTCCCAGTACAGTAAAATTTGGTTCTCTGAGACTTGATTTATTACTATCATTTATTAAAAACAATGTCCATAACTTTACCAGAAGTAGAACTGTATAAATTATATGAAATAAAGAATATTATAAAGTACACATTTATAAATTACTAAATGTAATTTATGTAATTTGTGTATTTATAAATTAAACAAGGTTCATTAACTTGACAATGGACAATTGTATTATATTTATATTGACTATAACAATAAATGCACTTATAGTAAAGTTAAGTGTAGGTAACTTCAGTTTTCTAAGTTGTTTATTATAAGGTACACTATAAAAAGAAATATATTTTTATATTTTGACAGATTTAGTAGTTTTGTGAGAAATAAATCATTGGTCTTTTTCAATTATCACACTAGAACTTGTCTCCCTCAGGAGACAAATCTATTTCAGATCTTCTGCTATATTTTTAAAACGATGTTGGGCATTTTTCACGGTTGTTATAGAAAATCAACCCAAAAATAGCTCAATATTTAATTAGTACGATTCTGGGGATATTGAAGGTTACTCAAATTAATTTGTTTAAAGAGGTTTCTTCAATATAAACTATTCAAGTAATACACCCTTATCGAAGTCTGTGTGTTATTTTCCTAATTTCCAGAAAGATGATTACAACTTTCACAAATAAAACGTTTTATTCATAGCCAATACATTTTTACCTAGCTTTTATTTTAAATAACATAAAAGAAAATCTTTTTTGTAAAAGCAACCAATTCTAATTTTTCTAAAAGGGTATTTATTTAGTTTGCACTTCATGCGCGTAACGATACACCGCAAGAATACTTATAGTTCATTAAACTAGTATATAGATATTAATCTGTGTGTTTTATATTATATAATATTATTTTATTTTAATAGATTTTACATACATATATTTGTAAAAAATTAAGAAATTGAGATCATTTTTCTCAAGGTCAATTTTCCATGATCAATTTTCCAAGAAGGAAAATTTTTCATTTACGACTGAATATTTTCGGTTGATGAACTTCCTTTCCAACTTCTCAAGCTTGCGGAAAATTAATTTTGCGTTGTGAGAACAATGGTTAAGGTAGTAGATCCTGCCTGTCAACGCGTTTCGATTGTCGGCAATCGAAACGCGTTGACGCAAAATTATCCACAAGCTTGAAAATTTGGAAAGAAAGCTCATATACCGAAAATATTCCGTCGTGTAAAACCAATCTTGTATAAAAGAAGAACTGCTACCGAAGTACACTAATATATATAATTTATGTAAATACAATAGTCAATCATATAGTTTGTTTTTTTAAAATGAATTTAGCTTATAATTTTTACAGATGTTAGTAATAAAATGTAAATAAATTCTGTGTAATTTTCTTTTAGTAAACGTTTAGTACAAACTACAGTAATGATTTTTTTTTAAAGTTACTAAGTGGCAGGGAGCTTTATCACGTTACATGGCATCGATTATGATTAATCACGGCTGCGTTGTCTTCCCTCTTCATTTCAATGAAACTATAAACCATAAATTTCTAATTTTTCATATCCTTGAAAAGGTTTCAATACAAACAATGAGAGACTTTCAGAGCTTTCTCTGACAAATCCCTATTAAACGAAATGGATTGCTTCCGTTCAGGAAGGCGTATATATCTCCCTCTTATGAAGAACAGATAAACACAATTAAGACTTTACAACTGTTTCAAAAATACACCAAAGTTTTTTTTATATCTATTGTATTTTTTTTTTAAAAAAATTAATATAGCATATGTTATGTTATGCTTACTATTACAAAATTAATTTATGGCTGACTTTAAGATTATTCATTCGAATGGTTTTATTACATTTATTTAGAAATTTGACTTATATTTCGTATTGATACTCATTTATAAAGCAAATAAGTTGTCATCAGTATGAGGACAGATACCACAATATCATTAAGAGGATTTCTACCAGTTTCTTGCTGTATTATTTCCCAATGTACTAATATATAACATTAAAACCAATTCTCATATAACTCTTGCCTTATTTTTTTGAACTGTTTCTATATTTTTTGTAATAATATTGATTCCATCAATTGATGGAAAATTATTTTATTAAAAGTACAATATTGTAGCACAAGTTTAATTATTATTACATTTTCAGCCCACCTAATGCAGTTATAAACACACCAAAATAACTAGGCTATTTTATTGTCTATAACCTCGACAGGGAAAATACCAGGACAGGTACCTACCGTTGCTTTTCCGGTGTGTCTCCCTCTCTCTTTTCTCCTGAACTAGGCTATCCGAAAATGAGAGTTAGTGTGTTTCTGTACTTTGTGTTTTACTATTCTTCGATTTTGAATTTGTGTATGTCTAGTTTAAATTTTATTTCTAATTTGAAATATATATATGTATAGAGAAATAGGAGTCCAAAGTTTATCCTTCTATGAATATCATCATGTTTCAAAAGCTGCCACTATCTCAAAATTAACCAATCTATCCCTCGTTTGCTTTCTTACTTATCGTTCTTTTAGAACATTTGTTTTTTCATTAGGCATTTAAATTTCGTACCATTCTTAATAGAAAGGAACTTATTTCTTTATCAATAATAATATCTAAGGGCGGGTTTTTGTTACATTTACATTTATATACATTTTGCATACTAAAGGTAGGGCAGGTAGACTTTGTTCTTGTTATCTCTGGACACTCTTGTTTCTGTAGTTTATTAAGGATAATTGGGCATACATAGCATTTTAAAAACAATACCTGTGATACTATTTGTTTTATTATATGTAATAGTAATTCAATTGCTTCAGGAATGTAGATTTAAGTTAAGAATGTTCTACTAAATCAGTGTTCCTCAAACGGTTCGCCCGGCAACATTCGTGGACCCTGGAAGGAAGCCAGCTGCACCCCAAGATTAAAAGAATAAATTTATATAACAGATTTATATTTTAAAATTTTGAATCATTTTCATGTATTTTAGAAACACCAAAAGTTTTCAAGTCTGTGTCAAGTCACTGCTACTTGATATTTTGAACTGGAAGGTAAATTTCCTTATTTTTTAAGCAGATATGGATAATACTTTCTCATTTCCTTTTTTTGGGTTTTAAATAATTTGTTTCTCTCTCTCTCTCTCTTAAAAAACTATTCCTTATAGGTTCCTATTCCAATTTTTAAATTTCAGGACTACATTTTCTCTATTAACATGAGTGAGGTGCCCCAAAGCTTTGGTTATTTCATTGGTGCGCCCTGAAGTAAAAAAGTTTGAGAAACACTGTACTAAATGATCTCCTACAGCAGAGCATTTGTTGTATCATCAGCAGAATATTTCGTCATTAAGCCTCTTACAGATAGTTTAGTCATTCATCTAAAAGGACTCCAACCTTTTTACATACCTCAAAGACTTTTAATTATGTGTTATTAATAAAGAGATCTTGAAAGTCTACTTCATTTCTTTTTGTGAAGGAATACGGGCAGTATTAGGTGGATTTATACTCAATAATTTCTTTTACTCACATTAGTATGTAAAAAGGGAGCCAGGCTAGCTCAGTGGTTACGTGCTCGCCTCTGAACTGATAGGACCGGGGTTCGTTCAAGAATAAGACCGGGAGCAAATAAAGAATTTAAAAAACAAAAAAAACTCACTTTAGTAAAAAATTACTTTATAAAAATCATAAAATGTATCATAAACTCTTTTTTATTAACGTAATTTTAACGAAAATTCTTTTTAAATTTCCTCACATAAGTGCTATTTGTAAGTATGATATCATTCGATTCCATCAAACAGTACACATTATATTCTGCTTAGAAGCTTTCAAATTCAATCATAAGTCGAAATTTTTACTTTTTTTTTAAAAAAAAAATCGTTTCAGTTGCTTTAAAGATCTATAAAAATTTTTCTGTTAAAAGTTCTGACACTTCCATGTTAGAAGTTAGAAGCTATCGTAATTTTTGTTGGTTTCACCTCTAATGTCGCAAAAAAATATTTTTGTTTAGAATTCAAAACAAAATTAATTAAAAAGAAAATTTGTTGAATTGAAATATTAGTAATAATACATTAGGAACGTGATTCATTATTAATGTATGCTGAGCAGAATTTGCTGTAAAATTTTGAAAAGCATGGTGTATACGCTTAAATGTAGTATCACTATTCTTACTTTCTTATTATAGCAAGGTCATTTGCTTATCCTTGCGTATCATAATCTTGATTATTTAGAGTATTTAGTAGGTCATCCACAACTAGTTACCACAATAAGAGCACTATAACACACCTTCCTGACGACAGCTTTTAATGCCCACAATTAAGTTGCAACAGATTCTACTCTAAGGCTATTTATCTTTCGTTAGATTGTTGTAATCCATTTTATATATCACTCTGTTATAATATCTATCAATTAGTTGCGATTGAAAGGCAGTTATCTAAACTGATTCAGTTTACAAAAATCAACCCAAAATGATTACTTAAAACTTAAGGAGTTCAAATATTTGTAATAAAAGTATTTAAGTTTTGTTGATTTTCTTAACAGATAGGTATATTTACTATTATTAAGATGTTAAAAATTTGCTAAAACGTTTTTATAATACTACAGATAAAACTTAAAAGTTGAAGAACTTAAAAGATACTACAGTTACTTAAAAGTTGAACTGTAACGTTTAGATATATAGCACCACATTAGCTATATATCCTTCACCCTGTAAAGCATGAAAAAAACGTATGGTTACTCGGCGTATGGGTAGATTGATTTTATTGTTATAAGAATTTTATTTTTGTTACTTTTTATTAATTTTGTGAACTTTTTGATTTTTTTTTAATTTCTTCTATATACTGTAAAACAAGATTATATTTTACATTACGTCGTGTGCATTTTAACCCTAGTAGCAGATGTAATCCAATGGTTTAAATATGTACGGATCAACTAGTTAAAAAACCACCTATTTAAAAAAGTGTATAAAAAAAATGAAGCACCTAAAATAAGATGGCATTCAGAAACTCAACATCATACAAACAATGGCTTTATTGTATTTTATTAAAGCTAAGTTTAAATTTCAAAGTTTGAATATCATAAAGGTGTTCAGAATATAATTTAGAGGAATAAAAACTGGAAAGAATTTAAGGTAAAGTAGTTTTTGAGTAGTATACTGCAATAATCCGTCAGTATGAAAGACATTGGCTTTGTAGATATACATAGAACTGTGCTGTAGGATCAGTGTGTTGTAATAATGGTGTGAATTATAATTGAAACGGCGTGGAATGCATAAAATAGTCAGTACAGATCATTCTTTCGGTGTTCAACAAATGTTTGTCTAGTGCAGGGATTCCAATCTTTGTTTGCTTGTAGACCCTCTGAGAGATACCTTATCATTTGTCATCTCTGCATGATCTGCACAACTTAAATATCATCATGTAATGTTTTTGGTAAATAAAACACTCTAAGAATAAAATATCATTAATGTGATAAGTTGATTTCCAAACAAAAAGACTTATTTAAAAAAAAAATTAAAAAAATTTGAGTAAATCGTAAAATTAATCAAATTTTAATGTCGAGGAATATAATTTTTAAAATTCTACATATTTATGACAAGATAATGATATTCCCTGCCGTTTTAATGTTAAAGTTTGGATGTTTCACAGTCTGCTAACTATGCTATTTCTATATTTCTTGTTATAGACAAATAATGGTTTGAGGACTTATAATGATGTATATATGAAAATTTTTCATGGCTTCTTGCTTAGGATATTGAACCCCGAAAGTGCTTTTTCTTTTGATCGTGGTTTGCTTCAGCTTTTATGACATTCAGCCTTGCAGACCTTGCTTGGAACTACTGGCCTAGAGGTATGGTTCTTTTCATAAAAAGTGTGTTAGTCAGAGCTACCGTTGATTTTTATTGGTTCCACCTCTAATTTCATAAAAAAATACTTTTTTTAGTAATTCAAAAAAAATTAGTTAAAAACAAAATTTGTTGAATTATTAACACACAAAAAATTCAAAAGTAATACATTAGTAACATGTTTGATTAATAATGTATGCTTAGCAGAATTTATTATATCTGGAATAAACTAAGAGTCCACAATTAGTTATAACTTAAATCTATGAGAAAGTGCCTCAGTTGAATGCTAAGTTAGACACTTTAATTTCATGATTATTTATACGATACACTATTCTTTTTAATGGAAAAATGTGGTCGTGAGATTTTCACAGATTTACGTATTCTGCAGTACCCAAACTTCTTTTTTGAAGTTTTTTTTGACGATGTCTGTGATTTATGTGGATGGGTGGGTAAGTGTGTATGCATCCAAAAGTTTGTAGATACGCTACACATAACGCCGTTTGATGGATCGCATTCTCATTTTACACAAAAATTGATCAAACACTATTGATGTATCCTACTGTTTTTGAAAAAATTGAATGTCTGAAAAGTCACCCATCATTTATGATAATGGAAAATATTATCATTTTGGGCATAATCACTTTAGACTACATTTTTTTTCAACTAAGCTACTAACTCTAGTTTTGACATTTGGCATTATCATGGAAGTGGCAGAAACTTTAACAGAAAAAAATCCTTCCAGGTCTTTAAAGCAACTGAAAAAATACTATTTTTTTTAAATTAAATGTAAAAATTTCGACTTATGATTGAATTTGAAAGCTTCTAAGCAGAATATAATGTGTACCGTTTGATGGAATCGAATGATATCATACTTACAAATAGCACTTATGTGAGGAAATTTAAAAGGAATTTTTGTTAAAATTACGTTAATAAAAAAAAGTTTATGATTTTAAGAAAGTAATTTTTTAGTAAACAGCTATCTATGACGGCTAAATTAGAAAGGGGAACAATTAACAAATTTACAAATGACAATATCCGTGTTAAAGTAGTACATCAACAGAATCAGTTTGAACAATTATTGTAAACCAAATATTATATCTAATTATAAAAGTTATCTCTCTAGACATCATTATGAATATAAAAGAGGATTTTGATAATATGTTCTTGAATACATTCAATTAGTACTTATTCATAATTGTATTAATTCAGGAACTGTAAAATGAATTACGAAAATTGAAATCAAGAATAGTTATTGTAGTGTGGCATCTACCACAGCTGGAACTTTAACTTGTAAAAGCTTTTTTCACGGATATATCCTTGTCACAATTGTAAGTATTTTTCATTTGATAATATTTACTTTTTGGCCTTCTTTCTTGTTGAGGAAGGTGTAAGGACCGTTTTAACAATACTTATATTCTGATATTTATTCTTTTTTTGATCAGCTAACAATTTGGAAAGCTGACCCAAATAAACCCAAAGGTAGTGCCATCTAGCATTCATAATAATAATTTTATCTAACTATCCTTGTGTATTAAAGTTGGTCATTAAGAATTTGCGGTAGGTCATTTATAAATGAAAAATACTTACAATTGTGACAAGGATGTATCACTGAAAAAAGAATGCAAATTCTTAATGACCAACTTTAATATACAAAGATAGTTAGATAAAATTGTTATTATGAGTGCTAGATGGCACTACCTTTGGGTTTATTTGGGTCAGCTTTCCAAATGTTAGCTGATCAAAAAAAGAATAAATATCAGAATATAAGTATTGTTAAAACGGTCCTTACACCTTCCTCAACGAGAAAGAATGCCAAAAAGTTTTCTTTGAAAATATCCTGCAAAACAAGTCGAAGTATGATAATCCTCCTGAGTTTTTTTCTTAACAACTAAACTGGAAAATCTTCAACATATATTGAGTAATTCCACAAACGGACTTTCCTACTTTAAGGAGTTCTTTGGTATAATGAGGACTCTTATCCACTAATATTACTTGCTGTTAATAATAATACTTTGGCTCAATAATATTACTACTTATGCTCTCATAAAGCCAATGGTGGGATATGCAATGGGTTAAATATATCCTAAGATAAATAAAAATGTATCTATATTAGTTTTAATAATCTATACAGGCAGGCGTATCAAAGGATAACAGGATCAATAAACACCTGCACTATTTTTGATAAATTGTTAAACGTTTTCCTTTAAATATTTTTTACCAAAAAAAAAAAAAATTATTATTTCTAAGGTTGATATGAAGTTCAAGAAATTGCTCTTTCTAAGAAAAACTTTACATAATAATATTAATCATTGCCTGTATTTTGGCATTTACACCGCTGATCATAGAATATTCTACAACAGCATAAAACTGATCACCAATCACTTTTGGACTGTAAACAAATGATTTTAAGCAAATGGATCTTGTCTGGTGTACTGATGGCTCCAAAAAGTATTGGTTTTTGCAGTTAAAGAAAGTTTAATTTCTGATAGGTGCCTGGACATAATGTAGTGTCCAGGCAGAATGACTGAATTGTTCAGATCTGTGAATGCAGAGGAATGCAGCAGTTAACAGATATGAAAAGATTGAGCCCTGATATAGTCCCATTGGCCAGGAGTCTTTTTTGTCCCCCAAACCTCAGCATTTGTAAAGATGTACGTAAGGAATGAAAGTACTGTAAGAACTGTAAATGAAAGAAATGTAAGAAAATTTCTTCTCTTTCAGAAGAAATGAAAGAAGTGGATGAAAAGGAAAATAAGTAAATACTGAAAGCTACGTAAACGAGGCTTAATTTATCCTGAAAAGGTCATTTTAATTTATCATAAATGTCTTTAAACATTAATAAATAGGAATATTAAGGATTTAGAAATGTATATATATTATATAACCAGACATTTTCTTTTATATACCACTTATGCAAGCTGCAGTTAACTTTATTCAAATAATGTGGACTCTGTATCTAATAGGCTTTGGAACATTAGGTCACATTTCATGTAAATGTAAGCCAATTGGCTTTACGAGGTTAAAGACGCATCAAACACAGGACCATGAGAAGTTAGAAGTTCTTCTCTGAGAACAGTTATAAAATTCATCAAAGAACTTAAAATCTGAAAATTATTTTGTAAACGTAAAAATGAAGCACAATAGATAAGGAATAAAATTATTTCGTAAAAATATTTCCGAAATCATTTGATATTACATCTACACCGTAGCAATATTAAAATAAATAAATAACTCAATTAGTCAACAATGAATTTGTTATTATATTTACTTAAAGTAAAGTTGAGTCTGAGTAACTCCAAATTTTTATAACCGCGTTGTCATTTTATGAGATTCTTTAAAACATTTGATTTTTAGTTTTCAAAATAATTATATCATATTTGTTTCACTATAATTATTATTTCTTTAATACTTTGCAATTTTATCACTGGTATTAATTGAATTAAATGTGAAGTTTCTTATTTGATTATATCTGGTAGGAAACTATAGAAAATACAAGTTATCATGTCTAACCAAATGTAATATGGGTTTGATTGACCTCCTGAACTCCCAACCCCTGTCACAGTGGCAGGTAGGGTGACAGTAGGTCACAGTGACAGGCCTATTGCAGTGAGTACTGGAGTAAAAGTATATGAGAGTCAAGGCATGAAAGTAATGGACTGTATATACAACAAATAGGCTGATACATATTAAGTCAAAGTGGTTTAAGTATTTGTCGAAGGTAAAAACAACAGTAGGGCATAGTAAAGGAAGAATTACGTCATTACAAGTTTGATTAAATGTAAGCATTTATTTTAGTTTAATTAATATCTAAATTTTAAATATTTTTTAAATTTGAAGTTTTTAGGGTCATAGTAATTTTTCCCTGTCGTGATCATGCTATAAATGTATTCCTCGGGATGAATGAGTAAGACATTATATGGGATGATTAACACATATTAATATAGTCTATCACTTCATGTGCCAATTGATTTATACACGAGTTTATTAAAAAGATGTAATGTAGACTTAAATAGGGATATTTGAAAATGCACGGTCTTTTGAAACATCCTTTATTAGTTCATTCAGATATGTTTTCAGTCAAGTAAAGCTAATGGAACTGTATTTTGACAGTTTGATTAATGAATCTGTAGTTTGGGGTTTACTTATGTATTAAATGTTTTTTCAGGAATGAATTCTAAATGTTAACGAATTAGGAATGAATATTAGTAATAAGGATTCACTAAAAAGTAAACGTTAATTTTATTTTATTTTCATTACTTATATTTTATATACTTTGAAAAATAAAACCATGGATTATTATTTTTTTTATATATAAATATCATATACAAAAAAGTTTTGCCAATTAAATTTGATTAAAATGGCAACTTAAGTTTGGCATGTATTGACGATTTGTGTTGTTTGCGTAAAGAATTCACTCTAAGAAGTGCTTTGAAAAGTGATAGGGGCTGTGTGCTCAGTCACGTCGATGGGTGTAGGTTATGGGCGACAAAAGGTCGGCAGAGCGGTGACCAAGGCGAGTGCAGGACAGTGGGGAGGCCAGTGATTGGAGAGTCAATTGGGTGTTTGCGGTGGCCGCCTGGGGTGGCGGCCCCAGTGCACGCTGCCCTCTTTGGCGGCTGGTTTTTGCCAAGGACCCTTGGAGCCAGTGCAATCGATCCGTCTGTGCCCAGAGAGTGTCTCTCGCCACCCACCCATTCATACCTTATACTCGTCTTTCTTATCTCTATTCCATAATAATTCCACAACTAGTTGTGTCTATGAAAATTCCATGAGATAGAAGTTTTTCATTTAAGTTGTCGTGATATTAACAATCACTGCATTGTTCATGTCTTACAAATCACAATTTTTTAAAACACCCTCTTATAGTATCTCTTTATTAGTGAATATATAAACTCATACTACCATTTATAGTTTTTATTTTCAAATCACTATTATAATGTTATGAACACCACTTTATTTTGATTTGATGTATTCAAGTATCCTCCATTGCCCACAATTTGTCTGGAAGTGACCTTCTTACCCTTTTAAGGAAATCGAAGATCCGTTCTAAGCCTATATAAACCAGACCCTTACCTCATTCCTATAATGCCCCACATAAGAAAATATATGATAAATGTTGCTTATAAATCAAATTTTACTCTGAAGTCAAGATGATTCTTAGTAGAACATTAAATATCACAAAGTGCATTTATTTTTAAATTGCTCTAAGGAAAAGAATAATAAGATTTCAACTTATTCAAGATCTCTCGTAAAACTATCATATACCGATATTATGAACGCTTGGAGATATTATCTCTCCCCCTCCATCCCCCCACTCTCTCCCTCCATCCCCCCACTCTCCCTCCATCCCACACTCTCTCCCTCCATCCCCCACTCTCTCCCTCCATCCCCCACTCTCTCCCTCCTCACCCGTTACTCTGTAAAGCTCTCTCTCATACATGCAAATTCATAGATAAGTATGTTTAGGTTTTTAACCTAACCATTTGAGATTTATATTATAGTTTGAATTTGAATTAACAACAGAAAAATATAATTAAAACGCTTAAATAAATAATTATTAAGTTCATGGCTGTGGAATATTCACTAAGTGTTATATATACTTAATTTTATTGCAATGTAAAAAAATGTGTACATTGGATTTCCTCTTGAAATGATACTGGTTTCCTCTTACATTCTCTTCTCCTGCATGCTCTACATTCTTTAATACAGTTTTAGTTATCTTTTTTATTTATAGTTAAGAGCTAATCTAAGGAAACACAATGATTATTTATTATTCGTTTTAATATTTTAAATGATATATTTTGTTGATTCTTTTCTTGTATTTTATTAATTATAAACTCGATTTTGATATTTTAATCACTGCAAAATCGAAGCAATGAATAATTAGTTTAATCAGGATTTTCCTTTTATATATATATATGAATATATACTAAATTTAAGAAACTGTCCACAAGGACTATAAAATAGTATATATAAATATATAGAGAGCTAGTCGCTCTCTGCCGGTACAAGTGAACGCACGTACCTCTTCTTCTTCCCTTCTACTCTCTCCCTGACGACGAACTTCAGTTCGAAATATCGATCCAGTAAGTTTTCTCGCTTCTTCTATTTGTTGTCTTTTTTCATTTATATATATAGTTCATACAGGAAAGAGAAAAATAGATAAAACACACACAAAAAAGACTCACAACAATATTTCGACATTCGTTGTCATCGGGCAGAAGTAGTCCCTTTGATTCCCTGAAGCTAACTCATATATATATATATATATATTATATATATATATAAAGGTGTTTTGAAAATCACAATACCTTTTCATTTTTTTTCTTTTCAGCTATCTCTCAAAGAGGTATAAGGTTATCTGTATTCGACAGGCTTAGTTTTGCAGTTTTTATGCTTATTTTTGAACATGGTTTGCTAGTTAGCATTAAAACAGCCTTTCAAATTACAGTTTTGTAAGATGCTTTTCGATCACTATCTGCCGTTCAGTTTGAGTTTGAGAAGTCCTATGATGTCTGTACATTGATACAGCCTGTAGTGCGATTTACGCTTTTCGTGAAACGTTTATTATAAACTGTTCTTTACAAACCACTTAGCTAAGGACCTGCTACCAATGAGAAAACAACAAAATTTTAGAACAGACATTCATCTAAAGCCTATGAAAATGAAAGTCCATCCAAAGAGCTACTTTCCAACTCAGCATTAATAAAAATTCAATTAAGAGGACTCTTCGGAAAGTGTTATAGTTCTATTCATACCGTCAGGCAAGTCAGAAATTTTCTGAACGTCAAGTTTATAGACCGTTGGATCAGCTGAAAGTGTCCCCTCAAATGGGCTTCACCTCACACCTTGTAATGTTTTCCTTTGAGCTATAACAAAAGAAAGGTGTATGTCACTGGGCCCTGAGATCTGCCGCATATTAGGAAAGAAATTTTCACTGAATTTATTGAAATAAAGGGATAAATGTTTCAAGAGTTTACATCCGCCAAAAGTGAAGCTTGCATTTGCAGGTGCCTGAAAGTTGTCAAAAATTGTGGTACTTTTGTGAAGCTATACATACAGATAGCCATCAAGTATTGAAATATGATAATCAATGTACAACTAAACCTCAAATGACTCCTTTATTGATGCTAAAAATATCAATACACCCAGTTTTTGTGTAATTTTTAATAACATTTTAAGACTCTAAAGAGACTTCTCCAACACCCTGTTTATTTAGAAACATGATCTTTTCTGTATTAACGCTTCATTATATGCCATTTTAATATGTAATCAGTTTTTTTACATTAACTTTTAGTTTTATTTTTTGCACATTTATCTGTCATGTATAAGATGTCTATGATTCCATAACTTCCTAACAAATTGATTTCCAAGGTTTGACGTGGTAAAGCATAAAATAATTGCTTCATTAACTATATGATATAGTTTACAAAAAAGGTTATGTTTATATAAATCAACATCAGAGAATATTTACACATTACTATTATTAATTATTATATACTTATTAAATAATTTCTTTATACAATTTTTAATTATTATTGATATTCTATGTTGTTTTTTCCACTGTATTGACAAGGAATTTAAACATTTGGTATTGTTCAGTTCTTTAGTGAGTTTCAATGTAGATGCATGCATCAACTTCTCACTTTGTTCAGTATCATTGGTAACAAGATGTTGATCTTGTTTGCTTGGTCTTCAATTTTTGGTCCTAGATTATATTTCTCCTTAAGAAAATTATAAGGACTTATCTATATATTTGTTTTCTATTTAACTTCACTATTTTTGGGAACAGAGTTTAAAAGATACCATCAAAACTGAGAATAAATTGTTTTAACTTTTCAGTAAAAATATCTTAAACTGTGCTTGCATACGTACTTTTTTGTTTTCTCGTAGTGTAAGTACTTTTGGATCCTTATCCGTATTTTCTATTTTAATTTGTTAGTTTATTTCCACTTTAATGATTTGGAAGTTATTTTTATAACTCTTTCAACTTAGCGTTGTCATTAAGTTATCTATATTCTGATTCTACCTAGGTCTTTCCATAACATCAAATGTTATTCCTTTGTCAGCCATCCTGATTGAAATGTACTCATTGTTGTGAGCCCTATCGGCAGCGTTTCTGAGGTGTTTATTTAGTCTGTCGCCATTACTCTAAACTCGTTGTTTTCCTGCTTCACACTTTAACTGGTCACTTAATTCTGGTTTTACTGATATACAAACTTGTTCTTGAAGATTAATAAGAAAATTGTATGAACCCTTCAAAGGTATTCTTTAAATGACATATTACGGTCCGTGGGAGTCTAAATAAGTTTAAATATTGTTCGTTATTTTCAGATGTATAAATCACGACAGCCTGTTGTCAATTTAATGTAAGGGATGTTTTACTGGTGATAACCTTGTCTTTATCGTCTTTCATTTCAAATAACTAGTTTTGGAATTGTTATATTATTCTTGCTGTATTCTTATATAGACATTCTTTATATATTCTAAAGAAATTATGAAATGTTCTTATAAAGGACATACCTAATATTATATATTTTGTTCTTTTAATAAACGGCAGCTGGCATAAAAATTGTAGTAGTGTTATCATGAACGGCAATCTACTTTTGTAGATCTAATAGAAGTAATGATGGATGTTAAGACTTCATATTCAACGAAAAAATGCCCTTACAGGCAGAACGTTTACTTTTGATTATCTTAGCTAATGTATCGTTATATGGCTTTTCTAATTTAATCTGCAAAACTTTCCAGTTTATATCCGTAACTTTGATAGTCCTAGATCATATTTCTTCTTAAGAAAGGTATAAAGGCCGTTTTAGGTAATTTTACACCTATATTTTTCTTTATGGGAGCAGAATCTAAAAGGTACTATCAAGCATTACTCTTTTTCTAATAAAAGTACATCTGCATATCTTTGCGTACCATAATTAACCATATCATTATTTAAAGTATCCAGTAGGGCATTCACAACTACTCACAAAAGAAGGAGGACACTCCCTGCTGATAGTCTATAGTGTGTACAACTTAAGTTGTGGTAGATCCATTACTATTACTAATTATTCTTCTAGACTATTAGTAAAATTTATTATAGATCGTGGATCGATTCAACTATATATTAGTTCTGGTTCATCTGTTCGAATGCATCTAACATGATCAACATCAATATTCAAGAATCAAGCCACAGTGGTTCCTCTAAGGGTTCAACTTTTTTTCTTTTTATGTTGCATATAATTTGTGAGATATATTCTGTCGATTAGCCTTTGCAATAGGTGTGTTGCTTTTAGTGAAGATTCGTATGCATGTAAGTCTCTTTAGAATGAAAAAATATTTTTGTCAAATTTTATACAAAACAATAGACGTGAGAGACACAACTCTATTTACATTCATGGAGGCCAATAAAGGAATATAATGAGACTTAGAGACATAATATCTCAGTTTAAAAATTAATAATAATAATAATAATATGTCAGATTAATTAATTATTTCTTTCTTTGTATCACTGATCATCAAAAAATGTAGCCACACTACATAAAAAAATCAGTTATGAAGGAGTTTGATATTACATTTACTTATAGGTAAGTTGAGTGTAGACCACACCACATTTATTCTTACGTTCTTCTGATATTTATCTAACAAAATAAAAATATTATAAAGTGTTTAACGCAATTTTTGGCTTAAATCATGAGTTAGAAGGTGTTAGTGAGCGGCGATTTCAATTGTAATAAATCCCCTTTCCATTTAATATAATAGATGGCCATCAAACACATCCACATTCTGAGTGAACAAAAGAAATTTTTGGCTGTAACAGATTATTTGGTAGAAACATGAAGTTTTAACATGAAACCATTACTTTGGCTTTACAAAACTATTATTATTGCTGTAGTAAAACCAATGGTATCATATAGATATTGGTTGTGTGATATACAAAATCAAGCATTTATAGGACTAACTCGATTAATTACTATTTGTATTACATCCAAAATATAAAGACTAATAATCATCTTCCACTTCATACAAAAATTATATAAGAAATTATCAATTTTTTGTTAATTTAAGAAATTAATGGCTTATGTTGGATGAAACTTCAAAAAATTAAAATAAAGCCACATTAATAGTTTGACGGAAATGTCAGTTAGATAAAATAATATTCATAGATTATTTTATGAGGGGCTTCGAAGTGAACAAATGATCACTTGTATTGAATACTTTCTGATGTTAATGAAAGGACTCTGTTCTGATATTACTGACATGTCATGAATTAATGCTGAAAACCATGTATATAATTATATTTTCCTATCAGTTCTGAGGTAAAATGGATAAACTAACAAAAGTCTCCACACAAATGAAGTTTTATTCAACGCGTTTCGAACATTTTGTGTTCACCATCAGGAAGACACTATAATACAAATTATATCTAATCAGTTGCAAAATTAGAAACTGTTACTAATTTTGTAACTGATTAGATATAATTTGTATTATAGTGTCTTTCTGATGATGAACACAAAGTGTTCGAAACGCCTTGAATAAAACTTCATTTGTGTGGAGACTTTTGTTGGTTTATCTATTTTACCTCAGAATGAGTAAATACCACACAATTACGGATTGCACAACTAATGATTTCCTATCAGTACCTGGAACAAGAAAATGAGTACCTGGGAATAACATAGTAAACAATTTGGGAATGTTCGGTACCATACAAACATCCTCCTGTTTTGAACATTTTTGCAGTATACACCTCACCATTCACTCGAGTGTAATGACAATTAGATCAAGTAGAATGGAGTTAAAAGTTGGTGAAAACAACTATGTCTAATTAGTTTAAAGAGCTTATTCCTACTAATCTTATATTTGTATAGAATTCTATACCTTCAAAGGGAGAATTTAAAGATATATGACCATCTACTTGATATTATCTATTTAATTTCTATAAGTAGAAGCTATATGTGACATCATACGATGAATGCAGACCCTGTCTCAAGAAGATGTAGAAATCTTATATCACAATATATCTGAAAGATAATGTATGTATGGCTCTATTAAAGTAAAGAATTCTGTTATTCATAAATTTGGGGTAGATGTCAAATATACTTCGTTAATATATTTGATCTATTTAATCTGATTTGACTTATTCTATCTGATTTCATCTTAATGACACTTTTATTCATAGATTTGGGGTAGATGTCAAATGTATATCGCTAATATGTTTGACTATTTAATCTGATTAGATACATTCGAAGTTAATATTTTAGATTTAAAAAAATCAATAATCAATAAATTCTCAGAAGGGAGGATAAGCATTAGAAGATTTCGTTTTGTAAAGCTATTTTCAAATTGAAAAGTGCAATCAATCACTCATAATGTAACTCCTTTCTTGATCTCTCACCAAATGTTCAACATGACTTGTTTCAGTACGAGTGAGACAGATGAAGATCACATCTCTTAGTTGAGAGATTTTAGTATTATCTTACTGTCGTTTGGACGTTGATATATATGTATAATATATATTTGTTAATGATTTTTTTGTTCATTAATGTATGTTATTATTCTCTTTTTGTTTCTTCCAACATTCTTATTTAACTCTTCATTCAGTCCTTAGGTTACCTGCTGTTGTTACTTGTAACCCAATAACTTTTAAAATGCTTGAATAGAGTTCTGTTTTATGTTACTTAAATGAAGTGTTAATTAATTAAGTACTTAATAAATGTTTTATAAATTAGTTAATATAGATTAGTTTTTATAAAATACTCAGAAATGTGAAGTCTTCAATTCTTTATTTTTTTTAATTGTTCGGTCAAAATCCTTTATGAAAATCATGTTTTTTGATACCGAATGTGTACCATTCGGTGAATCAAGTTTTCTTTTCACTTAATATTGTTTTTAAATCTAAACATAATGATTTTCCTTTATTATTGATAAATTTATTATAAACTCATTATTTTTTTAAAAAATGTATACATAAATTTTGATGATTAAATTTAAATAAGTGATTACAAGTATAAAAATCTGAAGTGACCTACACTCTACACTCTACTAATAAGAAAACATACTCGTAACATCGAATTTGTTAAGAACTAATTGATATTTTTTGCTATTATCGTTTTGATTAATTTGTATGATTTTTTAATATATCGTTTTAATCATTTTATAAGTAATAAGAACCGTGAAATCAGTGATCAAACTGACATTCTATGATAATTATTAAACTGAGGGTTTGCCTGAAACTCATCGGACTCGTGGGTAACAAAACCCATACCTATCATATTGTCTCTGCTATTTTGTAACTAAAATCATCTTCATATCTTAAGTTCTTCAATGGTTTTCATAAATGTTTATCGAGGAGTATCCTTCACTTTTATAGTTTGATATAATTTGGCAAAAATAATAATCCTCTCCTAGGTAATTTGCTCGAATACAGATATACTGTGATCAATGATTCTTAACTTTTCTAGAGAGAGAATCTACATTCTTTGTACGAAGTCAAATACAGCTTGCATTCATTGCAGTTAACTAAACAAATTTCTGTTGATGTTCTACAAGTGGATTGAGTATTTTAAACTACATTGATTTCAGCTAGTCTTGATTTTCTTTAACTGTTTTCTATTTAAATTAATAGCCTTTTGAGATCATTTCATCTAACCAAGACATTTGTCAAGTTATTGATATCATATTGTATTATTTATTTGATATTTCATCTTTTGTAGAGTTATTTTTATTTTGTAAAATAAAGACGAAATTAATCATTCTTGGTATAGTTACCAAGATGGTTGTTAATCATCTTTGAACAAGGTACTAATAATTAAAATTAAAAGTACTTGACAAGGTCTTAAAGTCAAAGCGTCTAAGTAGGAGATGTTTATGTTTCACAGTTTCAAGATTACTCCTTATATATCATAGTATCACTGATTGATTTGAAGTCATCTCATAGGCTCCAGGTAGCTCTATTTTCAAGCATAATTTCATTTTGATCTGTGAAAAGGTATAGCTTATATCTTGCTTCTAAGCTGTCAGAATCAATCAAAAATTTTACAATATATTAAAAAAAATTTTCTAGTTTTTTTAAAAATTCTTATGATTTTTTTTATTATACTTGTCACATTGACAATAATTCAAACTTTTCAAGTTTTAGAATTGAAGTTTATTTATAACTGATAAAAAGAAAGAAGTTTAGGTTTAGTCTTTTGAGTTTTTGAGAAAAAAATGTCTAAAAACGCATTTAGGCCAAAAAAGTGACTTTTCTTTCGCGTACTATTACCCTCAAATAATAGGGCTCATCTACACCATAACGCCCATATTTTTGTAAAATATGAATTTGATCCATCAATAATTGTAGACATTGTCTAAATTAAAGTAAATTCTCTACTATTATAGTAAATAACTTTTGAATATATACCCACCCACACGTAGACAGAAAACATGAAAAAAAAGGTCAAAAAAGAACTTTGGAGACCTCAGAACATATAAATGCATTAAAATCTTAAACATTTTTTTTCCTGTTTAATATACTTAAAATGAAGTGAAAAAAAATTATTATTAAATATGTTAGAATAGTTATTTGTATATGTCATACTTATATGTAATACCTTTTCACTTTATACCAGAAACTTATAATTTGGAAACCGCTAATTAATCAAGAAATTAATTTTCATCATTTAGATCAATACATTTTTTCAGATAAAATATTTTTATTTGCATTTCTTGTTAAAGAAACTATACGATTACCGATATCTACAATTTCAGATAATTTATACTTAAATTAAACTGCAGACATTTGTAAGTAGAGTATATACTTTTCATAATATATTTCGCTAACTTTTTTATTTTAATCAAAAGAAAGATTCAGTTTTATGTTAAAAAAAAACTAGCTTTTTAAAGTTTTTGAATGTTTAGTAGAAAATTGATTTATCATTTTTGATTCATTTGAGCCTTGTTTGGTTCTCACCTAACGAAGATTGAAAATAAATTTCATTTATAAAGCTAATCAAAGGTTCTCAAGTTACAGTGAATAATTCATCCTCTAATACATACTATTTTAATGAAAATTATTGAATAACCGTCAAAGAAGAGTTAAGTTATGAGGAATAAGTAATATTGATTTTAAAATAAACATCCGTATTTAAATTTATTTAATTTTCTTCCTAAAAGCTTCAAATTATCTGTCAGAATGAATTTTGCTTAAAACATGCGCTTATTGATGCTTAACCTCTGGCCGTTGTCATTTTAATATAGATATCTTGTTCGGTCTGTGCGGTTTCCTTGCGTACCGCAAAAACAATATACTTACTATTGTTATACCGTTCAAATGGAGTAAGTGGTTTTAAATGTTGCATGTAATCTATCGGAAATGTGCAGTCGTTTTACTGTGATAGTCTTTTAAAGCCAGCACTAAATATATCTAAATAAATATATGTTTAAACTGAGAGTTTAAAATTATTGATGAAAATAATTTTGCCAATGAACCTCTCACAAATAACTATATTAATAACCACGACTAAATAATTAATAAGCCACTTTTTTCAATAATCTCTTTCGTTAAAAACAATAAAATAGGCTAATATATATATATATATTATATATATATTGTTTTCTATGGGTTGTCCGGGGAAAGGAATATGATTCGATGCGATGTTGACCAATGGGAGTAGAGTTACAGGTCCAAGCGTAAGGTCCCAGTTGCCCGCTGCTCAGCAAAAAGACTTTGCGTTCTGCCAATAGGTATAGAGGTTGCACAGTCCCTCTGTGTTAAATGATGTTTGGCAGAAAACATTAGCCTCACTTTACAGTGAACTCCTGTTCCCTTTCTATTTTTGATTTTTGTGGTGGTTGGGTGTTGTTGTTGTTGTTTACTATTTTCTGTTACGGATATTGCTGGATATTTAAATGATACTCTCGGTTGTTTACTGCGAAAAGCCGCCTTCATCTTCATGCCAACAGGGGTAGAGGTTGCACAGTCCTCTTGATTATTAAGAGATGTTGACACTGGAATCCAACTTCTTCTCGTAGAAACATCTTCAAGTTGTAGGTTTTGTATATTGTTCTCTTCGGTTTCTTATGTTCATGTTTTTTCTTCAGTTGAATGTTATTGCTGAGCAGCGGGCAACTGGAACCTTACGCTTGGACCTGTAACTCTACTCCCATTGGTCAACATCGCATCGAATCATATTCCTTTCCCCGGACAACCCATAGAAAACTGTATATAAGGACCAACGTCTGGGCCATTTCCTTGCCTGAAGATAACCAGAGAATGGTTGAAACATGTCGCAAATACCACCACCAGGTCAACAGTGCAGAACTTTTCATCACCTACCAGCCACCCATCAATAGCAGCAATAACATTCAACTGAAGAAAAAACATGAACATAAGAAACCGAAGAGAACAATATACAAAACCTACAACTTGAAGATGTTTCTACGAGAAGAAGTTGGATTCCAGTGTCAACATCTCTTAATAATCAAGAGGGACTGTGCAACCTCTACCCCTGTTGGCATGAAGATGAAGGCGGCTTTTCGCAGTAAACAACCGAGAGTATCATTTAAATATCCAGCAATATCCGTAACAGAAAATAGTAAACAACAACAAGAACACCCAACCACCACAAAAATCAAAAATAGAAAGGGAACAGGAGTTCACTGTAAAGTGAGGCTAATGTTTTCTGCCAAACATCATTTAACACAGAGGGACTGTGCAACCTCTATACCTATTGGCAGAACGCAAAGGCTTTTTGCTGAGCAGCGGGCAACTGGGACCTTACGCTTGGACCTGTAACTCTACTCCCATTGGTCAACATCGCATCGAATCATATTCCTTTCCCCGGACAACCCATAGAAAACTGTATATAAGGACCAACGTCTGGGCCATTTCCTTGCCTGAAGATAACCAGAGAATGGTTGAAACATGTCGCAAATACCACCACCAGGTCAACAGTGCAGAACTTTTCATCACCTACCAGCCACCCATCAATAGCAGCAATAACATTCAACTGAAGAAAAAACATGAACATAAGAAACCGAAGAGAACAATATACAAAACCTACAACTTGAAGATGTTTCTACGAGAAGAAGTTGGATTCCAGTGTCAACATCTCTTAATAATCAAGAGGGACTGTGCAACCTCTACCCCTGTTGGCATGAAGATGAAGGCGGCTTTTCGCAGTAAACAACCGAGAGTATCATTTAAATATCCAGCAATATCCGTAACAGAAAATAGTAAACAACAACAACAACACCCAACCACCACAAAAATCAAAATAGAAAGGGAACAGGAGTTCACTGTAAAGTGAGGCTAATGTTTTCTGCCAAACATCATTTAACACAGAGGGACTGTGCAACCTCTATACCTATTGGCAGAACGCAAAGGCTTTTTGCTGAGCAGCGGGCAACTGGGACCTTACGCTTGGACCTGTAACTCTACTCCCATTGGTCAACATCGCATCGAATCATATTCCTTTCCCGGACAACCCATAGAAAACTGTATATAAGGACCAACGTCTGGTTTCCCTGCCTGAAGATAACCAGAGAATGGTTGAAACATGTCGCAAATACCACCACCAGGTCAACAGTGCAGAACTTTTCATCACCTACCAGCCACCCATCAATAGCAGCAATAACATTCAACTGAAGAAAAAACATGAACATAAGAAACCGAAGAGAACAATATACAAAACCTACAACTTGAAGATGTTTCTACGAGAAGAAGTTGGATTCCAGTGTCAACATCTCTTAATAATCAAGAGGGACTGTGCAACCTCTACCCCTGTTGGCATGAATATGAAGGCGGCTTTTCGCAGTAAACAACCGAGAGTATCATTTAAATATCCAGCAATATCCGTAACAGAAAATAGTAAACAACAACAACAACACCCAACCACCACAAAAATCAAAAATAGAAAGGGAACAGGAGTTCACTGTAAAGTGAGGCTAATGTTTTCTGCCAAACATCATTTAACACAGAGGGACTGTGCAACCTCTATACCTATTGGCAGAACGCAAAGGCTTTTTGCTGAGCAGCGGGCAACTGGGACCTTACGCTTGGACCTGTAACTCTACTCCCATTGGTCAACATCGCATCGAATATATATATATATATATATATATATATATATATATATATATATATATCAAATGGGAAAAAAAAACACTAAGATTTTTCAACCGTAACAAGCGGTCTTTGTCAGAGTCAAAAATCTAACTTCGGTTCTGACTCTGACAAAATTGTTGACTTTAAGTTGAGTTTTTTACTCTGACGAAGACCGCTTGTAACGGTTGAAAGATCTTAGTCTTGTTTTCCCATTTCTTATTGTGGTTTGATCATTGATTGTTATTTCACGTGTTTATGTGAAAGCTTTTTATATATATATATATTGATAATTATATTATTTATTATTGTTTTGAATGTAATAAAAATAGTTTTGAGAAAGCAATTTGTCACAAAAAACGTCATTCCAATGGTATCGTTTCCTTTGATAGTAAATGAAACACATTTACTTGTATTTTGGTTTCCGATGTTCGAAAATATATCTCGTTAAGTATCAACATTATGGAATCTTGATCAATGATGTTATGAATAAAGGAAAACAGTAATTGAGAAGTAAAAGTGAAAAACAACCCTTCCCTGGAAGAAATTTATTAGTCATCCCTTACAATATTTCATTAAAGATATTCCTTTTTTTTTTTTTTTGAAAAAATTGATATATCTGTTATTTTAAGTAATAAAGAAAATTTATTAAATAGACTATTATAACAAATAAAAGAAGGATATGCGTATAAAATTCCCTTGTAGGGATTGTGGCCTAATATACGTTGAACAAAGAGGCAAGAACGTACATACAGTGGAGAAACAACATAAATATGATGTCAGGAAACAGGAAGAGTCGAGAGCATTGTTTCAGCATATAAGAATAAATATCATACAATAAAATGGAAGGACGCTAAGGAATTGATGTTCCTATCTTCAGACCTCAACAGGACCCTAATTGAAAATGTCTGACCAAATATAGTTTTGAAACCATAATCACCAGCAAACCGGGACTCTTTAAATTAGATAATGAAGTTTATATATATATATATATATATATATATATTTTAGAACACCTCAGAGCTTATTTTTCCCAGGGAAGAATCAAAATGAAGAAAAATAAGCTCTGAAGCCTTCTATACTATCTCGTCAGAGACCTACTACAAATAAATTATATATCCATATATCTTTTTAAAAATTTAAAAAAAAAAGGATAAAAATAAATAGTAGAACTCAAATTCATTGTTTTGACCCTTTTAGCGGAAAGTCTTCAGGAGAAGAAGTTGAGGGACGAGAAGACGAAAGCCAACGAAAGTCAATATATATACATATAAATATGTATCCAAAGTTTTCGTATTTTGGCATCATATATTCTACGCTATTGAGATAAATTTTCGTGGTCGAGATAAGAAAATTTTGAGTTATACTATAAATCAGTCGTCCATAAGAAAGAAAATTGCATATATATATATATAACAATATATTGATTTTTTTTATAAAGTTGTTATCAGCTTTTAATTTTAGTTTAGTTAAATGTTTTCTTTTTTTAATTTTTATTTGGCTTTTATTACTTTATCTTCCCTGTCTACCTTTCCTCCGAAAGTTGGCTACACTGTTTGAGTGCTTCAGTTCGAACGCCAAGTCAGTCGTTATCAGCCTTTGGAGCGATTCACTTCTTTTCCTGAAGACGAGGACATCGAAATATAGTAGTGAGTTCAGTGGTTTCCATTCTATGTGTTCTTTTTTAAAATCTAGTTTATATATATATATATATATATATATATATATATATTATATACGTTTAACTGTGAATCACAATCACAGAACTAAGGAACAAACACACTTACTGTCTCTAATTTTAAGTGTGTTTTTTCCTTAGCTCTGTGTTTGTGATTCACCGTGAACCGTTTGTTGTCCTTTCGGATCGTTTTTCTGTTTAGAATATATATATGTATACATCAATGATCGAAGCACACTAAGAAATAGGAAAATAAGACCAAGAAATTTCAACCGTAACAAGGGGTCTTCGTCAGAGTCAAAAACCCAACTGACTTGGGTTTTTGACTCTGATGAAGACCGCTTGTTATGGTTGAAAGATCTTAGTCTTGTTTTCCCATTTCTTATTGTGGTTTGATCATTTATTGTTATTTCACGTGTTTATGTGAAATTTTTTATATATATACATTTCTATTTTTTTTAATTTTAGCATTATAAATCTTCAAAGATATTACTGAGTTTAATATAATTGATTTTAGGACTTTAGTGTAATATGAGATTTCTAAAAGTTGATTTGGTGAGAGAACTGTAACTGGTTAGTGATGCATCAAACTCTCAAAACAGATAAAAATTAAACTATTAGACTGTTTTCATAGTATTATTGACTACACTGTGATTATTTATGGCTTTTAATTTAGGTGTAGTAACATGGGTAACTACTTTTGAATAATGCTTAGTAACTACTTTTCAACTTCATTGTAAAAACAACTGGACCAGCTATTGACTTGCGCCATTAACTGGCATCAATAAGTTTAAATTCATTTAGTATCTACCTTCAGAATCCGAAATTACTAGCCACAACTCAAAGGCCACTCAAATTCATTTTACCGTAAAAAAAATAATGAGACAGTTATTTTTCATTATCAGACCTGTATATGACATAACATCTAAACACATATATTTTGATTTATTTTATTATTATATAATAAGCTGCATATCTAGTTAGAAGGGCATTACGTGCATAACAATGACGTAATGTCTATGTATAATACATAAGTATGTATTATGTATACTGTTTAATCTATGGACTTCGAAGCAAAAACTAATTATCTCATAACGCGGAACAATATTAAATAATTTGAATTGGCTTACACTCAGCTTTGCTATAAGTAAGCAAATATCCGATTTGTTGGCAATCAATTGAGTTTTGGTTTTATTTCAATGTGGCTCTCATTTCGACGTTTCATAAAACATTCTGATAATGTGTGATCCGGCTTAAAGATGATCAATAATTTCATCTGTTTTATAATGGATATATACTTTCTTGTTTCTCTCCATTCCCAGGTCTCCATATACCCATATAACAGTTACAGCATAGTTATGTGTTCAGTTGTTCGTATTAAATAACCTACCGTCTGCAAAATTCTCAATGATGAGTATTACATCTAGAAACATAACTTTTCTACAGGAAAAACTGGCCAGTTATTACCTTTCCCTAGATATCATGACATAATCTAGTTCAGGGTTGCTCACACTTTTTCAGTGTGAGAGCTACCTATAAAATGACCAAGTCAAAATGATCTACCGACCCATAAAAGCGTATGCTACTTTTTTCTTACCTTGCATTACTGCATGAGCCAATATTGCAATAAAATAAGCTCTCAACGTGTTTTTGTAATTACCATATAATAATAATAATAACAATACATTGATAATGTATAATAATAATAATTAAAAATAATAAAATAAAATCATAAACAGCGGTTTTTTGTAGCTTTTCATTGTGCTCAAAGACAGAGGCTTTAGAGGAGGATCAAAACACACACACACACTCACAACTACATACAAGTTGTATGCGATCTACCACTATTGGTCTCGCGATCGACAGGTAGATCGCGATCGACGTATTGAGCACCCCTGATCTAGTTAGTGATATTATGTGCAGTTGATAGCCATTTTCAATTTATAAACATATCATGAATTTATAAAAATGTATAAACACAATAAACACATGAAACAACAATCATCGTTCAAACAACAATAAAAAATTAAAAAAACGACTAGTTTTTTGCATATTTCTTATAGTGGTATGGATGTTGATTGTTGTTTTACGTGTTGATTGTGAAATGTTGTTATTGATGAAAACTATGTGACATCTATTTTCACATTCTTATTGTGGTTTGGACGTTGACCACATAAATGTATAAAATAGTTTGAACCTGACATGGAACTTATTAAACTATGATGATATTTTTAATTCTGCTTAATCATGTTAAATTATTCCAATGTATTGACTATATATTTTACCTCTGTCCCAAATTTATGAATAAAGCTACCTTTTTAACAAAATGGAGTTAATTTGTGAGAAATTGAAGAAGTAAATTGTAAGTAGCTATTCTTAGATGCCCTTGTTCATAGATTACCCAATCAGTTACGTTTTTGTGAAAATATAAAAACCTACCAATGAATATGCAAATTTATATTTTTTTTCTACCTATCCCAGAAATATTATAGCATCTGTTTTTAGGCATATGTTTTTAAAAGCATTAATATTTTCTTCCCTAATTTTATTAAAAATAAATTTAAAAACGCTATTTCATTACTTAAGTTATCTCTCCTCCTAATAATGCCAAAGTTTTGTAAGACGCTAATAATAATGTTTACAATGTAGTAAAACAAAATTGTTTTAACATTAACTGTTATTAATACACCATGTGTCATTGAAAACTTGCCTGGCTTGATCATAATTTTGTCTACTAAATAATTCCACATAAATCTTGCGATAAAGTATTAACAGGCAAGTCTAGGAAGTCATTAAAATGCGTTTGTTTCGCACATAAACAATAAGAATCATGCTATAAATTTGACAGCAGTTTAAATAATCACATATGAACTATCTAGGTTCTTAGAAAATGTTAATTCCTAAGTCTTCCGAGTCCTAATTAATTTAGTTGAAGAAAGGAAAATCATAAACATTTGCAATGCTATTTATCTCTTTCTTTCTATTTCGTGAGTTTATCGTGTTAAATCACAAATGGCTCTGAGATTTGACTCTGTAGACAACCGCTTGTTACAGTTGAAAGGTATTAGTAGTTTTCTCATTTTTTTGTGGTTTAGATTTTAATTCTTATTTCAGGTGTTTATATATACACATATGATTTATTTTCTGGACCCAATATTCATATGATATCATGTTTTTTTTTTGAGGATTTAGGTCTTATGGTTGAAACTACTGCTCTTGCCAACGTTTCGACATATATTTATGCCACCTTCGGGACCATAATATTTTTTTTTTTACAATACGTACTATTACTACTACAGTTTCGGTAATTGTTTACATTTTGGATGTTTACCGGAAGGGTAATAGAAAGGGAGTGATTGATAAGTCTGGTATTAAACTATAGCTTAATTATTTAACTATAATATATATAATATATATATATATATATAATATTATATATTTTATACATATATATATATATATATATATATATATATATATATATATATATATATATATATATATTATATATATATATATATATATAATTATTTAACTATAGCTTATTAAACTTTGCCCATTGATATATGGATTATTATTATTGCTATTACATTATTTCAGAAGTACAGAGATCAATATTTTTTTAATTATTATTATTTGAGGGTGACTATAGCACTGCGTCTTAAAAAAAAAATATTTTACTTCCCCTCTTCTGTACTAAAGTACCCCAGCAGTTAGCTTCAACGGCTCCATGAAGTTCAGCACTTTTGCTGGTTCCAGCGGTAAAAGTTTTTCTATGGTTTTGTTGAGTGTCCCGAAGCACCTATCTCTGTGTAGCGAAGTTGCCTTACAGTCAGTCAGCAGGTGCAACGGTGTCTCTTCATCTTTTTTACATAATCTGCATAAACCATCATTGATAATGCCCATTCAGGCTTCCTGCCTCTTTTCGAGAGAAAGTAACTTCCTTTCTCCTTCTTCGGGACGGTCTTCTTCGGGTCCTGAGGTGCACTTGTGGGCGGTTGGCTTCCACTAGTATGTGCTTTTACACCCTCTGCGCTTCCGGGGGATGGTCTCCGGACTTCCTTCTCCTTACAGGGGAAAATCCCTGAATCTCTATCGGTGGTATTTTGTCCGCTCCGGCAGAGCACCATATACCGGAGTAAAACTATTTATTCAAGGGAGTCGGCTGGTGCCCTTGAGGCTCCGTTCATAGTACAGTAACCCCTGTATCATCAATCCTTCGGCACGGATCGCATAAAACCTTAGATTGGGGCTGAGATAAAAGGAGTGGATTTGGGGATTAGGAAGGTTGTGAAACGCAGGTTGTCAGGCCCAGCCCCTGATCACCTTCTCCTCCTCTTTCGTTTGTCCCTACATATAGCAGGTTAACAGGGCAGCCTTGTGAAGGCCGAAAGTCGGAGTTGAGTGTTAGAAGCTATTAGAGACGCTTAATCACTCCATTACTACCCGAGTTCAATATTTGCTTACATTAGAAATATGTTCTTTTACCACCATTCCTTCCTTTACTGCATTACATATATACCCGGGCTATTGTCTATGTTTGTTGGAGGTTTCAATACTGTTTCTGTTATGTTTCATTTTGAAAAAAAAATCAGAAATGGGACTAGCATCTTAAACCATTCCTGAATTTCTTACTGTGGTTTAGACGTTGATATCTATATATTTACCTAATGAATAGTTGAGTTTTCAATAGTTTTCATCAAAGTGGCTACAAATGGTTTGTTTCCGCATACATCAGTGATATATAAGAAGATTGTAATAGTACCTGTGAAGGCATAATTGTTTGTATTTTTGGCATTTTTTGTTTTAACACGACCAGATTGAATGTTTTTGAACACTCTGCATGATTTGAATTCATGCTTTCTGTAAAATGGTTTACTCTAGACTTGTACTTTCTATATTATATTTATTAAATAAATTAATTTTTTCGTGGTTTATTAATTAATTTAATAGAACATGGAATATTTATTTAATAACAAGTTATTTTTAAATCATTAGTTACGCAATCCGTAATTGTGTGGTATTTACTCATTCTGATGTAAAATGGATAAACAAACAAAAGTCTCCACACAAATAAAGTTTTATTCAACAACAATAACGCGTTTCGAACACTTTGTGTTCATCATCAGGAAGATACCAGAGTATGAACACAAAGTGTTCGAAACGCGTTGTTGATGTTGAATAAAACTTCATTTGTGTGGAGACTTTTGTTTTTTTATACATTTTACCTCAGAAGAAGTTATTTTTAGTTAAATAATTGTTGTTAATTTCAAATCAAAATATATCTTTTAATTAAGTTAGTTTATTTTCTTTATAAACTGTCTTTAGTTATTACTGTACATATAATATTTAAATATATATAATATTGATTTATAAAATTTATGAAATCTGCATGGCTGTCTGTGAAAAATTGTATTAGATAAATATAATACTGTGAATAAAATTTATTTACTTCTAAATCAAAATATATGGGTAATAAATTGTAAAGATGATCGACATTTGAAAGTTAATCTTTTAGAAAACACGGTATCCGTCAACAGTTAAAGAATATATTTTTCCTCTCTGCGATAAGAAAACAAATGGATAATTAGAGAACAATGGCATTGCAATCTGGATTAGGTCCAGAATTAATCAGAAAGTTTTCACGCTGCAATTACTCTTATATATTGCATTTGGAAGGCCATTGTTTAAACCTCAACCAAGTGTAGACCTACCCCGTGCTTGTAACCAGGACAGCCAAAGGCCCAATATTTAATTGCCGTATTATTTAGTGTAATAGTTGTTCCTCTCACTGAGTGGTCTCACAACACAAATATAAAATTCATTCTAACTCCTTTCAATTTCAGCTGCTTTACATTTTATATGATACATGTTATCATTGAAAAAAAAAACAATATTTTTTTAACTATGAAAGTTTTCCTGATGCTGGAATTAAACAAATTATTCTACCCACACAACTTTCAAGAAATGCATATTTTATGTATTTGTATTATCCAACTGTTTTCTTACTTAAAGTATGCTAAACTTTTTATTTACTTATAAACTAAAATTTTAGGAATTACTGGGTTGTTGCAACATTTATAAAAATAACAAATATTTACGAGTAAATTATACAGTGCAACGAAATACCTTTAAACAAACATTTCATTTATTTATTATTATTTATTTCATTAAATAATTAATTTCATACATCTTATTAGAGAAATATGATAGAAACTCATCTGTATGCTTACTTATACGTTAATGCTAATATTGATTCACATTTTTTTAAGAAATAGTTTTAAATTTTTCTTCGAAACAAAAAAAATATTGGTTCTTTATTATGTTTTATGAAAATCATTTCCCTTTTTCCGTTCTTTTTAATATGAATCAGATTTTTAAATAATAGTAAGTCAAAATAGAATAATTGTTAGCTTTTTAAATAAATGCTAACAACAGACTATAACTGTTAGTAGAGTTTAATCATCATATCTTTTATTCCCTTATTTAGATAACATCTATTATATTGTTATTTTGGATTAATTGTTAACTCTAAACTAACTTTTAACAATAATTTAGTTGATATAAAAAACTGTAGCGTGAAAATTCTTGGATTCATGATAAAAAATTCATATGATTTCAATGATCCCATTACGTTCGTTATTCTTTATAAATCTCTGAGTCTACAAAATTTAGAATGTAGTCCCATTTGTTTGGAATCCACGTTATTATCATTATCAAAACTAACTTCAATCCGTCCATTATGAATTCCCTAGGATATTTTCTTAAAAGTCGGGATATCCTACAGATTTATCTTACTATCCTCGTCTTTGTGTCCGCTTCTCCCAAATTGAACCATACAAGAAATGAACATAGATCTAGTAAATAGATTATTTACTTTTCCATTCGATTATTGTAATCCATTATAACATTCTTTGATTAGTACATTTATATATTAGTGCTAAGTTAATAAATTAGTAATGAATTAGAGCAGACTCCGAATTAGTAAACTAGAAAAATGTCTAGATATATACCCAGGTAAAACAGTAATTTTATCTTTCTCAAGAAGAAATACAGTGCATCTCAACTAATTGAAAAGACTAAACTAAAACTGTGAGAGATATAAAAGACGTAGTTTCTTCAGATAAAAGACAACTGGAAAACAGTTCGGTGAGATTCAGGTCCTCAGGTTAATAATAATAATCGAGATTGATCAATGACTTCAAATTTCAGATCCCAAATACATAAATGTAACCATATTAAAACAAAGGAAATGATAATTTATAATTTGAATTAGTTTAATAATAATTTTGCCTACACGAAAGTCAGTTAAAAATAAAATTAAGATTGAATAGATTATCAAACCACTTGGTATTATGCTTAATAATAGTAATGTTTAGCGTGAACATTCCAAATTTTTTTAGTATTTTTTAGATTCCCTGTTGGAGAGATGCCTTGAATTAGTTGTATTTGTGTCTGCCTGCTTTAGAGTCTATAGAAATGATTTTAAATATTCAATAAGTATTACTTTGTATTTTGAGTTCCCAACAGACATACATATTTCTTGGTTGGCTAATGTTTCTTATCAATCAATATATAGATAATATTGATACATATGAAGAAAACTTTATTGATTTCTGGACTAAAATACATACTATTTTTTCAACTTAATCTTTTCGTTATTCCAAACATGTTTAATATTACATATAGACTTATTATAAGTTTTATAATACAAATATAAGAAATTTATATATTTGAAGAAGAATGGTTATTTTCAAGCATGAAGTTACATTTTCACGAGTTTGAGAATGCATCATTTTATAAGTTTGTTGTATTTGGTAATAGATGCAGTCAGAATAAAAGAATCTTATTAATTTAGTTGATTGTTCTTTTATCATAGAGTTTGATATTATGTCGACATTATAACCATATTTAAATACATCAATTAATAAATTGATTTTCAGTATGAATGACAGTACATTGCTCACAGTAATGTTAAATTTAAACCACTTCCATTTTTTTTTTAAGCAATGAACTAATGAAGAAGATAACAGAATGTTTATTATAAATAGTATATTGAACTACGCTTCATCGTCTGAGAGAATCGAGAAGAAGATGAAGAGGATAAACATTGCAGGTAAACGGTTCTGCATAGAATATACAGCTCAGCAGGAACAGTAGAGATGCACTGATTTCCCCAAGCTCTTTACAGAAACACGAAAACTATCCCCATATATACCATAAAATATAAATGAAAATAAAAAAAATAATTAAATAATAATATAAGTAAAAAAAGAACATTGTCAAATATATTATTGCATAAATGAACAAAATAAATGTGTTTTGATTTAAAAAGAGTGTGAAATCAGCTTTAAGGAACAAATGGAGTCTGTTATATGTTTATACTCTAAGTACCTCAATCATCAAAAGAATCAACATAATAAGCTAAGAAAATTGAAAATTTCGACGGTATACTTTTACCCATTGAACGAATAAAATAATGAATCAGTTAGAGAAGAGTATGAGGTACCGGAATGGGGCTGTTTTTAGAGGAATCAAAATTCGTCAGTCTAATAACATTGCAGTCACTTTTAAAAATTGCCACTTGTGCCACTCTGTAAATCATAGGTTAATCTAGTGTAAATATACAGTGGTAAATTTAATTTAATTGGACTTCGAAGTAGTTAATTACCTGTAACGTAGACATTATACATTGAAAGTCCATTGATTTGCTCCTCCATTCGAAGGTTTAATGAGTTTATTCAATAAAATATGTTTTTATTTCATCTAAAGTGGTTTATATAAGAGAAATGCTAGTTTTTTACACGAGTACATCATGGGTTTGTGGTAGTTTTAAATTTTGCATAATCATATATTGTAATGTGATAATAATGTTGTGTTGGTGATTTTAGTGAACTATAAATGAAAGTTTTAAATGAAACAAATGTTGGGAGTTAAAGACATCGTTTTTATTTATGAGTGGAAAATGAGGCAAGATCAGCTGTTGTCGCGTGACCCAGCCCTTGAGTCAGTCACGTGATTTACTCTTATCAAACGTCTCCTTTCCTCAGCCCTTCTTAATTGGCTCAAAACACCCCCCACCCCCACCCCACCACACCCCCTCACCTACAGTCGCTCTTTAATTAGTGGTCTCCATCACAGAAGACTTTCTAACACTCCACCTTACAAGCCCTTATTAAGGGCTGTTTTACATAATCTCTCACACAAGTGACATTTAACGTTTTGCCTTGACCAGACTAAAGGGCACTGATCTGAGTTAACCTTGAGTAACAGTAGCCTCTTACTTACGACAGCACGATAGTGTCGTCACTTCCTCCTGTGTAACCTACTTACTTGAGCTACTTTTATTGACTTCTCCTGCATTCATTAATAAATGTCCAACTCACTAACTTAACTTCCAACTCAATTCAAATTTGAGTGTAATCCTATTACAGATATGATCAACAAACTCTTCAATAATGACTGACTCTAAATCGAGAAGTAATATTTTAAAAGAAAGAGTTGGTTGGAAGACGTTCAGTTAGGTTGATCATTTGTAAATGATTTCAATTTAAATCATTTAAATATGCTAGTAAAATAAAATTTTGTTAAAGAATATTTTTTTTACCAAAGAACTTGTTAAATTTCTACTTGAAATAGGTCAGATCATAAAAATCTGAGCTATATAATTTAAAACACTATACTTTTTTTTAATTAAATAACACGAGATTAAAGAGATTCATAAGAATAGCATAATTTGGAAATACTTTAATTTTAATGATTATCTGACATATTTACTATATCTATTGTGGCATTTTCTACCGTTTGCACTGTACTCGGTGTATGAATTCAATGTAGGATTAGATACCACCATGTTAAGCTGTTGGGTGAACAATCACCAGTCCTCGGTCGGTGCAGACTATATATAGCATTTCAACATTTCCAACCCTATTCACACCTATTCCCGTAATCAAAGAATAATTTCAATTACAAATTATGAAACGGATATCTCTATACAGTAAATACCCCATTTACAATATTTGACTCCTAGGAGCATCGATTTTTATTATTTTTTTTTTTCATAATACGTACTACTATTGTTTATTTTGAAAACTGTTTTGTTTTTTGTTTTTTTTTTCTGGTCGTCAATCTGAACCTATTTACAATATATGGTGGTCTTTAGTTGAATGCCATCTTTTCACTCTATTACTTCGTGTAATTAGCAATTCCAGGTCACGGACCTACAATTAATTGCTGTAATTATGATGTAATAAATAATTATGTATGAGTAATAAATGTCTCAATTTTTTTTGTTTAGTTTGTCAGTTTATATTACTTTGTAGTCGAAGTAATATACCGTCTTTTTCCGAGAATAAGATATTCCCCAAAAATAAGTCCTAGTGTTTTCGAGACGTTTTGGACTATAAGCCCTCCCCTGAAAATAGGCCCTAATTAAGATAATGTGAAAAATCTGACTCGTTAGAACATTGCTGTTGAATGTAGTAGGTATATCTAGCTGTCGTAATATTTCAGAGAATTCTTTGGAAAAAAAATAGTCCAAGAAATTCCTTGTTTACCTCTAAAGTTCGTTTCAAGCAGGCTACTTAGACAAGAAGTATTCATTTAACGATAGCTATATTGCAAGACATGAGAGATTCAGACCAATGATTCTACAGGAAATAGATTTGGAAGAAAATCCGAACGGAATTCAAAATTTTGATAATTGATGACGATGTTCCAGAATATGACATGACTGTAGTCGAATAAATTTAAACTTTTGTATAAAAATAAATATTAAACAGAAATATATAAATAAACTTAATGTACTTGAAGCCCTCCCCCGAGAGTAAAGCCTAGCACGGATTTTGACCTAAAAATAAACTAAGACAGTGTCTTATTTTCGAAAAAAGACGGTACTTCGAATACAAATAACTACGTGTTATTCCGTTGTTGTCAATCTGTTTAAGCATTAGCTTCTACTATTGATCAATTGATTCCTACTTGAAGTCTTTTTAAATATCCATATTAAAAGTCGCAGGCCTAAGTCATGCACATTTATTTTGAACTATCTAGATGAGAGTGGAAACACGGAAACTTTGCTTCGCTGCCTACTAAGAGCGTGTATTCTACTTAAATTGTTTTAGACCACAGTCCATGATTTTGAACTGGTGGTCACTTAATGCCTTTAGCAATTACTTTATATTCTGGTTGCTAGCTTTCTATTGAAAATTGACTGACTAAAATTGACTGAATCATGATTAAATAATATACCTATATATATAGCAGTTTGCTTCTCAACGCGAGTACTTCGCACTTCTTCCCGATGACAACGGATGTCAAAATATCGAAGTGAGTTCTGTAGTGTCTTTCTGTGTTCTTTTCTCTGTGTTAAAGTGTATATATATATACTTTTTTCGATGAAAATACGATCCGAACAAATATAGTTCAATGAAAATAAGAAACATAGACAAATTAAAAACACACACTACAGTCTCTAATTTTTGGACTGTAAATTAGAGGGTCTCCAACCGTCTCTGTACCAGTGCGCTTGGTTTTCCTCCCTTATCTCTCCTGAAGATGGTTCAAACCGAAAATTAGAGACTGTAAGTGTGTGTTTTTAATTTCTCTGTTTCTTGATGTACATTTAATTATATATATAAATATATATATATATGGAATTAAAGTATGCAGAACCTGCTGCATACTTTAATTCCATTTGTCTCCAAGAAGATTTTCTGCCCACTTATACTAATATATATATATATATATATATATATATATATATATAGTATAGATATAATTGTGTCACGTGTTCATTCAAACTAGACAGTTGTTGAAATTCACAGACTATTTTTCTTTGTGAAATAATTTGTAATGTAATACTTAGTTTGTCTGTGACAAAATTTATACTTCTGCCTATGAAAAGGGTTTTAAATAAAAACCAAAACGCGGGCATGGATAGTTTAATTTGAACCTGAAGAACTGGCCGAGTCCCGATAAACTTTTGTTTTATATATATATATATATATATATATATATATATATATATATATAAACTAGATTTTAAAAAAGAACACATAGAAAGGAAACCACTGAACTCACTACTATATTTCGATGTCCTCGTCTTCAGGAAAAGAAGTGAATCGCTCCAAAGGCTGATAACGACTGACTTGGCGTTCGAACTGAAGCACTCAAACAGTGTAGCCAACTTTTGGAGGAAAGGTAGACAGGGAAGATAAAGTAATAAAAGCCAAATAAAAATTAAAAAAAGAAAACATTTAACTAAACTAAAATTAAAAGCTGATAACTTTAAAAAAAAAAAAAAAAATCAACGATTGAGGTTAAGCCCAGGAGCCGATCTACCGCCCAGAAGACTAATAAGTGCTTCTTCTGAAGCTCTCAGAGTAACTTTCGAATTAGTCTGATTATATATATAATATCATATCATATATATCATAGATCATATATATCATATATATATATATATATTCTCTGATAATCCAATATAATTTATTTATACTAATTTTAATTTTTTAATTAATTGTATAGATAATTTAATGACTTTATTTATTTTATTGTGGTATAAAGTGGGAACTTATGAAAGTCTTTATAGATGGGGTGCAGGATATGTTGAGAGAGAGAGAGTGTGTGAGAAAGAAAGTGAAAGTGAGAGAGTGAATGTTAAATGAAGAGAGAGTGAGAGGGCAAGTTGAAAGAATTAGGTAAGGGGTCATCTTTTTTTATTTTTATTCCACCCTTTTGGAACATTTCATGTTCATCATCAGGTAAACTTCTAAATGAAAGAGTCTATGTTCAACTGGGTCTTAGGTTCATTTGGAAGTTTGTCTGAGGAAAGTAATATATATTAGAACACATTATACACATTTCTTAAATCAATCTCCTATTAAAAGTCAGAAACCAGACCCCACAGTATAGATAATTTAAAAAATATTTATAATTTATAATATAACAGTTTTAAAAGTAATATATTAGAAACCATAATATAAGTTTTCTAACTAATCTCCTATTAAAAGTTGGAAACCAGTTTTCATGTTACAGATTATTTAATAAATATATACATTTCAAAAATAAATGCCTGGTTCTTACGATATAACAGTTTTAAAAATAATGTATTATAATCCATAATATATATTTTCAAAAACAATCACCTATTAAAAGCTGCAAAACAGACTCCATATTACAGATTTTTAAAAAATTTATATATTTTAAAAATTAATTTCGGCATCTTAGGATAAAACTGTTTTAAAAACATTAAATATTAGGAACCATAATATACATTTTCTAAAACAATCTCCTATTAAAAATTGGAAAGCAGACTCGATATTACAGATTATTTAAAAAAAGTATACATATTTTAAAAATACATTTGTGGTTTTTATGATAAAATAGTTTTAAAAGTATTACATTAGAAACCATATTATGGATTTTTAAAAACCAATCTCCTATTAAATGTTTGAAACCAGACTGCATATTACAGATTATTTAAAAAATATATATATTTTAAAAATAAATTTTTGGTTCTTCCAATATAACACTTCTAATTGAAATATATTCGAATCTATAATATAGGTTCCAAAAACTAACTCCTATTAAAAGTTTGATAGCAGACTCCATACTACGGATTACTTAAGAAACATATATACTTAAAAATAAATTTATGGATCTTATGATATACCTAATTCTTAGTATATAATAAAATCATTTTCCTTCCCTTTTGTCAAAAAGTAATATATATCAATTTTCTCTGAGCGAGTGTTATCTTTTTCCTGCGTGCTGTACATTGAAAACTATGACTAACAAGACCACATGACCGCGAATACGACATCATTACTGTACGGACTAACTTAATATCTGACATGAATTACTGATATTCCAAGTTATAGTAGCACAGTAATCAATCAATAGAAGGCCTCTGGTCTGGAACTGCTAGTTACGACGTGCACTATAGTGCGCGGTTGTATTCGTTGGTCGTTGGTTGTGTGAAATTTGTGTAATTACACTAATTATACTAACTGTTGTTTCGTTCATTGTTAGTACCTGGTGTTCTGACTTCATACTGATGGTTTAGTTATTAAAAATAGTTCAATTCAACACTACCTGTAGTCAAGCGGGGTTTTTTTTTTATGAAAGAAGTTCAGTTATATTATGAAGAGTAGATATTTACAACTCTTAAATACTATGGTAATTGTCTCTTCAATAAGTATTTCTCTATCCCTGGTAATATAATCTTCACAATATCATATGAATGCATATTTGCACCTCATAGTTTTTGTAGAAATCTCGCTAGTTCTAATAAAGTTTGTGTCTCTTCCAATGGCGATAATTTTACAATGAAAATTCTGCAGTCAGAGTGATCAGCATACCGGGATCTCTGTTTTCTATGGCAGGTTCATTGAGCACAAAATTACCATACTGTTCAATTACAAACACTATGAAATGAAATTCTTTTATTCAATGGTTCAATACTCTAATTAAATGAAAATCATCTTATAATATATTATGTGAACTAAGGCCTCTTTAGTTATAAGAAGTTTTAAAGGAGAATCATGATGATTTGAAACTTCTGCGTATAATATTACATAATTTTACCAAATTTTCACTAAAAACTTTACATAATCTAAAATCATGTCGTGCACTCATGATATAACTTTAATTAAAGTCGAATATACATGAAGTTTTAAAAATGCGTCTGATCCATCTTTCAGAAGGTAACTTAGAGTTTGAGGACAAAATCATCGTCTTCGTGAAACATTTTTTCATAAGAATGCACAATTGATTTTTGCATTCTTATATCTTTATATTTTTAGTTTTATTACTTTGTATGCATTTATACAGGCACAAACAAACAAATAAACACACACACTCAGAGCCAGAAAATGACACTTGTCTAAATAGTTTATGACTCATTAATTATTTTTAAGTAATTAACTATCTTATTTAGTTATGTTTAAATTAGATATTTCTAATTTAGTTTAAAAATTAAATAAATTATTCATAAATATTTTTCGTGCAGTTTATATTTTATTAATAGAGTTTGAGAAAAGTCATACAAATTTAAAAAGTGTTACAACCTCTGATCTAAATAATGCTTTAAGTATTTTTGAAACAATCGGTTGGTCATAATAATTCTGAATTAAACTGTAGGGAATTATGGCTTCGAAATACGTTCGTAACAATAACGAACTATGGGATTGTCAGCTACTGTAAACTGTTTTCTCCATAAATAGTGTAATTTACGCTAATATTTTTAATATATTGCTAAAACATTATTCCAATAACAACAAAATTGTAATTTCTGCGTGTATCAAATAGGTTATGAAGAATTAAAGGGAAATGTGTTATATTACCTCGTAAATCTTTTCTCCATTTGAGAAGTTATAGTGTCACTCTCATTTTTACTGATCATTTTCAATCCTGTTCTACCATCGCACTTCATGCTGGGCATCTTAAACACATTCGATATAAGGCAATTAAGGCAGAGCTTTCTTGTCTTAACACAAAGAACATCCAATATATTCAGGCGTCGAGGGTCACACTAAATTGGTTGAAGTGTAAGAATGTTAGTTCAATGTAAGAGGATCACACTAATATTGGAAAAAATAGTCGAAGGAACAAAATAGTCATTATAATTATCTGCTACACTTAATTATAGGAATTAATTTTTTACTAAAATATTCAGAGATTTTATTAAATTTATTACTTTGAATCACAAAAAAGGAAAGAAACACTCACAGTTTTGACTATTTTGGCTTGACGTCACCTTAAGGAGACGTCGTCAAACCCAAATGATCAAGAACCATGGGTGTTTTTTTTGTCATATTCTGGTTGTGAATTTAATTGCTTTTCTGTCTGAACTGCCTGTTTCAATTACGAACACAACTCATGGCAACTAAGTCACACTGTGAGTAATTCAACTTTTCCTTTCTTCAACAATTATTCCTGTTAGGATTTCTTTCATTGAAGAGTTGTATGTGTATATTTAGACATTTCTGTTTATATACGTGGTGCACCATTTACTATAATTCACTAAAATAGTAAATAAGATAATGATAAAAATATTAATGTCTTCTAAGTCAGTCATAATTGGAATCGAAATCAGAATTATCACAGAATTTTTTGTTATTACCGATTATTGCAGTGACTTTTTTTAATTGTATAGTTAATATTATTTTGATAATTATATTCTAAACAACAACAATTATAGTCAACATTTAGAATGTACCTTTAGCAATATTTTGTTATAAACCTTTTTCCCTTCCAGCTGTTATGTATTTATTTTGCGAAAAAACTTTTCTTCGAGTAACATATGTAGCAATCTTACACTCATATATGTATTTCATACATTTTAAACCAACTCTCTTTCAAGTTTTAGAACCATAATACTATAGAATGCACTCTATCCATTTAAACATGTAACACTTTGAAGATTTATAATTTGTTTTGCTTAAAAGATTTATTATTTTGACTTTTATTATATTGTCTGTTGTGATTCCGAGGTGAATTTATTTTAAAACAGAGGATGATCCAGTAACAAAGTTTTCGGGTGTTAAAACCAATTAGTTTAAGTTTATTTTCATCAACATAGAGTTAGATTAAAAAATATTAATAATTATAGTTATTTTATAAATATGCTTTGAACAAGAAAACTTTTCCAAGTGTTATTTTTCTGTTTGGTATACACTATATGATTAACTGAAAAGAAAGCCTCGCTTTGTAAATATAAAAATAAAAAAAAATTATCATGAAAACTCCGATGTTAAAATTTTATCTTTGCGGCAAAATCAAGAAGAAAATTTTACTCTGTTGGGCAATAAAAAATCGTGGGGTAAAAGCGTTTGTTGCGCGTAGAGGCTATATAGAGCGAGTTTGTTTTTATCCCTGTTTACGTTCAATATTGAGTTTGACGGCAACAAGGGTTTAGTGCCAGTAAACAGGCGGCCACCTACAGCCCTCGTAACCTCCCCTAAACGCCCCCTTTTTATTTTTTATTTTTAAATAAAGCACCGTTTACAACCCCTACGTGGCCGGCGTTGACCTAGGTCGGGGACAAGCCCTGCAATCTACTTCCTTTTATCGGCCCATTTCTCATTTAATAAATTCTATTGGCCCCTATCAAATACATTAGGAATAAATTGGTGATAATTGACAATAAAGTTCCGTTCAATCAGTAAATATACAAGTTTTGGCTATAAATCTTAATTAATTGAAAGCATACTGATTAACTTTACTGACATATGTAACTTATTAAGCAACTTCTCACGAAAAAAAAATGAAGTATGCTTTATCAAAGTGATACTTAACGTTTCATTACAACCTTATTCGTTTAAATCTCAGAATACTATATCTAACAATCGGTCAACCTTTTTAACAAACTACAGCTTTCAGGGATATTTGTTAAAGCTTTTCGAGATGATGAATTAAATGTTTTGTTATTAGTTCTACAGACGCTTTTAAGAAGATAGAAAAAATATACATTTATACAATACAAGTTGCATTTGTCTATTTTTTGGACTAACATATTTTTTAGTACAGTGAGCATGATCTGTGCTACTTCAAAAATTCCAAATGTTGTGATTTCTACTTTTTTTTTTAAAAAAAATTAAAGTTTATTTTGAACTGATTTGAAAATAGCCTTAATGGTTTAAATTAATTTATATAGTATAAGAAAATGTATTTTTAGATGTTGCACAATTTTTGTTTTTTTTCTCACAACACTTCAATGGATTTCTTTTAATTAAGACAAGGTATAGTTATTTACCAAGCTTTCTGCAGCCATCTAATGATTTGGGGCTCACAGTTGAAAAGTTGTTCTACGTCACTCTCTGTATGCCAGATAATTGATTCAGTCCCATACCGGTTGAGCAAGTAAACAAATAATTGACGAGGAAAACAGTTCTATTGCTAATAATACGATATCAAGATGATCTTTTCATCAGTATGTATGAAACTATACCAATAATTAGAAAAACTAAATCCTTTTGATTTTTGATTTTAGAATCAAGCATCAGTTCTATATCAAAGACAAGAATGATGAAAAGAAAAGCGAAACAAGCATTTAATTTGATTAGTTTGGAATGAGATGATTATCAGTACTGTTTTGATATTTGCCTATACCTAAGAAATTCGCCTTTGTGGTGACGAAATTTTCTTATTCGAAAACTTTATATTTCATATTCGTATATTTCATATTTCACAATTCTTAAAACTTTATGTATTAAACTGAAACTTCCTTAACACAATTTAAATATTATAATCAGTATAAAAGTAATCAGGTATATTTGAAGGGATGCGAGTAAGTTGCACTTGGTGTAAATTATAGTTTAAAGAGATAGGTTATTTAGTCTTTGATAACGAGCAGCAGCATCTCGTCTTTACTTAATTTTAAGGTAAGTAATGGTTACATGCCTTTTTTGTTTTTAACAGTTCAACAGTGACCGTAATGTTGTACTAAAACATAATGATGGAATAAAATAATTATCAAAACAAGTGAGGATGTCAAATAGATTCACTTCATACGAGAAATGAAGTGAATTCAGCCTTCCTTACATTACTTTCTTTGTTATCAATGGTGTTCAGACAGATTACATAATACGGGTATGTATGATCAACTAAAAGCCGTATTTTGACGCGTAAGAAATCAATTTATTTATTTGTACCAACAGTAAAACAACTGTTTTGCCCAAGTGTAAAAATTTATATAGTAGCCCAAGGAAACATATTGTATTTGATAAATTCTTCAAATACAAATCTAGTATTATTTGATTTTCTATAAACATTTAATAAATGAATGAAGAGTTTATGTTCCACATCTCGATATCACATAATATGGAAAGTATTTGTGGCTCCTGTAACATGATGAGCAACAAAATATTTTCATTTACACTTAGTGATCAATAGTGATCTCCCTCGCTCTCTCTCTCTCTCCCTCTCTTCTCTCCTTTTCTCTCTCTCTCTGTCCTTCTCTCTCTGTCTCTCTCTTTCTGTCTGTCTCTCTCTCTCTCTCTCTCTCTCTCTCTCTCTTTCTGTCTCTCTCTCTCTCTCTTTTCTCTCTCCTCTTCCACTTAACTCACTTACTCACTCTTTTTATTATACTGTAGTAGTACAGAAGAGTCGAAAGTCAATTAATTTATTACTAATACTCTATGACTATGAATCAGAATCAACGCTATAAACTGATAATCCTTCTTAATATCCCATAGTTTACAAGGTAGCATAATTATTATTCTACATGAGAAAAAAGAAGTTAGTAAGTTAGGTGGATATTGTTAGTACCACACAGGTTAGATTATATGTAATCATTACTTCATAAATAGTTGTAGTCGTCCGACCGGTTTTGAACTCCGTGCACATTAGCCCTATTTAAAGCTATACTATTTTAAAAACTGTTTACAACTATTTGTTATAAAATTGATTTATATAGTAATATGAGTAATTAATTCATTACCGAGTTTCAGTTGACTCGTAAATACTGCTGAAGCCATTTTGTATGCAATGACTAACCATTTTGAGTTTTTAAATATTACTAAAAGGAAAAATTGTTGATATTCTATTCATTAACTTTTATTCATTTAGAAACGCGTTATTTGCAGTGGCTACTAAAGTCAGGCACGCAAACTGCACTTAAACAATTGTTTGTTACTTTGTTCTAACTTATCATGACTCTGTTACTCTGTACCTTGAGAAAGTGAAATGCTCTAAAACAATAAAAAAAACAGCTCCAATTTAGTCTTCCAATGTTATTTCCTTATAAATAATTTATTTATAGATCTACATTAAATTCTATTGGTCATTATGTTGTAATGGTTGCTCTTTTTTGCCTAGCATTCAAGAAAAACAAAACTATTTCTATTTATTAGTTATACTTTTTTTTGCCCTTATTATGATTTGCTCTTATATTATATTCATTCAGTCACGTTTTTCTTGGATTGCAATTTTAATGACAAATAACACTGTCTTTAAGAAACTGTTTGTAAATTCTATTTGACCTAATTCTTAAGGCAATCAACCCAAAATAATAATGGAATTATTGTTAAAATTAACAATTTTTTTTTCAATTCCTTTATCAATTAACTAGTGAGGGATCTGATTTGTGCTGCTCTCAGGCCACCATTGTGCATAGAAGTTTGCGAAATCTTGGACTCTTAGTTCAGTCTTGAACGTTACGATAAATCGTTTGATTTGTAACCCAGGTAACTTTTGTCGTTACTTAACACCTTTATTGCTATAATTATTTTTGTTTCTTAATGGTTGTTTGTTTTCTTCTATTTTTTGTTTTTTACCATTTTTTTTTCATTTTTGTTTGTTTACTTCTATATATGATACAGATACTGATGAGTTTATTACCGTTCCTCTTATTCATCGAGTGGTAAGGGAGTCTTATTTATAATTTGGCATGTGTTGATTCTATTTTAGGTGTCCGAAGATTTTCTTTTCTAACCTATAATGACATCATCTGAGCTCGGGGATGACAGATGTATGTTGTTCTGAGGGACGGTTTTCTTAAGATTTTCTTTTCTAGCCTATAATGACATCATCTGAGCTCGGGGATGACAGATGTATGTTGTTCTGAGGGACGGTCTTCTTAAGATTTTCTTGTCTAGCCTATAATGACATCATCTGAGCTCGGGGATGACAGATGTATGTCGTTCTGAGGGACGGTCTTCTTAAGATTTTCTTTTCTAGCCTATTATGACATCATTTGAGCTCGGGGATGACAGATAGATGTATGTTGTTCTAAGGGACGGACTTCTTAAGATTTTCTTTTCTAGCCTATTATGACATCATCTGAGCTCGGGGATGACAGATGTATGTTGTTCTGAGGGACGGTCTTCTTAAGATTTTCTTTTCTAGCCTATTATGACATCATCTGAGCTCGGAGATGACAGATATATGTTGTTCTGAGGGACGGTCTTCTTAAGATTTTCTTTTCTAGCCTATTATGACATCATCTGAGCTCGGAGATGACAGATGTATGTTGTTCTGAGGGACGGTCTTCTTAAGATTTTCTTTTCTAGCCTATAATGACATCATCTGAGCTCGGGGATGACAGATGTATGTTGTTCTAAGGGACGGACTTCTTAAGATTTTCTTTTCTAGCCTATTATGACATCATCTGAGCTCGGGGATGACAGATATATGTTGTTCTGAGGGACGGTCTTCTTAAGATTTTCTTTTCTAGCCTATTATGACGTCATCTGAGCTCGGAGATGACAGATGTATGTTGTTCTGAGGGACGGTCTTCTTAAGATTTTCTTTTCTAGCCTATAATGACATCATCTGAGCTCGGGGATGACAGATATATGTTGTTCTGAGGGACGGTCTTCTTAAGATTTTTGTAAACCCTTAATATGAATTATTAAAAGTATACCAGCAGCCACTGACAGATGAATTTCACTATGAGAACAGTTCAACATTATAACCTTCAAATCGAAAAAAAAGGGGGGTTTATACTGCCAACAACTGTCTTAGTAGAACATGTAAACATTTTTTACTGCATTCAACTACACTGTGACCTCTTTGTATTTTAGTAACAGAAATAGACTCATATATTGACTATTATATAAAAAAATAAAAAAGAACAGATTTAGTGTGAATTCAAAATTTCAATTATTTTAAATACTTTCAGAACCTATTTTTTTATGATTTAATCAATTTTTATCATAATAAAAATGAATAGAGCTTCTATTAATGAGTGAATTACATGAAATAATTTTTCCTTATTATTTATTCTTAATTAATAGAAGAACCTACAAGATTTTGATAGTCATCTAATTTTAAACTTTGATTTAATGAGATGAGAGTTTAATTTGTATTTATTATTAAATAAGTTTTATAATAGAGTAGAAGAACAAATTTGGCATGCAGAAGAAGACAGGTAGAGGTAGAGGATGTGGAAGTTAATGTCTGTTTCTGGAAGGAACTGGGTCCATTTCACAGACAACCCAACAACCCCTTCTAAATCTCAATTATGTACAACATCATTTTATATATATAATTGATAATTTAGTTTATCGCGGGCCCACAGTGTGCGGGTAGATGACGGTGCTAGTGGTGGCTTGATTTAGGGGACCTCCACATTTTCTTAATGGCTTCTCCCTCTCCAATAATGGCTAGCTTTATTTGGACAGTTCCCAACTCAATTTCGCCATTAATACGACTTTTAGATACGCAAACAAAGCAACCTTGTCTGCCATCTTATGTTGTCTGGTAAATCGTCTTTAACCAATAATGTAGTTAAGGTGGCATTTTTTTTTTAGTAACTCAATGTTTTGTTCAAGTAAAACCGAGTCTTTGTTTAGCATCTGTATTGAAATTCCTATACTAATCTCTTAGTACTTTTTGTACCTTACTAATCCTTGCGCGTGCTAGTATGCTTCCTATTAAACTTCTTCATACTAGTTTGGTATATATCTATCTATTTCAACCTCTGTCATACCTCAAAACACAAGACATCGAGGGCCAACAAATTTTTAAACATTATGTTTTATTTTGTGATTTTTAAATAATATGTTGTGAAATAGCTTAAAGAAAAATGTTCTTTATTAAGTACAATAATAGGAAAGAAAAGAAAAAGAGTTCCTAAAACCCTTATTTTGATCCATAGTAGTTGCAAACGATGGTTGGTTAGTAGACGATTTATGGAATACCTTTCTGACCAGGTGGCTCGTGTCTCACAACTTAAAAACACACCGCTCATAACAGTATGTTATTCTAATCTCATTTAATTAACAGTAGATTGATGAATATGAAGTTAATTTTTACTGTATACCATCATTACGCACAAATCAACTTGCAAAACAGTGGTATTGAACAATTAATTTGGTAGTAACTTTAAAAAGGATGTGGATTTGGCAGGGAATATCCTGCCATCTGAATACTCCCTTACTTCTAAGACACTTATATTTTGATTTATTCCCTGTCTTTTTCTTTGCAATATTCGTGTTTTTATTCATTTTGCTATTTTATTTTATTGGAAATTATATATCTGTTCCGATATAAATGATATAAATCTAAGAATTTATAATGTCAAATTCTGTTTCATGCTTAGGTATTCTCATATTTTCAATTCAATCTAGGATATTTCTCAAATATTTTGTATTATAATAATATTCCATGGTTGAAAATTATTTGTTTTCAATTCTTTAATTAAAATCATAAAACTCTGTTATGTTGTATTTTATGCTATTCTACTTTTTAATAAAATCTAGTTATGAATAATGAGGAACAGGTGCAGTGTGGTTGAAACACAATTAGTACTATAGTATTGACATTCAAGTATTGTTCATGCTCTTTTTTTTTATGCAGAAAAACAGAAAATGAAAATATTGTATTCTCTACCTTTAGAGAGGAAGAAATTGTATCGGTCACAAGTCTGCACGTTGACTACAAGTCGTTCAAGAACTCTATATTTCAAAATAGGGATCTATATTCCATATATAGATTGAATCTATATCTGAAGACTCAGAACAAAATGGTTAACAAAGAATCACTTCAACTTAATGATATTAGATGAAAATAGGTCAGAATAAACCCAAGTGACCTTACATTAGAAGAAATCTGTAGAATAATAATAGAAAATAAAAATATGATTTTTTTTCTAAAGAGTTCTAGATAGAAAATACTTTTTGATATCTAATTGTCATTAATTAAAAGTTTTAAATCTTGTTCATATTTTAGTAAGATTTTGTTCACCTATAGGATAAATATCTTAGAATGTACTTATCGCAAAATATAACCTCGAAATGAAATATTTAGATATTGAAACCTTAAACTTATACCGGTTCTCTTTCAAAGTCTGAATTAGAAACTAAAGTATATAATGTTTTAATAACCAGATTAATGTAAATCCAATTACGTTTGTCAATAAGATTTCTATTCATATATATAAATACAAATTAAAATCATTGATTCAGTTGATATGATGGTAAAATTAGAATTATTATAATATATAAAGATTTTCAAAAATATTTTGTAAGTATTACACACAAAATTAAAAATTAAATCTAAAACTGAAAAGAATATTAAGGTTGTCAGCAGCATAACCCTCTCGCAGCTGTTGTAGGAATATACTCCACTGGAGAACACGACATTTACGTTAGCTTGGAAGGGTCTTGATAGTAATATAATCTTTTTCTTATTTCTTTAGATTACAAATGGTATTGGTATGTTTCAGGGAGCCAGTTGAACGGACAAACTCTTTTGGAGTTCCCCTTTCCTCAGGGAGGTGCGGAGGGCCCTGAGGTAAGAGTGAAGTCGGCCACTCTTTGGTTGAGAGTGAATCACAGGACATCCCTCCACCCACCTCTCTCCAACATCACTTTCTGGGTCTTCAGAGTTCTTCTCCAGCTTCCCAATGCTACTATACTCAATAGTAAGGTGAGACACACTTTTCTATTAATAATTAATTCAATTTTCTTTGAAGGAATCATTGTCCTGAATGTTCAATATCTTACCTAAACACAGTTCTTCAGATTGAGGTGATTTGTGATTTTTATTATCTTGATATAAACGTGTGGGGACAAAGAATTAATGGTAAAGGTTATAATTTTTAACAAATGAATCACTGTTAAAATAGTCATGTAGAAGGTTGCTACATGGTTACCAAGTTGGAGCGAGCCATTCCGTTTTTATTTGGGGTTACATGCCTTGCAGAATCATCCCTTGTCAACAGCAAACAGAATTTTAAGCTGTATTACAAGATTATAAGAAGAAAATTATCCATATATATCCTCTTGTAACCTTATAATCTGGAATAAAATTGAGTTTGCTCTTGACAATGGACAAGTTGCAAAATAGTCCAAGGAATGAAGAAAGTGAACTTGTCAAGTGGTATATTTTAATAATACTGCTATTAGCATTGCCATTGTCTTGATAAGAACGCAGTACAAGTTTTTGAGCCTCTTGCTGCAAAACGCTAGAATTATATATTCTCGACATGGCTTTATAAAGCTTATTTAAAGAACATCATAGCCATTGATATGTCCTCTTTGAAAACTATGCAGAAATAGAACACATTCATCAATCAACTCTTAGTCTAGCCAAAGTGTCAATCAACTATAGACGATCAAACCAATTCTAATTAAACAAAAGACTGTCTACACATTCCAGTCACAACAAAGTGTATACAACTCCCCAATAATTACTGAGATTATAAATGAGATTATTTAATAATTATATTCATTGATTACAGTTCCGATCAAATTATTACAAATTGCAATAATACAAGAATTCAAAACCATACCCAACAAATTTCCTTCCATGTTTGCCAATTTTTAATCTGGTCCACCTTTCAGGAATTAGATATTTCATTTTTTTAAATTATTACTAACTTTGTGATACTTACAATTATTATATCACCCAAAAATTTATAACTTGGCGAAAAGAATTAAATGTAGCATAATCTAAATTTTATTGAAATAATAAAATCAGAAACTATATTATATATTACCTCTTTACAGATGAAAAAAATGCGCTGAAAATAAATCTAATTGATAATACCTGGAAAGAGACTAGTTTGTGGATATAAAACGGAATAAAAATAATTTTGATCTTAACGGCTATCAAATAGGAGAGTTGAAATTTACCCAAGAAACTCCCACTAAACTATCTCACAGATTTTTTTAAATAGGATGAAAAAAAAATATGACTAATGTCACAATAATGGGTGAATAATGAAAGTTATTTTATGAGGTTGATGTACAACATCACGGTGGCAAAATGTTTTATATCTTAAACGAGGATCGAGACTATTCAGGTTATCACAAGGGTAATGTCGTGATGCCTACATCACGTAGCACTCTTTAATACAAACTATGCTATCCGATACAGATTATTATTCTTTCATTTATAGAACAGATGCATATTATTGGTATAGAATGCATATATAGTATAGAATAAATACATATTATGTAGAAGACATATATATTCTACACTCAATGATCAAACCACAATAAGAAATGGGAAAACAAGACTAAGATCTTTCAACCGTAACAAGCGGTCTTCGTCAGAGTCAAAAACCCAACTGTCCCAATGTCCCAAAACCCAGTTGGGTTTTTGACTCTGACGAAGACCGCTTGTTACGGTTGAAAGATCTTAGTCTTGTTTTCCCATTTCTTATTGTGGTTTGATCATTGAGTGTAGAATATATATGTCTTCTACATAATATGTATTTATTCTATACTATATATTCTATACTATATACTACATATAGGACACACATATTATTAGTTCTCAACTTTTGACTCAATGGGAGAACAACTTGAAAGGTTAGCTAGCTGTTGGTGATTTGTACTGCAATAAAATGTATGATCAAGTCATGCATATGCATCATGCACGGTATGTACTCGTCTTTTTCTCACACACCAAATGGTGTACCTTGATAAGCTCTCCCCATTGCGTAGTGCACGTGAATGACCAGTTTGTAGTAAAAAGACTAATAGGAACACATTCTCGTTAATTCAGCAAGCTTTGATGTTGCCACATATTCAATCTTAAGTAGTAAACATATTCTTCATTTTTGTTGTAGTGGTGATTGAACACATCAATAAACTCTCAGTAATGCTCAAAATATAACTAAATCTGACCAACATACACCCCTTCAGACTTTAAACAATATGAGTGAAAAAAATTTTAAGGATACTAATGTGAGGAAACGTACTCAGAAGTTTTCTGTATCTGAGAAGAGGAAATGAATTACCAGTTTCAAATTGAAATGTAACTAAATAGGTATGCATTGATACCAACAAGCAACTGTAGATGGTTCTAACAGGGAAAAGCAAGAACAGTGAAGAAGTAGATTTATAGTGGGAGTGTCCTCGAAACGTTTCCTCTCTTAAATATTTTAAGTAGCAGGTAGAGGAATCAGGACAGTTCCTTTTCTGTGGCTCTATATACTATTTTCTGACCTCAGTTAGCCATTGGGTTTGATTCCCCACTGGCGTCAGTCACTGTAGAAAATACTCACTTAATTCATTTATTCTGTTAAACAAAAAAATTTGGTATAAAATAGATGAAATTAAATTTGTAATATAAATAAAACAGGTTTTAAATTCAGAAAAATATAGTGTTCGATACAATATTTAATGAAGTCATATTTAAAATTTAGAACAGATTGTATTTAAAAGATGCAAGCCTAAATTTAAAAAAAAACTATTTCCAATTTATTTGGCAGTGTGATATATTTCTTCAATAACTCAAACTGAACTCCATCGTTTTGCAGTAATTTTCTCTACTGTATCCTAATATAACTTTAGTTTTTGTATTGGTTTATGAACTGTGAAGGATATTGATCAGGAATTTTCTTTGATATAAATAATTTTCAATAAATTTTCATATTTTACTTAATCTATAATGATAGTTTGTAGTGTTTTTACTTCAGAAATAAACATAAAGTCTTTATATTTAATACTTTAAATTATAGTTATATATTTAGATTGTTGAAATAGATAGTAGCCATTGTTGAAATGGATAGTAGCCATTGTTGAAATAGATAGTAGCCATTGTTGATGACTATATGATATTGATCCAGGTTGTTTAGCATATGTCGGAGAGACTGATTTTGACGCACTCAAAAAGTAAACTGATCCCTATCGACTAAGTGTATCTTAAGGGGATTCGGCAGCGAGAATTGTACACAACCTCCCAAACCATCCCAAAAGCATACTAATTTCACAGAGTTGAGAGAAAGACCCAATCAAAGCACAATGTATGTCTGTACTATTACTTGTCCCTTAATACTGTGAAACTCAATCATAATGTTTCAACAGAAGAATCATTATCTAAAATATATGTATGCACTATATTATTATTATTATTATTTGAGGGTGAATGTAGCACTGCGTCTTAAAAACGTTTGTACTTCCCCTTTCTGTACTGAAATACCCCAGCAGTTAGCTTCAACGCCTTCAAGAAGCACGCACTATATAAAACAACCAATAGAGAACATATTCAAAAAAAAAAATTTAACATCAAGTGATTGATAATTTGAATCAAAATCATTAGTTATAATAGTAAATAACGTTATGATATTTGTTAAGTTTAAAAATATATTATAATTAAGTTAATAAAATCTTGCAAATAAAGTGTTTTGTTTTAGATAATTAATAATGTGATTAAATATTTGCATGTTTTTCTGAAAATATAATGAGATGAAGGTTTTTATTGCCCGAAGAAGATCCAAAGTAAAGAAGGATTAAAAGGGTAGACAAGAATTAAAGAATGAAATTGACAAACAGAATACAAAAGAGGCCTGGGGTTGTTGAGGTCAGAAAGGGGGTTGTTTTTTCTCATCGTCTATGAGTCAGTAAAGAGTAGAAGGAGGAGGGGGGGGGTTGCTTGTGATCTACTTTAAGTTCCAACTCACCCCTTTTGCGGGGGAGGGTGCTGTTTTAGCGAGTAGTAAGCTAACGCAAGGGGTAGTGACGGCGGGGGTTTATAGTTGGTCTGTCCAAGTCATTGAGGCGTCTCCTCGTCTCGATTGACTCCACCAGTGCCTCGTACCCGCTCTCCCACTCCACTATTGTTTACTACTAAACCAAGACGTACAATAATATTTTTATTTTACTCAAACAGTTTTTAATCCAACAACCCTTCTTCCTTCCTTGAATAAATTACTCCTAGTCATGTTCCGTTCGATATAGACTTTCAATAACTTCAAGTTTTATACAAGCTGCTCTGATTATACACATGCCCCTTATTCCAGAAGAGACTGCAGTGAAAAAAATTATCTCATATATCTCAATAATATCTTATTTCTACAATCATAATAAATTGATTAACTTATTTCAAAAGTTAGTGGAAATCTTAAAATATTCTACAATAAATTCAACTATGGAAAATTGCAATTTTTCAACTTCAAATATACAAGAGTCTTAATAATAAAGAAATTCTATGACTGATTAGAAGTTTAATTCATAAACACACATTTCTTTTATTTGAAATCTTGAAATGATTCAGCACAAAATAAGTATATAGTGGGAATCCTCTTTATTTGTAATTGAATGGTTTTTTTAAATCTCCTACTACTAATAATAATATATGCAGAAGAAAAGTATTTCATTCATTAATAACAAACATTAAAACTATCAATAAAATTGTCATATGTGTAGCACTTGAAAGATAAAAACAAGCCAGATCAAACAAAAATGCTCACAAACGTACTGGAGATTAAATCACTCTATGATCCATTTGAACCGTCATGGTTACTTATCGTAACTGTAATCGTTAATTATCGTAAGATTGGGGTTAGCGCTCCAGATTTGTTCTCTTTTTCTTCTTATGAACAATACTGTTGATTACTAGCTGACGATGTTACTAGAAAAATATCCAGAAGTATTGTTCACGTCGACTTTACTTCTTGTTGCCTTAATTTGAATATCATTTAAATCGGACAAACTTCAAAAATCCTGCCAGCTGCTATCCTTAGGCAGTCTCACAATCGCATCTCTCATATTTCAATTCACTCTTCTGTAGCCTCATAATAAGTTATTGTTGAATGATATACATTTCTCTAACTTTTGATTGCAATTCTTCTATCTGTCAATTGTTACTAACGTATCTGCTATCTATTCAGGTCCTGTCAATAACCATCCTATGTCAGCTTGCAAAAATCATACAAAATACCGCACTCACAGCTATAAAGAATCGTCTAACTATATCTTTCTTATCTTTTGAAGATTCAAATATTTCTTTCCTAATTCTCTTTCTTCTTTTATAGAATATTTATCCTTATTATTTCCATGCTTTCCTTTATTCATTCTATTTTCAGTTGCATCAACATTTGTTACAACTCAAACCCGCTAATACCCATTAGATTGTCACAAACTTATAAAATATAGAGTAAAATAAAATAATGATTATAAAAAGATTTGCTACCTTTCTACCTGTTCATTGAATAGGACTGTAACAGGTATTTTTGTCTGGATATCTATTTTTCAGTCCATACCCTAAAATTGATCACATTACTATATTAGAAGATGCACAAATGTTTAGCAAATCCTTTCGATGAGTTTTCTTTGGATCTTCTGAGGCCGTAATTATTATAAACTGACATCTAAACTCAACAACTTTACTATTAATTTTAGATGACTTTCTCTAAACGAACCCACACCACTTAGAAGGATTTATCTCTTATATTATATGATGCGTTTCTCATGCGGCTTTCATTAATGGTTTCACCTTCCATAATAATCTTACTGTATTCTAAAATACCTAGATAAACTAAATTAAAAAAAAATCGCAGAAAATAGCTAATATATTTCGATTGCCTCGTTATCAGGAAGTTAGATGTGAGTCGTTTCCTACTTCGGAATTATATCACATCTACCTTCCTGATGACAAGACAATCAAAATATATTAACGAGTTTCTAAGATTTGTTTTATGTGTCTTCTTTTTTGTAGGTTCACAAACACAATAACATATTATACAAAATATAACATAATAAACAATATACATAATATAAAATATCACGTAAATACCTGAAATAACAATCAATGATCAAACCACAATATGAAATGGGAAAAAAAGACTAAGATCTTTTCAGGAGGTCTTAGTCGGAGTCAATAACTCAACTCAGTTGGGTTTTGACTCTGATGAAGACCGCTTGTTACGGTTGAAAGATCGTAGTATTTTTTTCATATTTCATATTGTGGTTTGATCATTGATAAATAGATATATATATATTAAACGAAATGCGAGCCAGAAGGATTGATAACACTTAAAATAAACTATAACACATAGAAAAAAACGTAACAAAAAACTTACTTTTCAATATCTCGACCGTTATGGTCGTCCTCAGGAGAAAAAGTGAATTGACAGTCACCTGAAGAACTCTCTGGTTAGAGGGCTAAACTAGTGCTGCCACAAAAGAAAAAAATAAAGAAATAAGGAGTCGAGATTGAAAGAAATATAAAGAAGAATAACTGAAAGAGAACCGAAAATACAAGAAATATATAAAAACTATTAAGAAAATTAAATATATTGAATTAAAAAACTGTAATTACATAAAATGAAAGAAAAAAATAATAATATCAGTTTAAAAAAAAGTAACGGTTTAAATTCAAATTCTTCATTTACCTCTTGAAATGCACTCAATGTGATGCTTTCTATGTTGGTTCGGCATCTACGATGTTAAACCTTCTGATGAATAATCACGGGCTTTCGGTTGGTAAACGCAGTAGTCTCCCTGTCGCCACTCACGCCAATTCCCACTACCTCAGCTTCAATGAATGTTTCACAGTCCAAGTGCTAAAACAAGTCCCTAGTGATAACAGACAAGTTACTCTTAAACCTTCTTCATAAGAAGAGTACCAACGAGTTTTATGCATATGCATATTTTATGCATTTATGTTTATTGAATATAGGTATTCAGTATTTGTCTCATTACAAAGCTATGCTATTTAATGCTCATTTTAGGGCTTCATATGAAAGTCTCCTAGAGAGGCATTTCATGTGGTAACATGATGACCAATATTTTTGAGCAGTTTACTCCCTATAGTATAATTTGTACTTTGTGTTAAATTAGTACATATACAACATTTATATTTTGTTCCTCTTCGATGAATTTCAAGAATGGTTGAAATTATTCGCGTAAATTTATTTCACTGTGTTTTGAAGTATAAGCTGTAACAAAAACTAAACAGGTTAACACAGATATATACATTTTAATGCCCTAATAATTGATCAGATAGATAAATTAGATTAACTATGTGTTTAAAAATTGTCTAAAAGAGAGTTCTTTTTTTTAAAACTCTTGATATGTATACCGATGGTGGAGGAGGAAGATGACCTCTAGATCATAGGTTAGGCCAGGCGTGGGGAACCCGCGGCCTTAAGGCCGCATGTGGCCTTTGAACCGTGAAATGTGGCCTTCTACAGTTTGTTGAGAAAAATGTTTCAAAATATAAAGAATTACAATTATGGTAATAAAGATAAAAAAATTCTGGCATTTAGGAAGAAGACTATTCATTAATCATTGCTTGAAAAGTCTAAGCTTTGGCCCATTCAGATGGGTCTCCAACCGTCTCTGAACCAGTGCGCTTGGTTTCCCTCTCTTATCTCTCCTGAAGACGGTTCAAACCGAAAATTAGAGACTGTAAGTGTGTTCTTTTGATTTCTCTATGTTTCTTTGTCTATATTGAACTATATATATATATATATATATATATATATATATATATATATATATATATATATATAGTGTACTTCGGTAGCAGTCATTCTTTTATACATGATTGGTTGTACATGACTGAATATTGTCGGTCGATGATCTTCTTCTCCAACTTTTCAAGTTTGCGAAAAATTAATTTTTCGTTGTGAGAACAACGGTTCAGGGAATGAATTCTTCTTGTCGTGTCTTGAAAATGACTGCAGCAGACAGTCGAAACGAGTCGACAAGAAGAATTCATTCCCTGAACCGTTGTTCTCACAACGAAAAATTAATTTTTCGCAAACTTGAAAAGTTGGAGAAGGAGATCATCGACCGACAATATTCAGTCGTGTACAACCAATCATATATATATATATATATATATATATGTATATATATATACATATATATATACTTTTTCGTTGGAAAAACGATCCAAAAGTCTAATTTTCCTGGGTTAACTAATGTAATAAACGAAGGCAGTAAGGACACTACTGAATCTTTTGAAAGATGAAAAACAGATTTAGATGTACTGATCTAGTAATATAATGATAGATCAAGTATTTTACAATATAACTCTTATATAAGAATTTGCTTATCTATTCTTGGTGGCCTTTTGGGGAAGTGGACGGTGCTAAAATGGCCTTTACTCCAAGAAAGGTTCCCCACCCCTGGGTTAGGCTAAGCGGAGATCTACGTATATTTGTCTTTATGGTGCTATTTTTTTTTATTTTACGTGGTTTGTTTGCATCTTGTGTGAAAAGAATAAATTGCAATCTATCTTTGTTATTGTTGATATAACACCAAGTAACATAATCTTTCAACTACAGTCATCATGATATTCAGCGATTCTGTGAGAACATCTTTCGATCAATAGGTTCTTCAGTTTCCTAAACGAGAAGTCAAAATAGTAATAAAATATATACAATAGTGAAAATAACTGAATAATTTCTTCTTAAATAGGAAATAGTTAAGTCACATTTTTATTTATACAAAAAATTCAATTTCCATAGTTAGTTTGTCAGTTTTGAAATTAATGTGCTGATATAATACGAAATTTGTCGTAGAATGAAAAACAGTTATAAATTATTTATATATTCAGTCAGTAGATTTTATTTTCCTTTAGGAGTTCTTAGCGATTCCTCTAATTTTATAGTCATCCTTACATATCTGTGATCATTCAAAGATGGTTTACTTGACAAATTCTAGGGAGTTCTTAAGGATTATTAAGGTAGCATATTTATGCTTATTTAATATGTCTAATTGATTACTTTATAATGAAGTCATAAGTTATGCAATCACTTTTTGGTTGAATATTGGTGCTTCTTCACACCAGATGATGGGCAAAACGTCACAACCAACTATATAATGCAGACTGTTACTTTTACAATGGTCTACTAGCATATTTACTTTTGTAGAGAGAGAGAGAGAGAGAGAGAGAGAGAGAGAGCCTCTTTTTGATCTGCAAAAAGAGTGTCATGAGGGGCACACCACACCATCTTAGAATATCCTTCGCCTTCCATAGTAATTTTGAGAAATATTGATTAATGAGTAAGAAAACAACTTTTAAAACATATCATTTTTTAGAAGGCTTGCTATTAGTAACCATAAGCTCTACTTGAATCAAATTACTTTAATTTTTAGATTAAACATGTCAGTAAATTATATATTAAAAATATTGTTATCAAATATTTTGAATAGTTCTAAAAGTAGGCATGCTATGCACCAAAGTTAGAGTTAAAGAAACAATATTGATTAATTAATATATTACTAATAATGAGTATGAGAAGTGATCTACTGTTAATGTTCTTGTCCCTTGGACTGAAGAATTTACGTTCGAGGCTCAAGAACCAGTTCCTAGACTAGCCAATGTAGGGACATTTTAGAGAGAATTACTGATATAAAGTTAAGAAAAACAAAATGTAGTACTAATGTAGAAGCAAGCCGACAATATGACTCAGACCCAGGGTTGCAGAGTCGGATGATAAATGCCCGACTGCTACCTTTTTCCTTTTTTTATCCGACTCCGACTCTAAATATTTTCTATTGTCTGACTCATATTCCCTCTTCTTAAAATTTTTAAAAATATTGTTATATATATTTGGGCTATTTTATTGTAGTTAACAATTAATTACTGTATCAGGCATTAAAACTAAGCTATGTTCATAGCCTTCCCAAAGGTAACAAAATTCCCATAACATATGGTTCAAAATATAAAATAAATCTACAAATTTATTTTAATTTAATTTAATTAATTATTTTTTAAAATATTTTTTATATTTATCTCTTATAGCACAGATGTTTTTTTATTATACAATATCAAAAGAAAGAAATATATACTAAAATATATTTTTAAATAACATCTATGTACTTAATGTAATATATAGATAAAGGTATACAGAAAATATTAAAGAATTTTTCTTCTTTCACAAACCTTACGCAATGCCTTTTCATAGTTACAATGGATATCGGATCCCTCGATACTTCCCGTTTCTATACCCAGGGTCTGAATGTTTTTTGATATTCTTTGGTCAGAGAACTCTAGTTCTCACTTCATCCACCAATTCTATTGTTCAGTTGGCTGATTTTCTCCTTAGCCATAATACCTTTTGCTCTGATTGTGATTATTAACATCAAAACAATGGCACTAACATTGGCACTAATATGGCACTCACTTTTGCCTTTTATGGTGGAGCTGGAACAAGGTTTCCTTCTAAGGTAAACGCGTCGTTTACAAACACATTATAAAAAATAAAAAAATTTTTATTTGGTCCCAGGGTAAACATAAGTTTGACCTATTCCTCACATCTTTTCATCAATGTCCTTTACTCACCAATTGTCTAGTATGTCACCAATTTCGTTTTCAATGTCATTGTCACCTAAGATAATGAACATATATATATATTTCTATACATATTATAGTAACTTATTTATCGCAGTACCTTCATTAGAATAGTTGCCATCTGTTTAATACAAAGAAAAGTATCCTCAGATCGTTGTCCATGTGCATTCATCAAGTTTGTACCAGTTGAAATATCCGTACCTGCAAAATTAACAGAAATGTTACTAAAGATATTTTGACCAAGTAAACCCTCATTTGATATCAATGGAGAAGAAGCTTTAAAGGAATTACCGATTGAAATGTTTAAACTTAAAACTTACGAACATTGGGATAAAAAATGAGAGATTATTTGTGACTGTAGTTTGATCATAGTCACCTTTTAATAAATTTGATAAAATGGTACTATTTGGTTGTACTTATATGTGAGAAGCTGTTGATGAAAATGAAATTAATATAATAAAAACAAGAATAGATTGATAGATAATTGGTTTGCAAATAACCTAAGAGTAGCTGCCTTCAGAGTTTTTTACCAAAAATTGAGACACTAGTAAATAATTACCAATCTCATACATAATTATTAGATTAATAATCAATGTGCTTCAATAATTTATTTCTCAATATATCAATAATTTTAATATATATGAAAAGAAGTGTTTAAAAAATATATCAATAAATCTTTTTAGCTTTTACCATTTTTGTTTCCCAAACTAAACTATTAAAAGTTACCCATAAGTATATAAAATTATAAATAATAAAAATCAGTAATGTAATATATGTTTATGTATATAGTATATAATAAGTATAACCGTGTATACATACATATTTTGTAAATCTATAATTATTGTTCCTGGGAGACAGGCAAATATGGGAAAATATAATCTAACCCACGGGGGAAGAAAGGTTACCGTTGCGTATTTAACAGTTCATATGTGTTAGTGAGTGTTTTTATTCCATTTGTTGATTGTAAAATTTTTACTGCAGTGTCAATAATCAACATTGAAAACAAAAATCAAAATATAACTCTATAAGACAGTGGTTTACGTCTGTAAATTGTTAAGGTGTTCTGCTGATGCTCTCATCTGTGCAACAAACTGCACGCTAAAGAAGAAATGTCCATTTGCTCATTCAATGTCGACCCTGTTTTTTTCCTTTCCGTGAGTTACGCTTAAAATCGTGTATCGCTCTACAACATTTTAGTTTACGTTTGATAGTGTTCTGTTTAGAATTTTCTCAAATCTACGCTTACATTTTATTATTATACTTGCATATTTGATTTTTTATCAGTACTCTCACAATTTTTTAAGAATTCTCAGGCTCACTCTAAAACTACATAAAATTTATTATTGATATTATTTTTCAATCATTCATAACTTATATGAGCTTATATACCAGTCATTAACTTTAATTTAACGAAAAGCAAACAACACTCATGAAAAACTGATAAAATGTAAGTTAAATTATTATTCAATTACACCAGAATTGTTAATAATAAACCTATTTTGTCAGTACAAGTAAACTATTCCTTAAGAACTAATAACAAGAAAATATTAAAGAAACCTACTGAGATCTTTTTAATAGGGATGCAATGCGGAAAATAGATAAGTATTAATACATGGTGTAAATAACTATTTCAGATATACCTCTTAAATGAGGAAATATTGGAACGAAGAAAAGGAAACAGTTGAAATATATTATGTGTTTATACGAAGAGGATACTGAAGGCAAGAAATTGTGTTTGATGAATTAACACTTTAGACAAATTAAAAAATGTCAAAGGAAAAATAATAAAATTTTACTTAGAAAGCTCGTTCTCTGCAATACATGCAGTGGGGAAAGATACAAATACAGGAATCAAGAAATACGACACTGGTAAAGAAATACACCCAGTCAGGAAATGGAGTAATCTATTTATCTCGTGCATTCTAGTTGCAATACAACACAGAATGAAGAAAGCATTTGGTAGATTGTAGTATTTTATGCAAATTTATTAACAGTTAGAGTGATATTTAATTGATATTTTGAAAACAACTTAGAAATCAACATTGTTACTTGTTAACTATAGAAATTAGTTTTTTTTTTCATGTTTGGTACATGTTGAGCTTACAGAGCTCATATATTTTGAATACATTCAACATTTGTGTACATTAGGTTGGGTTACAGTCGCCGTTCCGAGAGAGAACACACATAGGCCGCAAGCCGGCCTCTTGTGACACAACAAAGAAGAATTGGGGCACAATTCTCCCCCGTCCCTAGCCACTCAAACCATCTCGAGAGAACAATAAATAGACAGATCCCTGATACCAGTGGATGCTAAGTTCTCAAAATTGTCCAAGAAGTACTCTCCTAATGCTTCTTTCCTTCTTTGAGCCGAACCAGGGCATTGACAGAGAAAGTGAGGAACTGTCTCTTCCTCTTCCTCGTTCTGGCATGCCCTGCAAAAATCCCTCGCCTCCATTCCTAACCTGGTGGCATGTTTTGCTATTAGCCAGTGCTCCGTTTTATATACATTACAGCTTGATGATCCTCTCACAGACTGCTGCAGTTATTTTGTAGAAGGAGTGAAGTATTCTTCTTTGGTTTACGCTAAACAAATCTCTGCATTTCTAAGTAAAGACTAAAAATTTAACTTTTTTTTTTTTTTTTAGCTGCCAAAAATAAAAGTGAGACGACTTTAAAACCGTAGTCTTGTAATTAATCGCTTTAACAATGTTATTTTTTTCATAGAAGTAGATTATTAATTTCCACGAATTTAAACTCTTTAAATTACTTGTTTATCAGGAGAGCATAACTGTTTGGTAGAGGAAAGTGGAGAACCAATCTAAGAGCATGTAAATAATTCAAGTAGACGAATAGAGTGGTTGGTGAAGGACTCTGGTTGGCTGGTCAATGAGCGGGCGTTGTGCAGTCAGACCTCTCCCTCCTATTTACTTGCTACAATAATCTGGATACTCCTGGACATCTTCCAAACTATATTTCCTTCTCTAGTTTTATACTCTACTCTAAACCTCCTCTATTTCAACCTTACAACAGTCAACTCATTTTACCTATACCCTGTTATCAAACAGTAGTTGAAGGTTATAGGCTTCGTTTTAACATAATGATAAGCATTCATAACCAGTAAACTTTTATATTTCACATGGTTCAACAAAAATAATTCATTTAAACAATACTTTAAGTACTAGTATACATTTAACTCACTTAAGTTATTGTGTACCAAAGTATAGTGGAGTCAGTCTGTTAAAATAAACTATCAGAAAAATACGACTGTAATTTCATAAAAATAGATAAAGGTTATATCTGAATTTATATTTGTACACATAAATGTAAAAAAAATGAATCTAACCAAATGCAATCAAAAATGGCCAACAAAATTTGCTTTCTCTTTGAGGAGGTTTTCATGATTTGGAAAATATGCCACTGATTTAATCATATGTACTCTACATGTAGAAAGAATACAATTTTAAAACGAAATGATTTTGGTTAGAAATAAAGCAATCATGTAGTTGTTTTTCTCATTGTAGAGTCTTCAAAGGTTTGTTTTCTTATTATCAGGAGATGTAGAGGAAGGAGGCCAAGTTTCATTCAAGCAGGACTTTAAAACTTCTCTTGGCCACCCTCAAAGCTGTGTTGATATAAGATACGCTGATAATTGTTGAGCAAATAAGCCAAAAAACTTTCGTTATTAGTACTTAAGTCAGAGCCAAAAAGTACCAAAATTCTTAAAATGTACGAAAGATTAATAATATAAGTTTCTCTGTCATCATGTTTCCACTTACATAATAATCTTGATTCATCATTTCGATTATAAGTGGAGAATACTTCTATGTCGTTTTACTATTGCCCTTCAGTATATTTCTACGAACAAGAAGATGTCAGCTGGTCTATATACTCAAAATGGAATTAAATATTTTTGACAGAACATTCGACTGTTCCAGTTTAGAAAGAGGCTTGGTATGAATGTGGTGTCTAATAAAGTTAAAAGTAGTTTCCTAATTTCTCATTTAAACGTACCTGCAAAGAAATTTTTCCTCTAGTATATTTCATATTTATCTGGTTTATACCATAGAATAGTAAAAAAAATAGTACTCTATGAAAGCGTCATTATGTTTTTGAAGAAGGAAAACAAATTTTTCTGAAGAATAATACTGGCAATGGCAGTGCTGTTGCAGCTTGAGTCTTTATAAGCTGAAGATCAGATCATGACTTTTAAACTCTCATTCTTCTGTACACCTTAATTTTCTAGTAAAATTAATATATATCATGTTATTTCGTCAACTAATATTGTCACTGTTGATAAGCATAACATGATGTTGATGAAATAAACATTAGCATATCAAGTGTTGTTGTATATCAACATCACTGACTTTGGCATAGTTTCAAACTGACTACATACATTATATCAATAAATCAATAATTGTAGTATACTTTTTATTAATTTATGACAAATTTTGACTAGTTTTGATTGAACTGAAATAATTTAAAATTAATTTTAAAGTGTTATTTTTTCAAATTAATATTCTTCTTTTTATATATTTAATTCATTGCCGGGGTGAAACAATTTATAAAGTTGCCCCTATTTATTAATAGGTAGTTATTACTAGAATACGTACATGCTAGCCATGAGGTTGATGAGTAGCAATGATTTTAAATTAATTAACCTATGTTTACAAACAACTCAAGAGTACCTTCAAACGAACGAAAATGTTATTTGTTTCAGGAATTTGACCTGTACACACGAATGTCAACTTCAAAGGTGATATCGGGAGAGGAAGGGTGGCACAAGCTGGAGATGACGGAGGCTGTGAGCTCGTGGTACCGAGAGAACAGCCACGAGAAGTTAAGACTGCTGGTTGACTGTTCGGGGTGTGGGCGGCTGGTAACGGCAGCCATGTTCGGCTCAGGTGGAGAGTCCCGCCCATTCCTCGTAGTCCGGACAGAACCAAGTGGAGGTAGAAGAGTGCGCAGGAGGGCACTCGACTGTAGCGGAGCTCCCCGAGGCCAGTGCTGCAAGCAACGCTTCTACGTGAGTTTCAAAGACCTCGGCTGGGACGACTGGGTGATCGCACCTAATGGCTACTACGCCAACTACTGCCGGGGCGACTGTTCGGCGCACCGCACACCCGACATGTTCCTCCACCACTACACGCAGGTGATGGAGGAGTACCGGAAGCTGGAGCGGCTCGCTGGCCTGCAGCCCTGCTGCGCGCCCGTGCGCTTCTCCTCTGCGTCCCTCATCTACTACGGCCCCGACATGAACATCATCAAGCGTGACCTGCCCAAGATGGTGGTCGAGGAGTGCGGCTGCCCCTAATCCTCTTCCTAGTCACTCCATGCGGCTCATAGTATAAAGGCCGGTATCCTTCCACCTTTTCAACCCGGTATGTACCACATGAAGACATGCTTTTCGTCCAAAAAGCCTAATACTTATCCATGTAAATATATACCAATTCATTATGCCTAAATTTTGTCTTAAGTTGCCATTTCGTAATGTTAAGAAGCTGTTTTTTTAAGTACGCCACCAAGAATATTAATACAATAATTGTATTTTTAAGTCCATGACTTGTATTGATAGTATTTAAAGGACTTTTGAAGGTGAGAGATGTAAATATTTGTAAAAAGTTAGGTATTTAATTTCAATTTTTCAGCATAAGTGTCCCAGACGCTTCTTTTATTCATTGTACATTTCTTCTTATCTATTGTTATCGCAAAGACAAATTGATATTTTATTCTCCTTAAGGAAGTAATACTTCTTTTGAACTATAGCGTCCTTTTTTTACATACATATATATATGTATATATAAAAGTAGTGTTTTTAAATTCAATAATGGTATGCTACTTTATCAGAAGAAAGAGACTAGTCCTAAATCTTAAAGTATAAGTTTGTACTGTTTTTTAAAATCTAACTTAAAAAGTTTGAAGAAGATAATAATTTTAATGCTGTGCGTAATTTGTATGACTATGTTTGGTAGAAGATGGGAACCTCTCAAGGGTAGAGGCTAATTGGGCAGGATGTGATAACTGCTCCAAAAATGTCTCTTAAAACTCTTATTTTCTGCTGATTTGAACTGAATCTGTGATCGTTTCATATGAGATCAAAGTAGAGCACGGGAATGACATTGTATAGTAGAATCGTAAGGAATATTCTTAGGAGAATATGATAAAACACTGCCTACCTGTGGGATTCTTTATAAATGTACTTAAGTGCAGAGTATTAATTTAACGGTACTGCAAGTGGATTAGATTTTTAACGTATTTAATGACGGATTGGTTTCCATCTTGACAATAAATACTGACTTGGCATCCATCGCTTCATGGAATTTTAAAATTCATCTATGTAAAGACTGAAAAAGAAAAAAAAATGTCTTGTGAATGTTTGAAATGTAGTTAACCACATATTTGTTAACAATATTTTCTCTTTTTTTTTTTGTTAATGTTGTAAATTAATTGAAAATTTTTTGAAATGTTATATTGATAAAAATATATTTCCGAAGTAGATTTAATAAAAGGTCGTAAGTATGTGTACGCCCGATTTACGATCTAATAATCCAATGAGATACTGTATTCTTATGGTGGATAATACAGGAGTTAGACTGTTTTTGTTATATCTTGTTCAGGTTTTGTTGCTGCCCTCTGAAGGGCTTGAATTGTCAAAGAGACATGGAATAAAAGTGATTCGTCCAATATTTTAATAGCATTTATTTATTTCTTTTTACCACTTATATATTCGACATATTTTTATGACTGAAACAGATTTTTCTGCTAGAAGAATAATGAAGTAACTGTTCCCTTAATCATAAGAACAATGCAAATAAACAGCTAAATTAACAAAATTGCTTTGAACGATTTCAAGGATTCTTTTCTGATTCCAGGTAAAGAAATCGAAAATTTACTATCTATGTATCAGTAAGATCCCAAAAAAAAAAAAATTGTTGACAGAAATTAGAATAATGATTATTTTTGTCAATCTATTTTCATATATTTCATAAAGTTTTGTATTTTGAAAAAAATACATCAAATGATTTCGGATAAGTTTTATGTATGCTTAAATATATTTTAATTAATCTGTTTTAAACGAAAAATTAACCTATTTGTTTTTTGAAATAGACTTAGAAACTGAAATACTTTTTCCAACATACTTTTAATCATTCTAAAATCAAATTTTAATAATTAAAAAATGGATATATGTCCTGAGCTAAAACTATGAGAATGGCCTATGCTTTCAATTAGCTAAATATTGGGGAACATATAGAAAAAGTGAAGAATCTCAAAAATCAATGTAAACATCTAACATAATGTTCGTCTCTTATTTCTGATGGTGAAAAACATGTTAATGTGTGAAAAACTATTTTAACCAAAGCATCTATCAACATTCTAAAGACCGCTGTGGGCATCAGTCTTTCACCTGCTTTCTGGAGCCTACCGTCGCATCGCTCGCCGTTTCAATTAAAGGTTAGTTTACTTAAATTTGTTATCTAAAGATAAATTCAACTACAAATGCAATAATATATACTAGTTTATGTATAAAAAAAAAACAGTAATCATTTTAATCCTTTCCATTTCTTATGTCTATTTTTATTGTTCTGAGGTACTTTAAAATTGACTGTAAGAAAAGCAGGTAGCTATAATAGTTTACTAGTATATTTACTTATAATAGTTCATCTCTCAGGGTTTATAACTTCATTTTGGTTACATTACCTAAAATATTTTTTTATGCATAGATATATGTACACCAAATACAATTCTTCAGTATATATTCTAAATGGGTTAAAGAAAGAACAATGCGCGTTCCGGCAAGTCTGAAATAAAAGGTCTGAAATAAAAGGTCTGAAATAAAAGGTAAGCACTTCTTTACAAGTAAGAAGTATTCAGATTTATATTATATTTTTGCGATAAACATTTTATTTAGTTGCGTGATACTTAATGGCGAATGTGCTATAAAATGCACAGTTTTATGAATTATATTGCATTATGCAATTCCGTATGACTGTTTTCTTTTTACTTCATGATATCCAAATGTAATTGTCTGGTTGTTTGACCAACCAAATATTTTTTCCGTAGAAAAAATCAATCAGAAATATCAATAATATCCACGTAAAAAGTATATCTGAAGAAAGCTGAATTAACTTTGTAATATATTGTACAACTAAAAAAACATTTTGGCTGAGAAGCAGTTTGAACAAAGATACCTTCTGATATTTTTAACTACAGCAAAGCTTTTCAGGAGAGCTTAACACTTGACTTGATTCCAAGGAGCATGTCCAAGAGAATCATAATGTGCAGGAGACAACAGCGATGCTGGTACAGGACACGACCATCGTCAAGCAGAAGGAAACTATTAGAGTCTCTGCATAGAAAAACAGAAATGTCTCTATTATTCTCCAAGAGGAAGGAATGTTTATAATCTCGAGAAGCAGGATACTAGAATCAAAATGACTTAAGAAGGAGGACTCAAATCCTGAGCTCTGATTGCCCTACATATTAAGTCCTTTGGAGAAAACACATGAATTCATCAATATGATGGTCATTTAAGGATTAAATTTAAAATTAATTAAAACAGCGTTTCGACCAAGGTTCAATGGATGGCACTCGTATACTGCTAACCCACTATAACGTCTCATGGACAGATGTTACGACAGCTTCAAGAAGACAACAGAAAAATTGCTCATCAGATATATGTAGCGAGAGAGAGAGAGAGTGAAAAAAAATTTATAAAAAGGAAAATGTAAATAAAATTGACCAAAAAAATTACTTAAAAAATAAAAGTAAGTTTTACAATACGTCACATATAAAACTCACTTTTTAATATATTCAATATAATTTTAGCGAAAAAAAAAATGTGACTTTCTCTTTTTGTCATTTATATATTTGCAATCAAAATGAAATTCTTTTATAAGGACAATAAATGAAGTGGCACAAAACAAAAAAAAATGTGAAGAAAAAACAAATAATCGTCCATTAAAACTTTTAACTTCCTTTAGATTGATCTCCTTAAAGCATTTGTTTAAAGTCTGGAAAAATTAAATGATGAGTGAGTGGTTGAAAAAATGTTTTATCTGGATATGAGGATACTCATACTTTCCTCAATAACAAGGTAACTGTTATACAATATGAAGGAACTGCGGAGTATTCATAACAACTTGAAGATAAGTTTAGTAATGTTTTGTTTACTTCTCAAAGAATTAAATAGTTGTTAAGCCTGTTATGATCATGTTTGTTCGTTTCCCTCTTATGGATCCAGTCATATTAGCTGAAAGTTGATATATAAATGTCGAATCTTTCCAATTTTTGTTAATTGTAACCACCAGCTTATGAAAAATCAGAAAATATACAATTCATATCGATCGTATGACTATCTGCCTGCAGCTAATCTGAGAGTAATGATGAGTTGACAGCACTGGATTGGTTTTTTTTTTTATTATGTTATCATATTTTTAAAGTTATTTTACTATTATGTTACCTCTTATTTCACTTTTTTGTCACTTATCTTTAGGTAAATATGTCGTTGCGGAGTCATTGCACAAGTGAAACTAAGGTTTTATTTTCAACTACTGCCGCTCGATTCTGTTAAACCACCCGATAACATTCTCCCCCCTTCATCTCACTCTCTTTGTATCTTTTCTTCGTCTACATAAGAAATTCATTACGAATATCTTCCATGAATTAGTCACTTGATCAGAAACATATTCCTGATTTTCTTACTATGGTTTAGTCTAACATTTTTATTTCACATGCTTGTTGTAAGCTCTTGTTTTATATAAGCATTATTTCTTTGTTGAGCTGTTGGTAGTTTCAATAGTAGCTTTGCCAGAGGTTGTGATTACTAATATAAATGAGGAGTTACAGGGTACTCACTAAGAAGTCACTTACTTCTCGAGCCCATGCCAATCATCATTTCATGCTTCATACTCTCTCACTCAAACCGATCTAGTTGTTTTCCTTTTTAGCTTTAATTCTAATAACAACATCAGTTTTAATTGTGATTTAGTAGAAATGACACAGAAATAATACCTGAAGATGATAAAGGAAGGTCAAAAGCCAATATTAGTAGCAGAGATAAGCAGGCCATGGATTGTTTAGATGAGATGGTCGGAATAAATAGAAATTTAAAATGTTCAATATATGTTAGACTGTGCTGCAGAGCTCCTGAAAAATATCATTTCTTACAAAAAAAAATTATAAATTACTTTTATTTATACCTTGATAAATAAAGTGAGTAATCCAAATAAAAAAGAAGTTATTGAAACAAATATTTAATATATAAATATGCCATAAATTTGAGTATAATTAATGTAGGTATTGTGTATACAATGCACATGCTACTATAAAGTATAAAATGTATTTATAGATGATAGGATTGCAAGATAAATGCAGAAATGGCAAAAGTCATGAAGCACTTCAACAGTCTGTACATCCATTAATTTTCTTTAAGTGCGATTAATTTTGGCTTTGTCTTTGGCATGGTGCCAGCAAACAAAATGTTAGATTTCTGACTGTATTTTACACACTTCAATTCAAAAGATCAAAGCTCTGATTTTAAGTCTCACATCAATATATTTAGCGAAAAAATAATTGTATTCCTTTATTATTAAGTTGTTTTCATTAATAAACCATATAAAATCCAAAGTCATTATAATATATATATATATATATATATATATATATATATATATATATAAATAACACAAGATTTCACAATAAACACGTCAAATAACGATCAATAATCAAACTACAATATGGAATGGGAAAATAGATTAAGATCTTTCACGGTCTTCGTCAGAGTCAAAAACCCAGAGTCAGTTGAGTTTTTGATTCTAACGAAGACCGCTTGTTACGGTTGAAAGATCTTAGTCTTTTTTCCCATTCCATATTGTGGTTTGATCATATATATATATATATATATATATAAAGATTTCACATAAACACGTGAAATAACAATCAATGATCAAACCACAATAAGAAAAATTGTGGTAAACCCTTCTAAGAGGGTTCACAGCTAGCGGATAGTTTTTTACTCTTTCTTACTGTACTCCTTTGTTTCCCCAAACATCCCTTTCTGGACATTAGTCCTTTCCTGCGCCTTCACCCTTTTAAAATACCACTCTTCCCTCCCACTCTTCTCAACCCCTCACCAGATGTTCTCTGCATCTAGTGTTTCAGTTGGGTTTTTGACTCTGACGAAGACCGCTTGTTACGGTTGAAATATCTTAGTCTTGTTTTCCCATTTTCTTATTGTGGTTTGATTATATTATATATATATATATATAAACGACTTCGAATCGAAGAAGTGTAAAGCACAGACTAAAAGAACACAGATAGTAACCTGGGTTATCTGCAGTTGCGTTTACGGCGTGCTTGGCCTTGCTTTCTTTTTTCACCTGAAGACAGATTTTCCAAAATTTGTGTTAGTAAGTGTGTTTCTTTACTCTGTTTGTTACACTTAATCAATTTTGAACTTCTATTGCATCCAGTTTAGAATGTCTTTTCGTTTTTATAGTGAATATATTTATATCATTATTATCCGTCTTCAGGAGAGATAAGAGAGGTAAATCAAGCGCACTGGTTCAGAGACGGTTGGCGGTTGGAGACCCAAGTCTATATTGAACAATATTTGTCCGTTTTGGATCGTATTTCCAACGAAAAAGTGTATATATATATATATATATCACACAAGATTTCACAGATTTCAGTTTTGTATAAATGTTTAGAAGTTATTCATTAAAAATAACCCTACACTCGCAATAATAACCTGAAGATAAAAGTTTGTTAATACCTTCAGAAATTGTACAACGTAATTATCACACAACTCTGAGAAAACATTAGTTTTCAATTGTATAAATTACTGTGATCTTATTGTTGCTAATATGTACTTTAAGTTACTCATTTTATTGAGTTTTACTCAAATATTCTTATTGCAAATTGATTTTAAAACAAACATCAAAGAATTAATAAAAAATGAAAATAATTATTTCGTGAAGCATAGGGTTGAATTTATTAATTACGAATGACTACAGCCCCAATACAACATAATTTTATAGCAATACGTGCCCTACTCTCCATATGTGTTTTGAATCTGTTAAACTTTAAAATTTTTGCAAAGTAGCCCTGAAACCAAAAGATTATGCATTTATAACATATTTATTATTAACATAACTTTTTTCATATGAGAATGGTATTGAATATTTAGTAAAATATCTATGAGGGTATGCATACGACCATAAAATCTTTATGTCGTCATCTATTTTTCAATTCGCTACTGACAACATAAGTTTGTGTTTCCACTCTTATTTGCTATTTTTATTTACTTATTTATTAATTTTTGATTTTTGTGAGTCAGAGAGAGTGAGGAATGCGATTGATACCATCTTCGAAGCGGCTCAACAGAGTCTGCTCAAGTAATAATCAAATATATGCTCGTGATGTACATACATACCTTGCCCATTCTATTCTATATATTCATTCTATATTGTTACTTTTTTGTAATATTTTTGCTCTTTCACCTTTTATTTTTTCCTTTTGATTCTTTTTAACTACTGCTTCCTGATTCTAAAGGTGAAGCTGTGTCCAGTTTATGTTTACTTTAAACTGTTCCTACTCTCCTCAGTTGAGCCTACTGGATATCACCTTCCCTCACAAAGTCTGTCTTCATGTTTTATTCAATATCTGATGACGAAAAGTTGGAAACGTTGCTCTTTTCTTCTAATATATATATATATTTAATATTATATTTTCTAATGTAGTGCAATCTGTTATTATGTGGTATTTACTCATTGTAGGGTAAAAATCTAATGAAATGGTCTCCACATATAAAACTTTTAATGATATAAACAACGCGTTTCGAACACGTAGTGTTCTTCTTCAGGCATTAACTAAAAAAATACAATGACACCAGAGAGTTATCTATAGTACAAAGTAAATAAGTACAAAAATTAATATAAAATAAAATAAGGCAGAAAGTACGAACCTAAGGGTGAGGGCCTCTGAATAAGACTGACTGGAAATGGAAAGGACATGGGTGGGGGTATATAGGGTACATCTGTTTCTTATTAGAGCAGGTAGAGTTTTCTCTAAAGTTAGGCTGAGCCTTAGGTAGAGAAAACTCTACCTGCTCTAATAAGAAACAGATGTACCCTATATACCCCCACCCATGTCCTTTCCATTTCCAGTCAGTCTTATTCAGAGGCCCTCACCCTTAGGTTCGTACTTTCTGCCTTATTTTATTTTATATTAATTTTTGTACTTATTTACTTTGTACTATAGATAACTCTCTGGTGTCATTGTATTTTTTTAGTTAATGCCTGAAGAAGAACACTACGTGTTCGAAACGCGTTGTTTATATCATTAAAAGTTTTATATGTGGAGACCATTTCATTAGATTTTTACCCTACAATATTATATTTTATTAGTTTTAATAATCATGAAAAGCTCTCATACATAATTTTAATAATTTACTTCTCGTAAATCAGTCTACTATACAGTGTTTTTGTCGTATTGTTTATCTATGAATGGTTGACACTAAAAATGCCCTATCGTCTTTTCCTCCCCAGTTTCTTTATCGAATAGCTGCCTCAGGTTTCTGATAAACTGAGACAGCTATATATATATCTTACTAAACTGATTCTATTAGTAATATGTTATTACTTTGTCGCTCTTTCACTTCAGGAATATTAAAGAGTAGTCCTCCATTGCCGATAACACATCGACAAAGTCCGTTCCCGCACCATGAATAGGTTGTCCAAGTTGTGTTATTTCTATTTGAATACACAATTCTGCTACTCTTTGAAAAACGACCACACCATTTTCAATATTCTTGTTCTCTATTTAAACATTATAGTCTCTCTTTTCCCTTTTCCTTTGACATTTCTCTTGCTACTGTATTTATCCGTCACCTTTCTCGTTCTAATTCTAGTTATTAAACTAATCCTTGATCTGAACGTAATCTTAATCCTGAATTTAATCAGTCTGAGATGGGTATTTGTAAAATAGAAACATTTGTTTACCTCTCCTCATATATACTCGTATTGGCTGTACACAAACAAAGTATACTTCCTTAGGATTTTACTTTTCTCCTTATCTAAATATAAAACATGTTGAACTGCTTTAGGGTGATTAAATGTTCTGCAGGTCATTTAAGGCGAGGTATTTTTGAAAATCTCATCATGATGATGAGAATGATTCCGATTCCAAAATTCATGACTCCCTCATAGAGTTTAAAGCCCTCTCCGGCCATGAACCACCCTCTCAGCCAACACGCTTCTCATCCACTTGAAGTTTTTATAACTACTTTACTCTAGAAAAGTTTTAACCCTGACTTCCATAACTTTTTAAACATTTCGACAACCTAATTCATCATGAGAAGAGCTCTTTATAATTTAAAAAAATGACAAAGATTTAATAATTACTCCAGTAGACAGAGAATCTTCTGTTATTCTCATGGATTATAATGATTATCAATGTAAGGCTATGAGAAAACTCAATGATAATAGATTTTGAAGCAGTTGCCTTCTGACAACGCCCCTGACTACCAAAGCTCTTTAAATGTCCTCATTAACAACTTCTTCCCATGGGGACTATCCTGTAAAGATTTGTCTCTACTTATTCCCTCTAAACTACGCTGTCTACTGGTTTATCTCCTTCCTAAAATTCATAAATCCCTTCAGATGCTTCATACTCATCCCCCTGGAAGGCCAGTAGTTTCAAGTTGAGGGTTACTCACAGAGATTTTCGCTTATGTGGATAAATGTCTGCAACCTATAGTTAGAAAGCAGCCTTCATACTATAGAGATCTATTCCACATTTTAGAACTACTCAAAAACCTTTCAGTCCCTGAGGCCTTCCAATTTGCTCTCATTATGGTCATTGTATTATTAAACTCTTTGTAAACCATCATTGACTATGGTGGTTTTATGGAGCCTTTGTATGGTTTTATGAATGTTTTTTTTTACTCACCTTCCACCGAATTTCTTGTTCAGCTTGACGACTTTGTTCTGAAACAGAACTTGTTCCACTTTGATGGTAAATTCTATGATCAGGTCAGAGGTAGGAATGGGAAGTATGGCTCCCTCTTTTACCAACAGTTTTACCCTCAAAGCCATCCCACTCCCCTTCCTGAGGATGACCGTTAGAAGGGTTCAGATATTGAAAATGTAACAAGTGGTCTTTGTCAGACCGCAAGATCGTCAGGCGTAAGTCGGGTTTTTGACTCTGACGAAGACCGCTTGTTATGGATGAAAGATCTTAGGTTTTTTTTCCATTTCATATCATTTGATAGTTATTGTTATTTCACTATTGTTATTTCATATCGTTTGATCATTCATTGTTATTTCACGTGTTTATCGCGAAATCTTGTTATATATATATATATGTATACTTCAGAAGCAACCCATCATTGATTCGTGATTGGTTCAAAGATCACCGACAAGTAAGAATTATCACTTGTAAATGTTTATAAATTAATTTTCTTATTCAAAGTTTTTACCTATGAATAAGCTTTCTCCAAAGCATTTACAAAGTTAACATAGTGATGGAGTATAAATATTTATAATTATAGTAAAATATAAATAAATATAGTATAAATATAAATATAGATAAATATTTTTTACAGTTGGTACATATTATATCTGAATGATGGTAACCATGACTGAGAAACTTACAAGTGAACTTACATAAATAATAGAAAGGAGGTCATTCAACCAGATGTATGGATATAGATGAGTTGGTTTATCTTAAGATATAGTAATCCTTTAGTTTTAAGAGATGGGATTAGTCGTTAACTTGCCTCTTCAACTTAACTATGCATCTGTAACGAAAATTAGATATCATCTAACCTCCATCATGCTGAATGAGTAAATGGTCATGAAATAAATAAACAATAGGAAAAGAAAAATCCAAAGTTAAAAGATATGTTAAAGTAAGTATTGAGTCCAGACTTCATAAATTTATTTGAAAATAAAATAGGAAAACTCATGGTCTTGTAAAGATTACAAAGACTTACTGATACTCACATATGAAAATGGTAATGTTAATATTTTTCATTTAGAGAATAAAGAGTGGTGGGTGTTGATAGAGAGTGGGTAGAAATCTCAATATATTTTGCGCATGATTAATTCCGACTCTTGAGCTATATTAGACGTCAGATATTTTATTCGAGTGCAGTCAGCTTGTAGGCACATAGACACTATTACATGCCATATTTCTCGCCTTTCCCCACCATATTTGGCACCGAGATGTTGAGCCAAGACCTCCTGCCGGCTGACCCACTCACCCTCTCCAGACACCAAACAGCTCTTTACCCATCAAATCATTTACTATTTTCTTTTCCTTTCTTAGTAATATCCCCCAACCCTCTGCCATTTGAATAACTGTCCGACCTTATTTCTGTTTTTTTTTTCTTTTCAATATAAAAACAACAATTTTCTCTTGTTAAAACATTAAATTAACAGTGTATGGTGTAACAATTTTGTAGAAGATTATAGCCCACTTCATCATGCTCGTTTTACGACTTCATATTCAGGATTTACTTTGGAAAACTGAATCAATTGAATTGAAAACAACTTAAGAAATTTCATTACCATAAAAAAGTATATGACTACACTGTAACTGACTCACAAAAACTGCTTATAATTGAACTGTACCTTCCAAATCTGTTAAAAAAAAATCGAAGATGTAAAAAAAAATAAATGTATAAAAGACTCAATTTTTGTGGCGTGAACTCAAAAAAACAATTTGGCTCTCCAAATACACTTGTCCCTTTAGAATGCTAAACATATTTATTATTACTACATTTTAAAAATAATTATCCATTATGTACCATAAATGAAATTATATACTTTTGAGGAAAAATTGGCAAAATATTTTCTATTAGAAGTAGTTGTGAAAAAAAATAATAATTTTATATGAGTATTTGTAGTGTTTGTTGTCATTGATAATATTTAATGTAATTACGGAGTGTGATGATTGGAGTGGCTTAGCTAGTACTTTAACACGGGAATATGGTATAGAGGAGCATAAAAACCGACTCCAGATTGTCAGAACAAGTGTGCTCGCCTTATAGTCAATGCTCCTTTTTATGCGAGAAATGTCGATACCCAGCGTGATCTAAGGATGGAATCAATAGAAACTTACATTAGGCGTCTGACTATCAATGAAGACAGAAAACTTCCCTTACACCCTAACCTGCTAGTAAGAACACTTTTACCTCAAATTCCCTGAAACCAATCCCCCTCCGACTAATCAGATCACCAAATTAACGGAAACTGACGACTTTAGACTCAAAGACCATACGACCACGAAACATACTCACCATAGACAGGACAAAAACTAACATACCGACCTACCTGACAGACCTAAACAATTACAGTAGAACAAACAGACAAGCACGTGAAAGTCTGTGGCTTGGAACTGCCTGACCCCAACGTGCATCAATGCACGGAAAATGTCGTTGGTCGTTGGTGGGAGCATAGGAAAAGGAATGTTTTGTGGCTAGACAAAAAAATCTGTAGTTCTTATGAATTCTTAGGATAGATAATCTTTGAAATATGAATAAACAAGAAAAAAAATTGAGAGTTTAAAAAATATATAACTTACTATAACGACTCACAATCACTGCAGTTTTTTTTTAAGGTCGTATTTGAAAATACTGTGCATAGTTTGCATGAATGTAATTCCTTAATATAATTAATAACACACTTTTTACAAGAAAATAAAACAGAAACAATTATATCTTATTTCAATTTTAAAAATTATTTTCATAAATAAAAAAAAAATCATAATATTTTAAAGACAGACAAAAACTATAAAGGTGAATGAAAGTTCTTAGTAAATCATAAATAAAGTTGTAAAAAAGATGGTTTTTTTTTACTTATTTAAGGGAGAAAATCAGAAAAGGAAAACAACAAAATATAAAAAGCAATTTATGATAATTATGTCGTAATTTGTTGTTTTTAATATAGTTCAAGCAAAGTTGGATATAATTGTTCAGTTTTGCAGTGACAGTTACTATATGGTATTTATTACTAAAAACTATAGGAAAGCATAACCAATTTTAGTTATTTTTTCATTATTACTCTGTTATTCCCAATGAAATATAAATAACATAAGCGTTCATCGTTTTGAGCATTTTCATTTCATTTACCTTACAACATATCTGACAGATCACGTTATGCGATTACGTAATAATTTGTTTAATAATTATAACTACACATTGTTGAATTGAATTTTTATTATTAGCCATTTTGAAAATAGTCCTCCACAAATGATATAAATTAATATTATTTTAACTTTTTGACTACTACACTTAACTACAGATTCCTTAATTAGTGCTATTAAACATTCCATAAAAACTATCATATTTTAACGACACTATTTTAAAAAGACTTTCAAGTTAAATTCCTTTTATAATTTTAAGAAATATGTCCAGAGGAATTAGTAAATTTCTAATTTTCATCATAGATATAATTTATATTCATTACTCGTCTTTTAATCAAATGCCCCTTGTTCCATTTCAAGCAAATGAAAAAGAAAATTCTTTTGTGATCCACGTATAAAACTTGGAATAGAAAAATGTAGGATGATAAAGTAGTTTTCATAAAGGTAATAGAGTTTTTGTTGGCAAAAATTTAAAATAAAACAAGGGATTTTATTAAAAAAACCTGTGTTTTTCTTGATTTTAATTGAAACATGACTTGCTCTGTTCCAGATGTTTAAATTAGAATTGTAATAAAGGTTTAGGTTTTTCCAGTTTGATTTTTTATCTTTTTGAAATAAATCTTTTCAAATCTCTGAATCTATGACAATTCCATATGCAATTCCTGTAAGTCAGTTAGTATATTACTTTGAATGTTACATCCATGCTTGTAAAGAGTTTTTCAATTTTTCTTCATATATTCTGTTTCTTAAATCCTTCAAAAAATATTCATATATATATATATATATATATATATATATATATATATATATAAATTAATAATCAACAATAACTCTTGATATAATATATGAATTAAACACCACAATAAACAAATATATATTAATTAAAATGCTCTAAGGCCTTTCGTTACAACATCATTAGAGAGCTAAATGAAACAAACAAAAAATATAATAACAAGTTAACCTGGTTGATTGAAGTCTTCAGGATTGCTGGCATCTCTGTCTGAATTTTAATGTTCCTAAAATTGAAGGAGTGCTGATCTGCTTACTTATTTCTTTAAAAGAAATAAAAATAAAAAAATTGCTTTTTCGGGTCTCCAACCGTTTCGGAACCAATGCGTTTGGTTTCCCTTTCTTATCTCCCCTGAAGACGGTTCAAAACGAAAATCAGAAACTGTAAGTGTGTGATTTGACTTTCTCTATGTTGTTTTTTGTACATTGAACTATTTCAATATATATAACAGATTCAATAATATATCGACCGTTTGATATAATAGGTGTGTTCTCTAATCGGGGTTCGGTCAATTTTCCAGGATAAAAAATTAAACTCTCGTTTCCAACGTTTCGGTTTTATTTAAAACCTTTTTCATAGGCCTACAAACTTTGTACAAACTATGTACAAACAAGTTTGTAGCCCTATGAAAAAGGTTTTAAATAAAACCGAAACGTTGGCAACGAGAGTTTAATTTTTTGTCCTGGAAAATTGACCGAACCCCGATTAGAGAACACACCTATTTCTATATATATATTATATATATATATATATACAAGATTTTATAAAAACTGGTGAAATAACAATCAATCATCCAACTACATATGAAAAGGGAAAAAAGGACTAAGATCTTTCAACCGTAACAAGCGGTCTTCGTCAGAGTCAAAAATCCAACTGGGCAGTCAGTCAGTCAGTTGGGTTTTTGACTCTGACGAAGACCACTTGTTACGGTTGAAAGATCCTAGTCTTTTTTTCCCTTTTCATTTTGTGGTTTGGGTATATATATATATATAATATATATATATATATATATATATATATATATATGAAAAAGACAACACATAAAAGAAACGAGAACACTTACTAGATCAATATTTCGAACTGAAGTTCGTCATCAAAAAGAGATTAGTAGGGCAGAAGAAGAGTGACGTATTTATTTTTATTCTATATATGTATATGAATGTCAACCAAACATCGTCAAAAAATGCAGAAATGGTTCCAGAATTGTTCTTCTAAAATAATTAACCCTCTTCAGAGTTATTGGTTATGAATTATAAGTACAGAAAGATGAGTAGATAAGAGAGGTAACTAATTGGCGTAAGAGGCATAAAAAATAAACAAAAGATTGGAATATTAAAAGTAAAGGAAGATATTCAAGAAGAAATAAGCAAGACTATCTCTGCTTGTTATAACAGTGTCATCAGGTAAGGCTATTCTTATGGTTAATAGTTAATTCTAAAATAATTTGAATAAATTGTTGCTAAATTTTATAGTATTGGGTCTGTCAGGTAGAATTAATGAAGTCTCAATAATACTTTTTACTGGAATCGATATTTCATATGTGATTATTTCAACTTTAATTTTTTGGAATCATGATGCTTATTCAAAATAAAATATATTCAAAATAAATCACTAGTTTATTTGGTTCTAACCACTGAGTATTGATGTTGTTTAGCTCACACTTTTAATGATTAATGATACATTTTTATTATTGATAAATATTTTTATTGTTTGTTTTATATATATATATATATATATATATATATATATATATATATATATAATCAATGATCAAACCACAATAAGAAATGGGAAAACAAGACTAAGATAAAGATAAGACTAAGATCTTTCAACCGCAACAAGCGGTCTTCGTCAGAGTCAAAAATCCAACTGGTCAGTCAGTCAACTGTTGGGTTTTTGACTCTGACGAAGACCGCTTGTTACGGTTGAAAGATCTTAGTCTTGTTTTCCCATTTCTTATTGTGGTTTGATCATTGATTGTTATTTCACGTGTTTAGGTGAAATCTTTATATATATATATATATATATATATATATATAAATGTTTATTATTTATTATTAGTGTTATTAGTGTATTAGATTATTAGTGTTCGTTCTTTTATATCCCTGAAAAATAAACATTTTTTTCTCCTTTTCAAATAGTTTTTTGATTAGTTTGCAATCAATATCATTTCAAGTTTATAACAGATTGTAGTTTTTTTTTGTAAGTTTATTATCACTTATTTCTCAAATTTATCAAATCCAGCATTACTTATTCAATAAACACACCCACTTAGCTGCAGGATAATACAGCTAATTTGATATAGTTATATCAAATAATCAGTTGATATAATTATCATTACAGTTATAAAAATATATTAAAATAAAACTTGTTTCTACAATGCAATATATTTAAAAACTGTTTTGAGAGACCTAAGTAGGCCTGTGTTTGCCTTGCTCTTGTTCCCTCAATCTTCTTCGAACTATCTGGTAGAGGTCAACGTGCCCTTTTGGTAGTAAAGGCATCTTCACTGTCTTCGAACCAACCCTGTAGTAGTCCTCATCATCCGACTCTGGAATGAGTTAAATTTTCAGTAACAATTATGCAGCATTAAGTGAAAAATAAATTCATTACAACTCTGTTGTATCACTTAGTGAAATTGAATCGTTCTAGAATTGACCATGCTATGCTGGCTAATAGATATAAGCTGACCAGAAATGTAAGTTATACACATTAGCAAGTTGGTTTGAAGATGTTACATATTTTTGACAAACTACAGTTTTTCTTACAGTTGAGAGCGTTGGTTTATAAATTAATACTGTATATCCTTTTTTATTTTAACTCACTTATCTTTGTGTTAGGAACAATATACTTTCAACTTTTGCCATGTGCTGGAGGACTTTCCATAGGAGCTTTCTCAAAATACTCACTGACCTCCAGTTAAAAACTATTGCTTTAATGGTAATATTATTGATATCTTCTCATTCACCTCATTCTTCATACAGTGAAGACAATTCGTAAAAAAACACGACTTATATATAATATTAACAAGTTGAAAAACATGAAACAGACCGTTAAGACGCTTTTCAAACGATTACATGACAAAGACACGTAGAATCTTTCAACATCGTCGTCAACAGGAGAAAAGTTTTGTTCGGGTAGCAAACAGCAACTGAGTTGCTATTTATTTTTCTCCTGATGACAATGAGGTCGAAATATTGAAGCGAGCTGCATTATTGTTTCGATGTGTTTTTCTTGTAACCGTTTCATATATATGCAAATTCAAAAACGAAGAAGTACGACACACTTACTAATTAAATCCATCCGGAGTAGAAAAGAGAGAGCAGTCCAAGCACGCCGAAGACGTTACTCATCTGGGTACTTGAACTTGTGTATGTCTCGCTTGATCATCTTTCCCATTTTAAAGTGTATATACTATTTATTTTAAGTTGTTATTGTTATATTATAAAAATAAATTTAACATATAACAAACCTGACTCCTCTTGTTCTATGCTCTGTGAAACAACATCCACGGCTTCTGTATATTCATTAGGTTCTCTTGTTTGAGCCAAGTATGCTTCTAATTTGTTTAATTCTAGTTTTAAAGGATCAAAGTCCTTTTGTCTTTTTCCTTTTTTAGCTTTAAGCCTCAGATTTGGTGAAAGTTTAAAAGATAAAATTGTTCCACTAAAACAGAATTACCTTCTAACGTTAAATTTATGATAATAAGATCGTAAGTTTTATTACAAATAAATGCAAAGTAAATAATAGAGTGAATGTTACTGGGACTAATGTCTTCATTAAATCTGATGATTTTTATGTCTTTTTTAATAAGCATAGCAAAGAAGTCATACGATTTAGGATGGTGTATGCATTTTGATATGAATCTTTTGGTTAATATAACAAAAAATACAAAAAAATAATTAACGAGTTTTTATTCTAAAATAAAATGTTCTTGTAATTTAGTTTATTGCTATAACATATGACAGCTATGTTTCTGCAAGTGTCAATCCCATACTGCACTGTTGTATAACAATAATATAAATTAGGGCATAAGATCTGTTAATTCAAACGTTAATTTATATTCCAACGTAGTGCAATCAGTTATTATGTAGTATTTACTCATTGTAGGGTAAAAAGCTAATGAAATGGTCTCCATATATAAAAATTTAATGGTATAAACAACGCGTTTTGAACACGTAGCGTTCTTCTTCAGGCATTAACTAAGTTTGTTAAATACATTGTATTTTTTTTGGTTAATGCCTGAAGAAGAACACTACGTGTTCGAAACGCGTTGTTTATACCATTGAATTTTTATATGTGGAGGCCATTTCATTAGCTTTTTACCCTACAATGAGTTAATTTATATTAACAGGTCAAACATTTTTTTTATGCTAGATGTCATAAAGAAAATTTTAACAGTAATTCAAATAATGTTTTTTTTGATATTTGAAATATGTCTAGCGTTTGAAATTAGAAATTAAAATACACATTTTCCACACATAAAAATGCTGGATGAATAATGAATTTGAAAATGGGAAATTCTTTGTTTTTAACTCAATATCTGGCCAAAATCGTTGATGGAAGTTATTGATATTGCCATGTCAGGCTGGTGGACTCTGATTTACGGTTTTCCAACTTGACTGACTTAACCTCCTAATGAATTTGATTAGCGAATATTTTTTTTGTATTTTCAAATATAATATATAACTTATTTCTGAATAATTTTAAAAAATAAATCTTTATATTATTTCGTTAATAATAATAATAATAATAATAATAGCTAATATACTCTGCTTAAGAATGGCTATTCAGTTTTAGAACTTAAGAGTGATAACTAAATCTAATTTTACACACCGATGTTCTTACTGAAGAGCTTTGAAGGGTGTGTTAGGGGTGGAAGGTGTGCTAGAAAACTACATCTCTGATGCCGATTCTTCATGGTCATATTCTGTCTTTCTAATTTCACATTGAGTACTTGACATTGTAATGGCTCAGGATCTTCTTCTTTGAGGGATGACATGCTCACAAGATTTTTTTACTTCTCATGTGCAAATCTGAGAGTCAGAAAAGAGTCAAACCCTATCTGTCCAGATTATAGTACGTGAGTCACTTTTCTAACATATCCATCCTTGGATATTTTAACAAGATCCTTCAAACTTGTAGTGATATAATGCAATATCGCCACACACACAGACTGTCTTAATGAAGAACGTCTATAGGAAATTTTATCTGTTGGTCTATATTACTTTTCACTGTAGAAACTGCCAAATGATATGAAATTTTACATGGATGGGTCAATTATATCCGCAATGTTGCTGGTTTAAAATGATATAAAAATTTCAAAAAATTATTGTATATATATTTAAAAAAGAATGATTATGTAAGAAGTTACGTTCTTGATCAATCTAGTAGAGCCTTAATTACACCGTATGCGTACTAATGACCTAAATCACTAATGACGTCTGAAGAGCTCTACGCTGATGACGTTTAGATCATGTCTACATATGAACCCGCAAAACTTAAAAGATATAAAAAAAAGTAGATGTTAAAATATTTAAGTTTAATTTAAAACGAAATCACTTGAGAGAAATTCTTAAGACCATAGTCGATTACAAAATATATCCTCTACTAACTTTGATTTGGAGCTGTTTCCTATGTAACTTATATGTGAGGTTTCAAAATTTCAAGAAATTCTTGAATGAAAGTTTCAAGTTGGCCATTTCTTTTACGTTTTTGGAATCCCATCGCTAGTAAGGCAACTGTTTTTAGTCAGCAAGCTTTATATTGTTTTGTTTCAGTTTAAATTCTATACAGTCTTATTCGTTTGCTCTTTACTCGACTGATAAAATTCAAAACTGTAAACTAATTATATCTAGTTGCTTCTATCTCCCACTCTTAAACTCTTTTACCTTTATTGACGTTAAGGTAATAAGTTGGGTTTGTTTATTATTTAGTAGCTGTTTTGATTAAAGGCAAGACATATTAACGGATTAAGAGTAACTGCTAAAACTATTCTTTTCTGATTTATACCTAGAACTCTGCATTCGTTAATGGTATTCTTTTATATATTACTAGTGATTATTTTTATGTGTAACTGTAATTTTAAAAAGTTCCGATTCACCTAAAATTCAGTTTGAAAACTCTTTAATACATAAATGAGAAAGCACTTAAAAAGTATTTTATAAGAAAAAAACTGGCATTTAATTATTGTTACGATTGTTATTTTTCACTTGGCAACTCTAAATCAAACTGCTAATGTAAATTAAACTCTAATATATGGTTGTTTTATGATCTTATGGAATATTACACTGAAATCAGAGAGTATTAAATAATTCTGCTCCATAAAATAGGATGTATTCTTAAACATATTTACTATTTAATCCTTTAAATAATAGTTTTATATATGAATAAAAGTTTACAAAACTGAAATATATAAATGAAAATTCAATTTGACTAGGAAATTTGGGCAGTGTTTTCAGTTAACACTGTAACGGAAATTGACTATTTACGAATATAGTCTATTCGTAAATAATGTTGAGTAAGTAATATATATTATAAAGTATTCAATTGCAAACAAAAAGTTACTTCACAATCAAATATAAATTCTTGAAAGAGTATAAGAAAAAATTACTTGTAGGTAAATAATAATTATATTCATACGTTCATTTTAAAAGTTTGTAGCTTGGTAGACTGACTGATTGATGATCTATCGTCATTTTTGTTTACGTAAAAGTAAAGTAAAACATTCGTAAAAAAATAAATATCATGATTTGAAGAGACTTAAATGTAGGAATCCTCTAAAAGCATTTTTGACAATATATTGCTGATGTCTATGAGAGTGAGGGATGTGAAATAAATAATCTAAAAACTAGCTGACAGGACATTATGAAATTCAATACATAATTATTTCTGTGTTAAAAGTGATTTATAGTGCTCGGTCAATAATGAATGATGGGAAAGGTAATTAGTTTATCCTGTATTATTTTAATAGAGAAAATATTTTTTCACTCTTTTTGTGGTTGTAATAAAGTAAAATTTTCAATATAATGTCACAATATCACATTGTTTAAAAAAAATTGTTCATTTTGTGCTTTAATGAGAACCTTAAAGGACTAATAGCTTCCACTAACGAGACAACAGTGTTTACATTCATTTTATAAACTTTCACTAAAGAAATACCATCAAATTTAATAAAAAGTTAAGAAAAATTCGACAAGAATCTGCCTTAAAAGGTTTCAATACTTTTTAACTTTTCTATTGAATTCATCGTGATTTATTTTACTGTTGAGTCACATATTGTTATTATGACATCTCTGGACACACATGACGTGTGGTCAAAAAAGAAGTTGAATTCGTGCACTCTGCTCACAAAAATTTAAAAATTTTTTGTTATTGTGGTGGTACACTTTTCACGATCATATATTCACAGTTTTCACCATATAGCAGTATGTTTTTCATGTGAGACAGACAATAATTACCCTCATTTTAACATGCTCGGAGATTTTTGGATATTTGAAAAATAATTACATATGGAATAACTAATACCAACTTTCAACATTTTTTTCTTTGCTCAAATTGACTCACCGTAACTCACAGTAATTTTTTAAGAGTTTTTGAGCACGCAATACCATTTTTTACACAAAATGTATAACAAAATCTATGCTCTATTATTTTCAACAGTAAAAAATCATCTAGCACGCAAATATGCCTCAAACCACGTTAACCTCATCTAACCTCTCACATCAAAATCAAGACGTTCAAAATAGTGAAAACTATGAATATATAGTAGCGAGTGTAGAAACATGATAAAAAAATTCTGAATTACAATATCAGAGCGCGTCACATTTAAAAAGTGTCCTTATTTTTTTATCACAACTAGTTTACCAAAAAGAATTATAATGAGCCAGTGAACAATAAAAAGCATTTTTGTAGAAAAATTATTGATGTGTTATTAAATTTAAAATGAATTTTACTTAGCCTTAGCTAAAAAAAAAAGAGTCAACTGATGAGGCTAGTTTTTTTAAGTGATTACAAGATTTAGGAATAACTTTAAGGGGACTGAAAATTATTTTACCCTTTTTTCAAAAGTCAATGGTAGAACGAATATTAACAATGATTTTAAAAAAATAATTTTGAAGTCCAACACTCAAGTTAGCAAAGAACGTTGGCTAATGATCTGTAGAATGTTCACACAATTCATACGTTACATTTTCTTCAATGTGTTGTTAAAATAAGTTGTTGCTGTTTTACGTAGGCATCTATCGAAAGACATAATTTTAACTATATGTAACGATAAAGCATAGTATTTTTCAAAAGTGTTATCATCAATGGGTGAGGTGTAACAAAGCAGAAGGATTTGTTTGTAAGATTATTGGTAATTTTTGAAATAACCTTCTCTTTCTCACGAGCTTTCAGCAGACTATTGGCAAATGTTGGGAGTCTTCTGGTAACTAAGTGTTTTCTGTTAATGTCAACAGCACAGTCAGTTATATAAAGTTATATATAGTCAGTTATATAAAGTAGAGATCTGGGGGATAGCTGTCATCAAGAAATGCCACAGAAAATGACCGCTTATAGTGCAAACGAGAGCAGCTTTAAGAGTGTGATCAGCTTATCGCAGAGTATCAGTCCTGGTGATAGCTGGCATCATTCCAGTTGACCTATTAGCGACAGAAGGGAGGCTATTTACCGAAGAAAGCAAGAAGTTGACAGAGAATTTGCTCACTCAGAAGAGAGAAGGAATACTCTAGACGTATGGCAAGAGATGTGGGAACACGAGACTAGAGGACACTGGACGTTTAAGGTAATTATAGATGTCTGATTATGGGTTGAGAGAGGCCATGGAGAGGTGGGGTATTACCTGACACAATTTCTCAGCGGATATGGATTCTTCCGCGCCTACCTATACAAGATAGGAAAGCACCTGAGTGCCTGTATTGCTCAGCGGTAGACGATGTGGAGCATTCTTTTCATGCCAAAAATGGAATAGCTAAAGGAGTGACTTGAAGAAGAGAACTGGTAGATTCTCTCCAGAAACTATTATGGTCAAGATGTTCCAGAAAAAAGATGCTCCAGTGCTGAGATGTGGAAAATAGTAGACTAGCTGGTAAAAATAACCTCACAACCAAAAAGAAAGACTTAGAAGAACTGGAATAACAAATTCTAAAGTAAAGCTGCCTTACGTAAGGAAATGAATGGCCTAGGCTCAGGTAATGTGGGAAACAGTTCTAGGCTAGTGTCCTAGAAGAAAAGGAGGTGTTTTAGTTGGTAGTCTGGTTTAACTGGGAGCCCAGCACTATGTACGTAAATGCATTTCACCTCCTTACAAAAAATAAAAAAATAGTGAAGTGTAATCAGCTACATTACAATAAATTAGTTATTTGAATTGCATTTTCCAGAAGTTTTTATAATTTACATTTACTTTACTTATTCTTGGTAATGCAAGTTATTCCCGCTCCAGATAACTCCGTAACATTAATTATAAACTTAGTTATTTTTTACGTACCTTTGATGTTTAAACAGTTGCTAAGCAGGAAAAATAAATAAAATAAAAAAAATGTTCAAGTTATATGAAGAAAAAATATATAAGATATTCTTCAGAATATTGCTTAAACTGAAAAATATTGTACTTTATTTTAACTTAAATTATATAAGTAATTGTATTATGATTTGAAATTCGTTTAAAATTTGTCTTATCCATCACCTTGGAGATATTAGGGCAGTTCGTCTAATGATAAAGAATAAAACTGTAGTTAATATGAAAAATGTTTTGTAAAAGATATCCAGGCCAAGGTTTGCAGTCGACCTCTTTATGTTCAAAGCAGACATTTAGATGGTCAGTTTGCCTGCTCACAAATCAAACACACAACTACTTATAAGATTAAACCTAACCACTTAAATTATCAGGATACATTTTGATTGATATATTAATTGTTTTAATCAAAATAAATTTTATATCACAAACTAAACTGATTACACAAATAAGAATATAAATGTTATACTAGACTTTGCTAGCAGATAAAAAGAAAAAAAAAACGCAGTCATGATTAATGTTCACTACAAAATTCAATTTTAATATTTTGTTTCAAATAATTTTAATTTTTCCTATTCCATTGCTGGTGTTAAAATTGTTTCTCTAAATTAGACTCACAACAATATGTATTTGCCAAGTTTTAAACATTAAAATAACCCATAAATGTAAAAAAAAAATAAATTTATGTAAACCATCCTAATCAGTATTAGCCATATTACCAGTTTTAGGTATTGCAATCTGTCAATATATAAAGTCCTTTATAAACAAATCGGAAGACGCAACTTTATTGGTAATATCATATTGTTATATAAATCTGTTACACTTCATGAATCATTGCTATAGACGTCCGACGTTGTCGTACGTCTTGCATCTTCATGTAGTCCTGCTTCAGGATTCCCATCGAATGAACCAGTTGGATGTCCATATCACGAGGGAGGAAGAATTTTTAAAATAATACGATTTTGCAAATCTCTGTGGTGCTAAAGTATGCATGTATTTGTTCTTATTGATTCAATATTAAACCCATAGAACATCAAATAACTAATTGACTTTCGATCGGTGATTAGTACATTACAGCTGCCCTAGTACCCAACAGAAACAGGCGAAGCAGTATTACGACAGCTAAAGCACCAATACAGACGTCTTCACACCTAGTACCAACAATTCACCTCTACCTCAGAATATCTGTATATAGCGTAAAAAAAAAATCTAGTTTCAATATTTTTGTTAAATTATATTCATAGTTAATATTTTACAGTTCGTATCAGTCATTCGTTCACATACTTTTAGTTCAAACTTGGCACTGTCGCTACATTCGTTTTATAACTCTGCTTTGTCACAGAATCTCAATTTCTCCATGAATGAGAAATTTCTGGGTTTCTCAGTTATATAATGTTTAATGTCACATATTTTTATTGCATATAATTGATGATATGTAATAAATACATATTAAATAGATAGATACATCCTTAAAGTAAAATTGATTTATCAAATAAATTAAGTTTTATATTTACTTTACATTATTATTATTCTGTATTTATTTTTTTAAATATGTTTTTTATCATTTACAGTTGTAAAGGCCATATCGTATTAATATACACAATTTGAGTACGATAAATAACCCACTTCACTATATGTCATATCGTTTAACTGACAGTATGAATTCGAAATATTTTCCTTCCTTTAGGAGAACTGTATTTTTATGCAACACTGAACCATTGAAAGGGTACACTGATGTACATTTTTATTGAAACAGAAACTATTATTTCTCACTCTTTTATAAATCAAAAAGTGTTGAAATTATAGGGAAAGAATTCTCAAAAAATAAAGATACCTAGGGAAAAAATTCATCATTTTCATATCATAGATAGTATTCAAAAAAAGCTATTTTAGAAAATACTAAAACGTAGTCATATAGATACTAAAACATAGTCATATGAATACTAAAACATACTCTCTATAGTCAAACCTCACTTACCAAGCTTCTGAAGTACAGAAGTGATTCTTAAAAATTAAGTCAATTGGAATCAGCCTACAACTCATTCACTGTAACTTCAACATCAAACTAAAAACAACTAAATATACTAAGTGATCAAGCAAGATATTGAACTGACCTGTTGTCACCAGTAAGAATGAATGGCCTCGTTGGACTAAAGGTAATATTGGTAAGTAGGACGGTGGAATAGTTCCAGAAGATCGCTTGCTTACAGATGGGCTTCACTGGGTTTATGTTAAGATCGTACACTATTACGTTGGAGTTCATTGTGATAAGAGCAAACACAGTGCTTGAATACGGTGCCCATGAAACGTCTGTCACTCCAGCTGTTTGGATATACGTATACAGAGGTTTGCTGTAAAAAAAATCAACATATTAAAAAAGTATCCAAAATTTAACAACATATTGAAATTTTTACCAAATAATCATCATGTATCTTGTTTTTTGTAACAATCATCATGTAACTTGCTTTTTCATAAGTTTCTAATTCACATTTAGATATACTACCTACTATCGACATTGTGATAGAAATTCAAAGGTTGTAGGATTTCACAGGTAGAAGCAACGACGCCCTAGGTCACTCAACCTTCACTGATTAGAAAAACAACTTTATTCAGCCCCCCCCCAAACCATACCAACACATTCCACCCTTCTTATATAAGCATTAAGCTTCAAAATGCATTCATATCTTGATAATGGCTGAGGACAGCAGAAACATGTGTTCATTTAGTATGTCGATTGGTAGGTAACTTACTATATTCTGTGGATACAGTAACAAGATCGTTATTCAGGAAACTAGAGAAACTTACGAAAAAGCAAGTTTTAGCTATATGTGGTCTAATTTTTAACAATGTATTTTAACAGGAATACATACATACATCTATATATACATATTATAATATGTATATGTTATAATGTACATCTTATATATATATAACAGGACTTCATAATAAACACGTTAAATGCAAATCAACGCCCAAACCACAGTAAGAAATTTGAAAAAAGATTAAGATCTTTCAACCATTATAACCGATCTTCGTCAGAGTCAAATCTCAGACTTGAGGTTACAATTAATGCATTAATATGTATCTTATTGAAAATTTCAGTAATTTGTAAATAGATTATAAATTTTCAACAATATTTGACCATCTAATAACTCAAGTTTATAATTACGAACATTATAAAAACTCTTAGTTCCTTATAAGTGTGTCTAAACCAAAAAATTCATTCTTTGCATATGAAGTATGAGGAAGCTTAGACCACTACTGGTTTAATACTCTATAAGTTCATCTTATAGTGCCTATGTTTTTTACCTGAATTCCGCTTTCTACTTGGATTGGTTTTACAAGTCTACTACTGATAGTAAATTACAAACATATAAATCCGTTTGCCCAGAATCATCTTGGATAGATGAGCTCTAAAGAGACCAATCAGACCATACGACGTACGAAACTCTGAGGACTTGTAATTATAATTCACTTTACACTGAGCGCTACGAAAATTTCATTTTTATGCTTTATTATTATGTTTTTTTATGTTTACTTCTCTTTGGCTTAACTTTACTATATCCTATTTATTCATTTTAATACTTGTTTGGTTGTAAATATCTTTATTAGGAATAATAGGAACTCATTTTAATTTGTAAATGACTTCTAAAACATTTAAAGTGTAATACAATTAATGCATTTTAAACATTTAACCATATTTCTAATTAAATTGTAAATTTAAATTAATTAATTATCTGTCATTCTCAAATAATAACATTAACATCGTATATACATCAACCAACATCGTATATGCAACAACCAACATCATGTATACATCAACGAAAAAAGCGCTAGAGTACATTTCCAGTTCTCAGAAAATGTTTTCTTGAAGCTAAACGGCTCATTAAAACACAATTTAATTTTGCCAAAAAATGTTGTGTACTGTCTCTTTGTTTGAGCTGATTTAAAAAATTCAATCAAATTTCTGTTTGGGTTTGTTTTTTTTATTTAGTTGTAGTTTCAGGTCTGTTCATTCAAAATATAAATTTTTACGTAAGTGTAAATTAATAAAAATGTATAATTTTATGACTAATGATGTAAACAGAGAGTAGGATCTTACTTTAAAACATTTTAGAAATAAAACAAATAAAACTTTTACTTTATATAATATGTATTAAATGCAAGCTACGAATAAAAGGATTTATCTGTGAAATCCTTGTAAGACTTTGATTACTAACTCCCAGACGCTGAGCTATATTATGCTAGATTAGCACCATCTGATAAACTGTCTTTTCCCAGATCTGTGCGCTCTACGGCTTTGTAATGTAACCAACTATAACAATAGCTAGCTAGCTACTTAACGTGTAGACTATCAGTAGGCTTATATTTGCCTTAGTTAATTTTATTGGAGTGAATATCTTTAAATAGTAGGGTACTGACTCGAAGATATTCGGTTTTTAAACTTCTCTCTTAAAGAGATGCGGTGGTTTTTTATAGAAAAAAAATTGTTTGTAACAATCAAGATACAAACACCAAATGTTATATACTAACAGGAACAACACCTCGTGACCACTTCTATGCTCTGTTATATCATTATAGAGTTTTGAAATCTTGATGAGTAGTGGTTGATACTGCAGAATACATTAAGTTAACTAGTCCTGGGGAAAAAAAGTTGTACATTTAGGGCACCAGAATATGATTAAGTTTATTAGGGATACTTACTAGCGGCCTTCTTCATGAATATTAACTTTTCTGTCTTCTCCACAGGTGATGAAAATGTTTTTTATGAATGGATTGAAGTGGATTTTGTAGACGTTTAGTCTGTGAGAATAGTAAGCAAACACGTATTTAGTGGTGAACAGTAAACTGCACGTTAAAATCATTCCGTCTGATGTGCCCAGGAATATGTACTCGCTGTTTGTAGGATGGAAGGTCATGCAAGTTGCCATTGCTGAAAACATATTTGCAAATCAGAAAATTTCATTATTATCTAAAATTCAAAATAGAGAACGTCAAATTTAGTTGTTATTTCATTGATTTATTAATTTTTTTTTTTTTTTTTTTGATTTGGATAGTAGACATCTACCAGTCACTTGTAAACTAGAAAAGCTGTTATTCAAGGAAGCAGAAAACTAAACCCCACACAAATGTGAGAAAACCATTGCAAAAGAAAAATTATGCTGATAAGCTAATTGCAATTAACAAAATTTAATCTAACTGGATGGATGCAAAAGCATTTAACAAAATATACCTACCTTGGTTTGTTTGTGGGTCGGTGAATTCGTTTATAAGAGGAAAAGGGCAGGGTAGATACGGTGATCCGATTATATCAGGGTAATTTAACTTCATGGCGACAGATTTAATTACTGATGCATTACGTACATTCCACTTACAAAACATACCATCTGCCGAGATGGAATAAATGTTGAGTTCATCAGGTGATGGATCCCAAATTACCTGTGGAACGCAACAACCAATCATTAATTATACAATAAAGCAAAACTTCTACTGACAAGAAAGAAAAATATTAACAAATCACCATTTTATGGGAAGATACAAAATGCAAGAATGCTTAAACTACGTATTCTAAAAATACTTCGAGATTAATGCTTAAATGATCATACATATATATTCTGTGATTTCATTCATCACTTAAAATTATGGCAAGACAGTCGTTATCAGCCTTTGGAGCGATTCACTTCTTTTCCTGAAGACGAGGACATCGAAATATAGTAGTGAGTTCAGTGGTTTCCTTTCTATGTGTTCTTTTTTAAATTCTGGTTTATATATATATATATACCAATTAAAATAAGCAGTGACACATAAACAGAAACACAACAAAGACTCACTTTTCAATATTTCGACCGCCATTACGGTCGAAATATTGAAAAGTGAGTCTTTGTTGTGTTTCTGTTTATGTGTCACTGCTTATTTTAATTGTTATTTGTCCTGCCGGACCGTTTTTCGTTTATCATGGTTATATATATATATATATATATATAATATATATATATATATAAACACTAATAACTTCTATATATTTAAATCTTCTTCTAATAACTAATATATATATATATATATATATATATATTTAGGAGTTAGCAAGTAGCATATTTGATAAAGATAAAAGCAGTTTATATTACAGATAAGATTATACAGAATAAAGAGATCAAGAAAAAAATAAACGTAGGTATTTAAAATTGAAAAGAAAATCCAAGGAGGAATATCGTGAGTGCAGTAGAAATAAGCAAAAAATATTATCACCTGAAGATTATCTAAACAAAAAATTGGAGACTGTAAGTCTGTTTCTTTTTTCTTTTGTTCGTGCTACCTTACCAACTTGAACTATATATGTGTAAAGAATTATGTGATACAGTTTGCTGAATTAAACAGAATAAATTTAAAATATCACAAAAACGCATACTATATTTCTATAGCGGCGTCAACAGGAGATGGATGTGAGCCGATCCGAAGGCAAGCGGTGGTTGAAGTCTCTTTCAAGTGGTAGCTATCAGTGTTGTCAACATATATATGAAAAGAAGACGCCAAAAATTCCAATAAATAAAAATAAATATAATAAAAAAATTGTAAAAAATAATGTAAATAATAACGAATGATAGAACCTAAATATTGAAATGAATAATAAAATATAAACAAATTTGTTTATAATAAATAAATAAATAATAAAGAATAATTAACATTTGATATAAAGTCCAGGAGTAGATCTGCTGTTCAGGAGACAAATAAGTACATAAAAATGAGGCTCCCATAGAGAGGCTAAAATTGGATCAGAAAGTAAAGATGAAAAACAATTATTTTGTCTCCTGAGAGATAGATCTTGGGTTTTCTTGACTTTTTCTTGTCTTCTTATCTTATATATGTTGGCAACACTGATAGCTGCCTCTTGAAAGAGACTTCAAGGTATTCTTGGGTTTGACTTTAATTCTTAATTATTAATTAAGGAATTCTTTTTTATTATTAATTTGTCTATTTCAAAAGAAATTGTATACTTTTTTTCATGTATTTAGTTTTTATTAATTAATATGTAATAAATATTTACTTAATTATTTAAAAAAATGCGCTTTATTTATTTTTGTAATTTTTGTAACATTCTACTAATCAATTCCACCTAATGAAATAAAGCTAAATTTCCTTCAAAAATTTAAGCTACTAAAAATTATGGATTCAATTCAATCTAACATAAAAGGTACTGTTTCTCCTTTGGAGGGACACATCATTTGAAATTGCTTATAAATCAAATAATAATTATTAAATGTTAACAAATAATAAATAAATCAATTAATTCAATCTGTTTTAAAACTAAATATAAAGAACTTCCCTATCGAAATGTTCTGAAGAATACTGATTTTTTCCTACACAAGAAACATTACAAAGAGAATAGCTAGATCTAAATTTTTATAAAATGTATTTTAGCAAAATATATCTCCATTATATGATATAACGTTAATACCATTTCCATTTATTGTAAATCCCAGTGAGCATTTTTAAAGGAACAGAAAAAATCTAGACTTCATATATAAATTTTGTGCTTAATATATGAAATGTGATTTTCATAACTAAATTATTATACCAGAAAAATTATTCTTCATTTGTATATTTATTTTTTTGTTTCGTTAAGTTATTTCTGAGTTGAAGTAAGCACATTGCATCCATAAGCAGAATATTTAAAACTATAAAACAAATAAAATATTAATAATTTAAAAAAAAACATTCATTACATTAGGTAACAGACGTTCTGTCTTATACTCAGAAATAGTTCTAAAATTGAAATATATACATGCATTTTACAGTCTTCCTAATTATTTAAAAAATACATTCCCCTTATTATATTATATTTAACTACTTGAAAATATAGAAAAAAATACTAATATGTTAATTTAAATGTTCTTTCTATTATTTTCAATCCTTTTATTTTTTTTTTTGCATTTTAGTAAAACAATACTCAGAAAACTTGAATTTTTTTTTGTTTAACATAGGTATATTATTTCCATTTATCTTTGTTTTTAATTTTTCTTCTAACAAAAAAATTATAAATCAATTATATATCCATTATTTTTTCTCACTAGGATTGAGAAGATTATACCAAAAATGAACATCATTGTTTACTAAACTATACTCTAAATTTCAATTATATTTATTTGTTTAGAAATAGACAAAAAAATTCATAAGATAAAAAACAGTTTTTTTCATTAAAACAACAGCATTATTAACTGTTGTTAATAAAACAGAAATATTTAAAACATTTCTGTTGTACTTAGTTAGCAAAATAATGTAATAAATTAATGGTCCTTTTAAAGCTAAAGAGTAACTATTGTGTCATTAATTTTTTATATCCACAATGATGACAAAATAAATAAGCCTCAAGTGATCATAAATTAATTCATCGACACTGGCAAATAATATTTAAGGCTTGCTTACTCTGATACCGCATTCTTACACAAAACTTTTCCAATACGATCGACAAAAATAAATCATAGCTGGAAGAAAAATTTTCAAATATTTAAAATATATTTGTAACTAAGTTTGAATAATTTTATGGTCAATTCCTTGTAATCTTTTCTGAATGAGATATGTTCTAAGAAGTTAACCTTAGGATTGACTAACCTTATGGATCATATATGAAGTGAATAATTTGTATTGAGGAATAAATCTTTCAACTTTGTTTAATACAAGAAACAGTCCATCAAAAAAGTATGAACTACCGAAACAATAACTTTCATAGACAATGCATTATGAGAATTTAAATAATAATTTATGTACAATTCCATTCAACCAGACGTCACTTCCTGTTTATTTGGAAGTCAAAATGCTGTTTTTTAGAAATAAAAAAAAGTATAGAAAATGTATTTTTATTACTACGACCCTTTGCACATTAAATCTAATTACCTTAAAGATGTTTGTAAAATAGAGCTGTATGTTTTCAGTTACGAGTTATTATTATTTTTAATAGTTTTGAAAATCAATAAATATAATTTCAATTTTTTGCCGTATTAAGAAATTTCAAAAACTTCATTATTATTATCATCAGAAAGTAAGAACAGTATTTTTCATTTTTGAAATAACATTTGCAATATTTAAGTTCATTGACTTATAGCTAAAGATATGTCAAATTTTACTTTAAAGTTACCCTTTTTCCAATCTTATACTTAAACTCTCTATTGAAAAAAATTAATACAATTAGCATATAAATTTGTTCACGATAGGTCTAGAATAAAGCTGTGCACTTTTTATTTTTTTCTCCTCCTTGATCTAGTTATAAAATAGTTTCTTATTTCTCAACATTAATTGTAGTTTTCCACTTTTTAATTTACATCTTTCCAAGGACAAATTAATCTTATAAAAGAAAACTTAGAATAATTAAAATTTAATTATAACTAGAGAATAATAATTTATAGTATTTGTAATAAACTCAAAGGTGAATTATACATATATAATATAACTTTTATGCATATAATAAGATATATTTCTCAATCCCTCAGCTATAGTTTAGTCAAGAAAATTTCAACTTTTGAATGTTCTTTACTACAATAATGTTTATATAATTTGGTAATTACTGACAAAGTTTCTTCTCTATTATGACTTTTAACTTTATAGAAATTTAATAAAAATTAACATTTTACAGATTATCTAATAGAAAATTATCAATATGCTATTTTGTTTGCATTCTCAAAGTTTCAGAACTAATTTACACATTAGTTTTTATATTATATAGTGTAGATGTAAAATCTTAAATGGCACTCATCCTATATGACCGATAGAGAAGAAAATTCATTTATCAATTGATTTCATAAAGTTTATGAGTCACTACAAGCTTTATTTTAATCACGAATTTATTAAAACTAGTATATTATTTATTAAATCTACAGATGCAGCAAAAAACAGTCATGTTACAGATACACATATTTTTGAAAATGACAAAAAGAATATTCTAAAGATTGGTGAATTTTTTTTTTCTTTGATAAAAACATACATATTATTGATGATCCATATCATTTATAAATATACCTTTCAATAATCTTTTAAGAGAATATAGAAATGTATATTAACATCAGGGTAAAGGAAGATATATTAAATGTAATTAGATATTTTATTGTCCTTAGCTTTATTGCTTAGTGATCAGACCTCTTTATAAAATAAATTTTATTTAATTGTGTATGTAGTAACTTTTGGCACTAGTGTATTATATAATATATGTGGACAAAAAAGTAAATTATGTTTTGGGTAATAGTTTTTTTTTTGTAGCCAAAATGTTTGTATAAAATCCATTGGGCAACCAGTCCCCCATTATGTTGTACCAGTTAAAAATTTGATCACAGTTAATTTAACTGACTTGTTCCAAAGTTCCAAGATGAAATAAATATTTAGTATATCATGAAATACTTGATCCAATCAAGATGATTCTCAACATTTCTTCCATTATAATCCTCTTAGTTTTCACCGTCTAGTAAAGTTACCTGCTTACCTCCATACATAACCATCAAATCCATCAAAAAATAAAAAAAAATAGTACAATAAATTATAAAATCAATGTATTCTAAACTGTTTTCAAAAATAAAATAAAAAATATTTATGAAGTATACTACTGAAAATGTATACTTAATACTGTTTATATTTTTATACATTAAAATAAAACTGAACCTAAACATAAAAATTATTTAAAAGGATAAAATTCCCATGTATTGAGTAAATCATTATTACATTAATTAAACATAATTCCTTCTACATTTTACTTTTCAGTGAATTACATATATCTGTATACCATACTCTACTAAATATTTCTTGTGCACTGTTAGGTGTTGAATGTTAGTCAGTCTGTTTCAGTGCTTCTGAATAATAACGTATTGGATTCTACACGTAAAAAAATAATTAGAAATATAGACTGTAAATCAAAAAAAAATTCTCGAAACTTACAAATGTATAAATGAAGATGCCGCATCATTAACTAAAGTAAATTAATCTTTGGTAAAAAATTAATTGAATTTAAAATATAAAACATGATTACATACTGATAACTAAAACTTTTATAACGAATAATAAAATAGCATTCATACAATAGTAAAGAATCTAAAAGCGATTTTCTTTAAAAATTATTTAGAGATCACTAAATTATACTTCAGCTCTAATTTTGACAGTTATTTATAACCCTTGAAACATCATTCCATCCTCTTTGAAATGCAATTAATAGTCCCTGAGTATTTTAATTCTAAGCTATAAGAATTCTAAAAAAACTGAAATGGTTGGTGAATGACTATTTAGAATAATTAGAAACTGTAAAATATTTTTGTTATTATTACTTAAACAGTTTAATGTACTAAAGAAATAAAAATTTTAACCGGAATTTTCCCCAAATTGTCAAAGAAGCTAAAAAATATATGCAGTTATATAATGTAGTTATGCAGTTATATGTAGATAACTAGTTTTTCCCTAATAAATGTAAATTTAAGACAAATTATATTAATATAAATATAAATTAAGACAAGTAGTTATAATTAGAGCATTTATATTTTTGATATGCAATTAAAGAATAAGTTGTATTCCAAATACATATTAAAATAAAAAAAATTGAAATATTTAATCTAAAATAATATCAATCATATTCCTAACATCGATTATGAAATCCAATGGTAATAATACATACAGATATAATATGAATATGTATTTAATAAGAATATAATATACCATGATCTTAGAAACATTTGTAATCTTGATTGTGGATTTCTACAGTTCTTGTTTAATATCTGGCCTGCCTTATCCTTTCCAAAGGTTCCAACACGGCGTGTACTCATTGGATATTCAGCTATAAGGCGAGTTTTGATAATTTATTGACTTTTATTACAGCATTTAACAGTTCGAGCGCTGTTTTCTCACTTATTCTCAGCGATAGCAAAGATTGCAGCATATGAACTGGCAAGGAAGACATTTTAAGAGGGCAGGACTTTAAAAAGAAGTGCTTCTCCACAAAAATTTTCTCTGAGTGTAACAACGTTATTATATCTATCAAAAACACTCAATGTTTATCCTGCCAGGATTCTTGACCATCATGGTTGCTTGCACCATGTGTGCTATACATGCAGTCATTCAGATAAAGGGCAGAGGTCATGAATACTCTTTAGAATGGTTTCCCTCAATTCTTTTTTTTATTATTGAGGTTTTAATGTGCTATAGAATATTAAATGTAATGATATCTGTGGCAATGAGTCAAAAAGACAGATACAAGTTTCTTAATGAAGTAGCTTGAATCTTTAATTGTGTGAACTAGTTCATTTATTTGAGAAGCTGTTAACACCAATGGTATACTCTCACTCCATCATTCCCTTTTTATTATCACAAATACACATCTCAGTATCAAATTATTCTCTAAGGGCAGCTGGTGATTGAAAGTCAATGATAATTTTCAGATGGTACTCTTTACTGAATCTTTTATATCTGTAGGAGATCATGATATTTGAAAACTAGTCAGAAAAGTCATTTTTTTTAGAATTTTTAAATTTTTTGTAGTATTTTTAAAGGAAGTGCCGCATAACATTTGACGTAATCTCATCTGACTTTAGAAAAATTTTAAACTTGTACCGTGTATTTCCTCAGAAAATGGGAATAAGATCGATAGAATTTGCAGGTACTTAGTAACACTTTTTGCTAGTATATTTAATCACTCCTGAGAACCTGTACAGTAAAGTTTGTACCAGCAAGTTCAGTGGAAGTCGAGTTAGTAAATAGAACGGTTGAAAAAGTGAATAACCATTGTGCGAAGTCGATTTCCTCAGATATAAAGTTTCCTAGTATTTTTTTTTGCTTTTTTATCCACTTAACCTTGAAATACAACAACGCTTCTGCTATCTGGCATAAATGACAAGGTTTACAATTTTATCTAGTCCATGGATTACTATTGTAAAATAACACTTACATTGGCATGAGTCCATGACTTTTTGGGCCCGAAGCAAGTGTTATGATCCCGTGTTTTCGACTGGGTCTTCTCAGCTTAAGTTCAACCCTTATCACTTTCAAAACCCTTAAATTGCTATTAATGTTTGTAGAACAAGGGCTCTGACCTAGATGATTCCATATATAAGTTGGAGATAAATATATTAAATTTAATTTAGTGTTTTTAATTTTATTTCATTATTTGTGGCTGATGTTATTCTGAGTAAGAGATTAGAACTCCTTATCACCAATTTCTTTTAGTTATTATATTACTTATTCCAGAGAAAAATTCGGTTTAGTTCGTCTAATTCTTATTAGCAAAATATTAACTATTATTTCTTGTTAATTGCGGAATTTTTTATGAAAGGTCTTAGTTGTGAACTACCTTAGAAATCCTGTTGAGAATTTTTGTAATATAATTTCTGTTTATCTCTTTAAATTTTAAACCTCAGTTCAAATTTTTGTATAAAAAAAAATTGTTTATTTTTTTTAAATAAACAAGTTACACATTAGGTTATATGCAGTTTAGTGAATTATAAAAGCGTAAGATGATTTGAAAAAAAATTGAAAATTAGGCCTTTTTACGTATAATCAAGACTAGAATGTTGATATTGTACACGTTTATTTGTACTAGAATCTTGAATAGATGTCAATAGTAAATAAACTATTACGGGAGCATAAGTGAGGGTAACAGGTCACTAAGCATGACTGTTGGAAACAGAAATCCTTTAATAGACAAAAGTAGGTTCTTTTATGTTATTTCATTAAATACTATTTGATTTTAAGACAGTATTTAAGGATACTGCATCGTTCGTTTGTTGCAATCGAATATGGACTTCGTCCGAAAGCGCTCCAACTTCAAGATCATCTTACGAGGTATGACGGTTTTACCTATTTCTAATATAAATCATAGTAATTTTTTGAACTACCTGCCAGACTAAGGACTGATGGTTGTCTTGGTAGAAGTTACGCAAGGCGCGGTTGTCGCTGTCAGGAGGGTCTCTCGTGTCGCAGCAGTGAATGCTGCCTGTGGCTGTTCCATATGCTATATAGCTGACTCGGTCAGGATGGTAGTCAAATGATGTTACAGGGGACGAGCATTTCTTCGTGTACTCAGGGTTCATTGGGTCCTTTATGCTGTATACTACGATGAATCCTTGGTTATACGAAGTGTTTAAATCCACTACAGAAAATTTACAACATTAATCATCTCAAAAATATAAATAAAATGTGTAATACCAAATGAGAATAGTAGTATTATATTATAAATATAAAATTAAACCGTTTAAAAGTATTCCTTTTTCATAAACTACATTCTCTATATTAATACATGTAGGTTACAAGTGAACCTCGACATCTTATCAGAGTTGGAGTAGTGCCCTCTTTGAATGTCATTTAATATGAACGTCAATGTTAATTTTAACCATATATATATATATATATATATATATATATATATCTGTATATTTTAGGAGTAGACCTTCAATCAAACATGAATTATGAAAAATTATGCCAATTTGAACTTTTGTTCTTTTTCGGGTTAATTTTTCAAGATTTCTGACTTCATTTTACCTGAAAGGCGGAAATCCATAGTCAGAAAACTTGAAAAATTAACCCGAAAAAGAACAAAAGTTAAAATTGGCATAATTTTTAATAATAATATATATATATAATATATATATATATATATATATATATATCAATGATCAAACCACAATAAGAAATGGGAAAACAAGACTAAGATCTTTCAACCGTAACAAGCGGTCTTCGTCAGAGTCAAAAACCCAACTGGGTTAAAAACCTCAGTTGGGTTTTTGACTCTGACGAAGACCGCTTGTTACGGTTGAAAGATCTTAGTCTTGTTTTCCCATTTCTTATTGTGGTTTGATCATTGATTGTTGTTTCACGTGTTTATGTGAAATCTTTATATATATATATATATATATATATATACAAATACTAGTAGTTCAAATATGTATCATTAATATTTTTTAGACAACTCAATTTATCATCTTGACTAATTTTAAAAATAATAGTGAAGGTAACATTTCATTTCATCTAAAGGTCATATGATACAAGGATTAATTCCCACTTCGTAGACAACAAATAATACCTCTATACAAATAGTACAACAATTTCAGAACAGAAATAATTTTCCTTGCTGAATTGTTTCATATCAAATAATGTTTCGTCCAAAAATAAAATACTAAATAACCTTTCATTAGATTCTATTGTCTCTTTGACTAGGTGCAGATTACATTGTGTGCACAATAAATGAGTTGCAGCTAATGATTTTAAAGCAGTATTTCTGTACTTTTGCGACTGAAATTAGAATTGCATTTAGACAATGATGTCTAAATTTATCTAAGTATGTTACTTTTTTAAGGATACAATATATTACTGCATCCTTAAATATATACACTTTTAAGAATAAGATATATTTAAAAAGGTGCATATTTGTTAACCATGTAGATCAGCAATTGATTTAAAATGTACAATTTTGTTATTTACATGCTTTCAAACTACCTTAATGTCATAAACATAATTAATGTAACTATATTTTTTATAACATAAAATTCCTTGGGAGAGGGGGATGTTTACCACATATTATGACAAATATTTACATAGCTATGTTTCAAAAAATTAAGACTTAGCTTTTTAAATAGAAAGTTTGTGGGCACAATTTAATCATTCTTAAAATCATTTCCACCATGATACATAAAAAACAAATTAAGTTCTTCATTTAACGAAAAAGTACGTACCCATTATCAGACAATGTGCCAGTCTACACTTGTGTGAAGGGTTGACATGGTCAAACAAAACTTGTTTTAACAGATACCATTAGTTATTATTATTATTCTTAGATTAATCCCCTCGTCATTCAAGTATGAAATTCAACCAATCATGACTTCAAGAGTACTGTTTTGTTTTTCTCTGTGTTTATTTACTGTTGTTTGTGTT